>CATIXQ010000016.1:3739558-3860256 GCA_949711755.1 Leptidea juvernica | reverse complement strand
GATTATGAATAGCACGTTAGCATTACTAATAAGCTTATCTACCCTGATTTTTGGCATTATATCAACAATGCGAAACTGTATACCATCTGTACACGCCCTTATGCCTAATTAGTTCGTGCTAATAGGAGACCCGTTAATTGATTGTATTCATAATATTGTGTCAATAGTATGCTCATGTACACGATTTAAAATTCAAATTTAGTTTTACGCAATGTTCGGGAAATGAAAATCATTATATTATTTTTTTTATGGTAGAGGAGGATAATCGGGAACAAATAGTCACCTATGTGTTCACTGCGGCCTATACTCTCAGAAGATATATATAATATGAATAACCGAGGGCAGTGTGTTGAATGTCAACAGTTTTATCTAACGGGCCACCGACTCTTTAAAACTTTACAATATCTTTTTTTTTATGGAATAGGAGGACAAACGAGCGTACGGGTCACCTGTTGTTAAGTGATCACCGCCGCCCACAATCTCTTGCAACACCAGAGGAATCACAGGAGCGTTGCCGGCCTTTAAGGAAGGTGTACGCGCTTTTTTTGAAGGTACCCATGTCGTATCGTCCCGGAAACACCGCACAAGGAAGCTCATTTCACAGCTTTGTAGTACGTGGAAGAAAGCTCCTTGAAAACCGCACTGTGGAGGACCGTCACACATCCAGATGGTGAGGATGATATCCTAAGTTGTGGCGTGTCGTGCGAAGGTGGAATTCGGTGGCAGGAATCAGGTTAAACAGCTCTTCGGAACACTCCCCGTGTTAAATGCGGTAGAAGACACACAATGAAGCGACGTCTCTACGCAACGCCAAGTGATTCAGCCGTTCACAGAGTACTGGGACCCCGATAATTCGAGCTGCTCTGCGTTGCACGCGGTCAAATGGATCGAGATGATACTGGGGTGCGCCAGACCAGAGATGACAGCAATACTCCATGTGTGGCCGGACCTGCGCTTTGTAGAGCGCTAGTATGTGGGCCGGCTTGAAGTATTGCCGTGCTCTATTAATGACGCCCAGTTTCTTTGAAGCCAATTTGGCTTTGCCTTCCAGATGACCACGAAATTGGCAATCGCTCGAGATTTCGAGACCCAGTATTCCGATACTAGGCGAGGCTTTGAGGGAAGTGTTGTCGAAGAGCGGTGATACGACAAATGGGGTTTTTTTAGTGGTAAACGCGCAAACTTGAGTCTTCTGGGGGTTAAATTGGAATCTAATCTAATCTAATATCTAATAATAGAATCTTCTTAATATATATAAATCCAGTGTCCTGGTGTTTGTTTCCAGTGTACTCCTAAACTAATGAACGGATTTTAATGGGGATTACTTCAAGGAGTGCAGTTTAGTCCAACTTGAGAGATAGCATAGTTTTTATTTTGATTTGGGACCCATAATTATTTTTATTTCCAATATTTGTTTTGGGACACATTTTCTATAAGAGAATTATGTTGACGTATGGTTTGACCGTACGCCTATGCCTAGTTTGGGGCAAGAAAATTTGTGGAAAAGTGTGTCAATATTATTAAACGCAAAAAACATTATATTAAGATAATATTAAGAGGGTGGCCCTATCAGTAAATCTTCGACTTCGAGAGGACACTTGTGAAAGTCGTGGATTGGGACGAAGTAAATCTTGTCCGTTTGGGCCCCAAAAGACACAACATACAGGAACATAACAGAACATACAAGTTTGCACATGAACGCTAAATTCACTATTATAATCCAGGAACAAATTGATGACTTGGAAGAAACCCTAATGTTCATTCCTTAAAAGTTTTAAGGCGAGTCGTTCGGCCGAAATGATTGTGGGATCCCTTTTCTGGGTTAGTAAAGTCAAGTCAAAGTCAAAAAACCCATAATTAACATAATATGAATTTGATTGCTCGTCAAAGTCAATCACTAAAATGCAATTTAAATCAATTCAGATTTTACAAAAGTGTATGAAAACATAAATATAAAATAATCTTAGATTATGGTAACCGCTGCGCTCCAACTAGATACCGCACTACCTAAGAACAATAGCTTTTTTATTACGGCAACTATAAGATGCTTGTGTGCGTGGCATCTTGACATATAATGGCATCTTTCAAATTGTGTGACATGTGCTTCGAGATTTTTTTTCATTGAAATTAATAAAATACAAAATACTTACTGATGATATGTGATCCCAGTCTCTTTCTTATTTCTTGTAGTATTGTTTTTACAAAGTCTTACTAAGAAACTCGGTATTTTAGTTTCAATCATAAGCAAAGTTTAACAGAACATGTGGCATCGTTCGAGACTGGCTCGAGTACGTCCACTTGGGCGTTGTATTAGTTTCCGCACTTTGCGACTACGCCTGCGGTATCTAGTTGGTGGGTAGCGTAGACCTTTCCTTAATCTAAGTAAAATAATGCAATCTAGTTAAATTATACAAAGTTGAGCCATAAAATTTAAAGGTGTGGTCATGATGGAATATGGTGACCATAGAGATATTGCTACTGTCTCCTTATATGCAGAACATTTAAAAATCGGGGACCCAGTGGTCTGTGAACGGCTGGATCATTTGGCGTTGCGTAGAGACATCGCTTCATCGTGTGTCTTCTACCGCATTTATAACGGGGAGTGTTCCGAGAAGCTGTTTCACCTAAATCCTGCCGCCGAATTCCACCTTCGCACGACACGCCTCCACAGTGCGGTTTTCAGGCAGCTTTCTTTCACGTAATACTAAGCTGTGGAATGAACTTCCTTGTGCGGTGTTTCCGGGACGATACGACATGGGTAACTATATACAGGTAACTATATATACGATAGTCAAAAAAATCGCGTTCACTTTCCTTAAAGGCCGCAATGCTCCTGTGATTCCTCTGGTGTTGCAAGAGAATGTGAGCGGCGGTGATCACTTAACACCAGCTGACCCGTACGCTCGTTTGTCCTTCTTTTCCATAAAAATAAAACTTTATGACGAAGTTCGTGAGAATTTTCTCAGAGAAAAACTAGCAAAAAAAGTTTTGTTTCATCACGGTTTCGGTCTGAAGGTCGCCGTAGCTAGTGAAATTACTGGGCAAATGAGACTTAACATCTTAGGTCTCAAGGTGACGAGCGCAATAATTGCAGTGTCAATCAGACTTTTTGGGTTTTTCAAGAATCCTGAGCGATACTACATTGTCATGGGCAGAGCGTATTAATAACCATCAGCTGAACGTCCTGCTCGTCTTGTACCTTATTGCCATAAAAAAATAGCTGCCGTCATTCTCTCCTTTTATTACAAGGCGTTCGTACTGCTATGCACACCTTGTAAAATATGCATAACCGAGCACGACAGCTCAGTACCAGTTAGGGCTCTTTCTCTTTCATACTATAGTAGACTAGCTAGATTTTTAGTATAGTAGACTAGTCTCCATGGTATGCAAAGTCCTTGTACATTGTCGCATATGACATTACAGTTCTCTTATCGTAAAATTCAATTCAAATCGTCGGTAAAGAGGTTCCAATTCAAAGAACAACTTATGATAAACTAGAAATACTTTCCCTATTCAACAAAATTTATTAGTAGACCACCCACAAAAGCTCAAATCAAATAATGAATAATTCCAAACAACAGATTCAAATCATGTACTTGATAATAATAGATTAAAACGATTGCTGTTCAAATCAAACGTTTCGCAAAGTAACTGTTTCCATTTCCTCTGCGAATTAATATTTGAGATCCGTTGACGTGATTGGACAGTTAATGCAAATGAATGAGCAGACATTTTATATTCAGACCACGTACTATCTGTTACTGCCTTTTAGCGTTATTTTATTATATATTTCATACTAAAACCCGAATTGTGATGAATAATGGCATCGTTAAAATGTGAAATTTAGGACTTAAGAATTACCATTTACTTCGCAGATCAAAAGACAAGCTATATTTAAATGAAGTTAAACTCCAAACTTATTTATTACTGAGGTCGAAACAATTACAATGACAATTACCAAGGAATTTGAAATTTTTTTTAATATAAAACAACTGCCTTCAAAAACACTATTCTAAAACAATCGATATAATGTGCACTAAAAAGTGTAAAAATTATTGCTTATTTTTATACAATGTAATTAATTAATCATATTCTAGTTCCGATTATTGTTATTTTCGGAATCGGAGTATGAGTAGAGATTTATGTAGTAACAAACCTATCTTGGATAACACCGACTCCAAAAATTGCAATAATCGTAACTGGAATAAGATTAATTAATTAGATTGTATAAAATACGCAATTATTTCTATACTTTTTAGTGCACATTATATCTATTGTTTTGGAATAGTGTTTTTGAAGGCGGTTGTTTTTATGTTATTTTTGTTTTATTTTATGATTTTAAGTGAATTTGAAGTAAACTAACTAATAATTTGTCTAAAAATGTATAAATAAACTAAATTTTTCAATGCAGCAAAGAAGTAAGTACTTTGCAATTTTATTACAGACAGTGTTCCGATACTTTGTCATGGATTCCGTAATCCGAACCTAACCAAACTATCGCAAACTATATTTGAAGTATATCCTTTCCAATAAAAAAAGAATCATCGAAATCAGTTGGCGCAATATTGAGTTATTCGTAAATTTATCATCCACTTAGCTATACAAAATATAATAAATATATAGCAAAATTTAAGACTTTTATGGTTTTCTCAAGGATTCCAGTGCCAGATCTGGACCAAATTACAATGGGATCACTCGGAAAGCACCAGCTTTCAAATAAAAAAATAATTATCAATATCGGTTCACCTAGTCGAAAGTTTTGAGGTAACAAACATAAAAAAAATACCGACGAATTGAGAACCACCTACTTTTTTGAAGTCGGTTAGAAAGGTGAACTTTAATGAGGAGAAATGGAAATAAATTGTTGGCCACTTTTTTTAATCAATTATAATATTTTATAAATATTAAAGGTAAAGGTTTGCATAAGAGGTGTATTAAATTAAATTTTTAGTTATTTGATACTTTTCAGTTTTTGAAGTCGGTTTTTTTAAACGTAGTTTATTTTTTTTGTAATAACACCGATAGTTTTTAGAGTTAGTTTTAGTTTTTATTACTAAGGGTCCGCTGTCCGTCAGTCTGTAAATAGGCTGTATCTCATTAACCGTGCTACGAGTAGTTAGACAGTCGAAATTTTCACAGATGATGTATTTCTGTTGTCGCTGTAACAACAAATACTAAAAAACAGAATAAAATCAATATTCCAAGAGGTTCCCATACAACAAAAGTGATTTTTACATATGATGTTTTTATAGATAATTGTAGGGAACCATATGTGCGCGATTCCAACTCACACTTGGCGGGATTTTTTATAGAATTTAGCGAAATGTAAGTATAAAACAGAAACACGTATTTTAACACGCTTTTGCATTGTCTGTCTGCTTATTGTTGCCAAGAACTATTCGTTTTCCAATATCCGTAGCCGACGTCGAAAGCTCAACTGTGTACTGTTCTAAGTTCCATAGAAACTTTTTCGAACTATGTTCATGTGTGAAATGCCATGAAATGAAAACGAATTATTTTAGTGCCACAATTAATTATATTTTACTTTTAAAAAAATATGTCAATTCAGCTCCAAACTTCACACAATGGGGTCACTGAAAATCAGTGTTGTGCTCATAGTGTATGGACACAACTATAACTGAGTGGACTCCAGTTTTGGAAGACCACTGCCACATCAAGTTTTGCTTTTGTTTCTTTTGTATTAAGTTAAGTAAGTTAAGTATTAGATTAAGCATATATTTTGTTCTCTTTAACTTTTTTGTGTGAATATGTCAGTTTTTCTTCCGAAATAAATTCATTTTCATTTTCATTTTCAAATGTTGACGATTCACTTGCTGCATTTTACAACTCTCAACATAAAATAGAAACTACGTTTTTAATTATTATTTTTATGTATAAGGACGGTAAATGAGGACTATAAATAATAATTTACCAGTGGGAGGCTCCTTTGCACCGGTTTCGGCTAGATTATGTGTATCACAACGGCGCCTATTTCTGCCGTGCAGTAGTAGTAATGTGTAAGCATTCCTGTGTTTTGGTCTGAAGGGCGCCGTAGCTAGTGAAATTGCTGGGCAAATGAGAATTAGCATCTTATGTCTCAAAGCGACGAGCGCAGTTTGTAGTGCTTCTCAGAACTTGTGGGCTTTTCAATAATCCTGAGCGGCATTGCATTGTTATGGGCAGAGAGTATCAATTACCAACAGCTGAGCGTCTTGCTCGTCTCGTCCCTTATTTTCATAAATAAAAAAATCATCATCATCATCTCAGCCGAAGACGTCCACTGCTGGACGAAGGCCACAATTGGTACTGCGCTGCCCTCATCCGACCTATTCCAACGATCTTCACCAGATATTTAGTTCATTTTGTGGGGGGCCTACCAACATTAGGTCTTCTAGGACGTGGTCACAATTCAGGGACTTTACTACCCCAATAGTAATCTCTTCTTCGAGCTATGTTCCTTACCCACTGCCACTACAGTTTCGCAATCGCAATCTTAATATATATAAATCTCGTGTCATAATGTTTGTCCTCAATGGACTCCTAAACTAATGAATGGATTTCAATGGGGATTACTTCATGGAGTGCAGTTTAGTCCAACTTAAGAGATAGGATAGTTTTTATTTCGATTTGGGACCCATAATTATTTTTATTTCCAATATTTGTTTTGTTTGGACATATTTTCTGTGAGAGTATTTTTGACGCGCGGTTTGACAGTTCTGCTGTGAAACAATTTCATTATAACAACAAGGAGCATATTATTATGTTACAATGAAAAATTATTGACATATTCATCAAAAACGGTATTTTATTTATTATGTACAGAACAACGTCTGTCTGGTCAGCTAGTAATAGTATAATATTCTAATCTCAACTAAACTTTTATCTCATATATAACTTTTACGTATCGATAGGCTATGACAGCTATAAGCACGTGGAAATTTAGCGGCAAAATTTAAACCCCTATTTTCGACAACGCACACACACTAAAACATATCGCGAGTGTAAGACGTAGCTGTCATGTCATGCACACTTAAATAATTAGGAGGCCGCAGTCGCTGTTGATCAACGCGAGGTAAACTAAGTCTGTGTACAAAAACTGATGCTTAGAGATCATCAAAATTCGAAAACGATTAACGGATAGCAGTGTTACATTAAAACTCATTATGATTAGATCAATCGGCATAATTTTTAAATAAATATAAATAGCGCGTGCTAATTAGCACATCTAGCTAATAAGCAAATCTAAATTCACAATAATTTGTTAATCATGTTTGATATTAAATATAATAATTGAATCAATTCGAAATTCAAATTTCTGTCTCGACAATAACCTAGAAAATTGCGAAAGCTTTCTATGAGTTCAAAACTTTTTAGAATTGGTCCAATAATTGCCGAGCGACAATGTAATACAGAAATCAATTGAAGTCACCCGGTGGGAGCTCCGCTCAGCTTCGCTCAATAAGCCTTGCCTGTTGTCATGCGTTGCCTAACAGCAAGAATGTAGAGACATTGACGTATAAATTATCTACGATTCTTATCCATATAAATCTAAATAAAATGGTACTAGAAGTGAAGTAACCGCGTTAAACACGTCACAGGTCATTAAGTAGTGATTTAAGCGCGTAAATAATAAATTTAATTAGCGCGTAATTTTATTGGAGGACTAGCTGACCCGGCAAAAGCAAAAGTGTCAATCCAAGTGACGCTTAGAACGAAATTTTGCTATAGAATGTGGCGTATATGTGCGTTCAGGTGATCACTCAACACCAGGTGACCCGTACACTCGTTTGTTCTCCTTTGGGATAAAAGTTCCATTTGTAAATATTCTTTCTTTCTTTTTTTTCTTTCTTTCATTAAAATTGTAAATAAATTATTATGGATGATAAAAAAGCTGGTTTTTGATAATACAAAGTTATTTAAATTTATTATAGTATACTAGCTGACCCGGCAGACGTTGTTTTGCCATATAAACTATTTTTAGAGTTAGACCATTTTTTAGACATTGCAACATTGCTTTATTTTCCTAAAGTAAAAGATTTTTTCCAAATAAACGTAGCCTAAGTTACTCCTTATTACATCAGCTACCCGCCAATAAAAGTCCCGTCAAAATCGGTCGAGCCATTTCAGAGGTTACCCATAACAAACAGACAGACAGACAAAAATAGTAAAAAAAATATTTTGGTGTATGTACCGTACCGTATTCATATACATGTAGTAAAGAACGGTTATTTCAATATTACAAACAGACACTTAATTTTTATTTATATGTATATATAACTAGTTGCGGAAACTGCTCCACGACCTGCAACTGTACCTATTTTATATTCCATCGATAAGTATTTTTAGCTAAACTGCTATTTTTTTTTTTCAGGAAGTATCTTTTAAAGCATGTTTTGATTTGCGTGGTATTTATGTACATAAATATAAAACTCTCATCATAATACACAAATGCCCCACATAAGATATACACATACCCACATATACCCCCACACACACACGGAAGTAAACTGAATGTTATACGCACTCACATTTTTATCTTGTTTCAGTTTACCTATCTTAAGGAAGCTACTTAAGAATTTTGTCTTGCCTAAATAATTTAAAATCTCTGTTGGCCTATGTTTTGTTTTACATTACTTTAGCAAATAAGCGAAGTTATGTCTTGCAGATCTTGGGGCAATTATAAATTAATAAATAAAAAAAAAGATGTGGTGTCGTGGGAATCCAGGTAGGAACGAAGTTCCTTTGGCTAATGTAGAATCGACACAATTTGTAAATAAAATCGTGTTCAATTTTATGTAGGTTTTCTTGATTTTTCTCTTAAATTTTGCAGATTAGTTTTTATTTAAGTACAGGAAAGTATTTAGAAAATTCAATATTTTAGGAAATAATAAATGACGTAAAATAAAAAAAATCGTAATTCAAATTATCAATTAAAATAACAAAAAATGTCTCTTTATTTTTGTTTGACAACATAAAATTACATAGAAATAGAAATAATTACAAAAATACACTACTCGCTTGTGTATGCGACTGTCGCGCCTGCGCACGTCTCATTCAACGGTTTTATTCCACGGACTTTTTTTTACGGTTTTACTATCACATTTATTTTAGTTCGGTCCCGCAGCAAAATCCCTATCTCCTCCAAGCCTGCCGTAAGTAACTTCGACTTCGTTCCAATAAATAGTCTTTAAAGTCATTAATATTAGAGAGTTCCTACAGATACATTTAATGCAATAAAATATTAATAATTTTACATTAACATAAGGCGTACTGTCAATGTATACTTAACAGGATGTTGTGCACAGGTTGTGCATAGACTTCTAAATTTAATTTGCAAGCCTACCACTTAATTGATACTTATATATTCAATTGTGAAAACACCATCGCAGTACATTTAAACTTCCTCTAGGTGACTTTAAAGAGGCTCTATGTATTCTTAAAAAGTATGCATAAAAAATGTAAGTTATGTTTTTTACATGAGATGCTGTCAATATTTTTATACTAAATACGAGTACGTACATAGATTTGTTTCAAGATTATACTTATATATATATGTCGACTTAGCATTGGTTGGAATCGAACGTTTCGGACTTCATCAGAGATGAAGACTGGCTGTCGTCTAGTCCCGATCTTAAGGCGACACTAAATGCCAGCGACCTTAAGCGATATGAGTTCACGGCTGCCGGCCCGCCATCTATGTAACAAAGCCAATATTTTCAAAATTCTTGCGTGGAAAACAGTTTTTATGCTTACAATCCTTGTTATTCGCTACTAATCTGAATAAATGAACCTACACAAAAAAGTACAAGCTGTAAGAATAACTTTTCTGAGAGAAGTACCAAAAAAATGCGTCACGCCATGCCAAATAACTTGTTTAACTTCAAAAAAGTGTGGTAGTTCAAAAAGGCTCGGCAGTGTTAACTATAACCAACAGCAAGCATTAGCCATCTACAAATAAGACTTAAGGATATGTGTAACAGGACTAAGTAGTGTTCATAGCTCGAAATGCTATACCTTCACCACAAAACTTGTCTAAAAACACCATTTTTGCGTGTTTTCTGCTTACTCTTCGCCTTAATCCGCTGGATTATGATTTATGGTCAGTTTTAGAGCGTACGGCTTGCTGTAAACACCATGATAATTTGAAGTCCCTAAAACAATCTGTACGATTGGCATTGAAGAATTTTCCCATGAAGGAGTGCGTGCTTCTATTTATACCTGGCTTATTTTTTTTATTGTTTTATATTAATGTATTTAACTAACACACTGTAAAATTAATAAATGTTATTTGCAATAGATTTTTTTTTTTTTTTTTTTTTTGTTTTCTTTGTTTCAGTGTTTATGGCAAGACTAGGTATTTAGATTTAAACACAAAAAGGAAATATTTAGTGGTCGTATTTATGACGGCACGAAGTAGGTGTCAGTGTCTACGCTAGCGCGCGGCTACTAGATTTCTTACAGGATGTTCCGAAAAAATAGTATTGGAAAAATATTTATTTACTTAGGTGAATAAAATATTTTATTTTAGAATATTTTTTTATAATTACTGTTACGATGTTTTACTCGTCGCAGTATTTATCGTCGTCACTAAATATTTCTTGAATTTTATTCTTTCAGTAAGTACTTAGTACATAGTCCAAAAAGTACTAGCTTAAAAACTACTCATTTAGGGTCAATAGCCTCTGATCTCAGTCATGTCAATATAAAGAAGTTAGTATTTTTATTAAGAGACATTAACTTAATGCAAAACTTTAGTGACTCTCCCACAAAGCCTTGGTAACAGTTGGTAGACGTATCAAATGTATATAACAACTACTTTAATTACCTTTCCAATGTTGGACATCAAACGGGTAAGTATCGCTATTACAGCCATAAGCTTGCCATTGTTCAATATTTCCAGATAATGGCTATATTATCTTTATTAAAAACGATTTATCCTACTAATATTATAAATGTGAAAGTTTGTATGTCTGGATGTATGTTTGAACTTCTTTAACGCAAAATCTACTGAATAGATTTTGATGAAACTTTACAATAAAATAGTTTACACACGAGAATAACAAATAGGCTATAATTTATAAAACTATCGTGTGAATTATACAAAATATAAAAGAAGTGTGATTGTTACTAATGAATACAACTAGCGCCATCTCTTATCAACTAGCAAGCAAAAGATCAATACAATTTATATGGAAAAACAACGTTTGCCGGGTCAGCTAGTATCTAATATATAAAATTCTCGTGTCATGGTGTTAAACATTGATCTCCTCCGAAACGGCTTGACCGATTCTTATCAAATTTTGAGTGCATATGAGAGTGGGTAGGTCTGAGAATCGGACGACATCTATTTTTCATCCCCCTAAATGTTAAGGGTTGTCCACACATTTTTTTTAAATTTGTTTGATTATGAGTCAACATTATAAAATACATACAACTTCAATTTTCACCCATCTACGATCAACAGTTACTTTTGTATTGCGATTTTAATATAGGCAATACAACGTTTGCTGAGTCAGCTAGTATTTTATAGAAATCGTGGTCAAATAAGCGTACCTGATGAAGTAGCAAACAAAAACTTGTTATGCCTACTACTCGGCTAAGTCGAGTTAGTAAGTCTTTTGTGGGGCGATGTATATGCTTTTACAACAAGATCCCAGAAAATGTTCAAAACAAAAGTACTACGATATTCAAAATAATTGTTAAAGAACGTTTGTGTGGTAAAGGTTACTATAACATAAATGATTTTCTTAATGATTCCACAGATTAGGAATGGAACCACCACCCTCAGGCTATTAAATGATAAGTTTAATTGTACAATATTACTTTGTAAACATATTTTTTTATGAAAAAAAGCCCGCTGAGGTTGTTGCGCCCGTTCTTCTCAGATCTGAGGCATTATTTTTGGAATGGGTGGTTGTTTTTGACTTTCAATAATGTGATGTCACATCCTATTTTCAATAAAAATTTGTTGTTAAGTGACCACCGCAATTACATTCACCTGCAAATCCAGAGGAACCAAGTTGCCGTTGCCGGTGTATTAGCAAGGTGTAGGTTCTTTAAGTGTATGATGTGTTATCGTGCTGCAAACGCAAATTTGTTCCACGGTTAAGAGGAAATACCACATCCAGTTGGTGATGATAATACTTAACTTTGTAACCAGTGGTGTGATGGTGGATTTGTACGGAAGTAGGGTTACCATTTAGTGATTTGAATAATCCTGACAAAATCTTAACATTTCGATAAAAGTCCGGATTTTTTAGTTGATCTCGTT
This sequence comes from Leptidea juvernica, assembly GCA_949711755.1. Taxonomy (NCBI): domain Eukaryota; kingdom Metazoa; phylum Arthropoda; class Insecta; order Lepidoptera; family Pieridae; genus Leptidea; species Leptidea juvernica. The sequence continues at coordinate 3,847,985 of CATIXQ010000016.1, read as the reverse complement.
TAGATTTCGTGTCTCGTAAATACTTTTTTGATATTATTAGTTTATATTTTAGTAAATTATTATTAATTAATTTAGTTTTATTACTATATTCCATCAGATTAAAACAGAATCCGTACAAGTTAGAGAGTCGGAAAAATCCGGACTAGAGTCTAATTTCCGTACATGTCCGGATTAATCCGGACGGATGGTGACCCTAAAGATAAGGGATCAGGTCAAAGTTCAAAATGTGTATGTACCAGAGTTTAGAGTACATAGGTAAAAAGTGAAACTTCTTTATATGACATATCATTTTTCTACTATTTACAACTTCACAGAAATTGGTTAGATAAGAAAAAAATTCCTGCATGTCATGAAAAAAATACCTGTGCACTAAAATTGCTTTATTTTTATAGATATGCATACAAATAAGTCTTTTTATTTAATTACCTGGGACTATATTTTTATTGAAAAGAGCGCAAGAAAAGAATGCTGAATGTCCAACATATTATAATAAATTTACAAGAAAAAACATTTATTCAGATACATCGTGGAGTTCTGGGGTTACAAAAAAATATATACGACTCTATCTTCGCTTTTGTGAAGCCGGTTACAAAAGAACAGCTAAACGGCTAACAGAGCAGCTAAAAATTATCTGGGTGTAACCAGGGTATAACACATTTATTCAGTTACTTTGTTCTTATGTGACAAGACGCGTATTGTTCTTTAATTTAAAGTTTTCACATGATGCTGGCAATGAAATTAACGTCATTAAACTAATTACGTAACATTAATTAAGTACGAAGTGTTTAAACTTACCTTTAAATATAGAATCATGTTAAAATTATTAAACTTATAAAACCAAAATGAATATCACTCTTGACATGTGATATTGTGGTTGTGGAACAGCTTAATTGTATTTGATATGACATTTGAGATGAAACGTTGCAATTTAAAGTTATTTAATTAAATGTGATTTATCAGCCGGCAATTAAAATGGTCCTGCCAAGCCGGAAACCAACAGGCCACAAACAAATCAAATCACAATAAAAACTTACATTCAATCTGTTTCCCTAAATGTGGAATGTAAAACGTAATTGTATTCAAACACCAAAACAACTAATTGTGGGAATGCTTCTAGGCCTTCATCCCCCAAGTTTGTTGACCTCGCCGACAGAGCTTTACGAAAACTCTGAGACCGCTGCGTGTTCTTATATTTCAGCGACTGAAATATTGTCAGTCGGCATTCAGCCGTCGTTGACGAAGGACGTGTGTTGGACGAATGCTCCTCACTTTAAGCGCGTCGCGTAAATAACTTCGATAACTCTTGCAAATGTGTAACTGCTATATGAAATTAAAAACGGTGAAACTATTCAAACTTTCCGTAAATATTTAATAATTCTTTGTATTTAATTTAAAAATTCGTGTAGTTTATCAAAACTGGAGTGACATTAAGAGTGATTTAGTTACAACAATAGATTCGATTAGAGTGAGTTATATTGTTTGGACTTCTCGCTTCCGACAATCACTAAAATCGGAGCAAATTGCCTTCAAAGCACGTCGAATTTTGAACGCATTCGAATTGGTTTGAAATAGCACGTGGTTACTTCCGTTGGTGAGTAACATTTCTTGTTTTACAGCTAATAATATTATGTTACGAATACTGACTAGGTATCGTATTTAGGTAATTTTATAAATAACATTCATCACTCGTTAATTACAGTTCGTTACTCTGTTTTTTAAGATTGTTAAGTATGTACTAATGTAAATAAATTTTACAATTAAAACACTTTTTAAACGTGCAATTGCTACTGTATTGTTACGTTAGATCTCTCTGAAAACATGATCCTACAAAGGTCGGTTAAAACTAAACGTCGGTTCATATAAATAATAACTTTTATGTACCATAAAACCTTATGTTAAAAATACAGTTATAATTACGCGCGTTTTAAAAAATACACACATTAAATTAGTCATAAATATTATCATTCGTATATTGGTAATATCAAATCTGAAATTTATATTATTTTTGAGTACTAAACATATTTAATAATAATTTTTTTATTTTTTTCATTCAACATCACATTAATTTGGGAAGTCAGCTCTTATGGGTTCTAAAAAAAGAGCTTTAACTATTCCAAAAATCATACGAATATTATTAAATACGATGTTTATATAAAAAAAAATATTCTGAGATAAACTGTTATTGTTATTTTTAATACAAGACCTCTAATAACATTGGTATTTTGAATTTTCGTTAGTTTTAGTGTGTTTTATGTTAATTTCAGAACGGACTTAATTGATCAGTTTTTGATGCATTGTAAGGCTGGATTAACATTAACCAGTAGGAGGCTCCTTTGCACAGGATGCCGGCTAAATTATGGATACCACAACGACGCCTTTTTCTACGGTGAAGCAGTAATGTGTAAGCATTATTGTGTTTCGGTCAGAAGGGGGCGTCGTAGCTAGTGAAATTACTGGGCAAATGAGACTGCGCGTCTCGTCCCTTATTACACAATATTTATTATTGTATTTTTTTTTCTGTTGCCTTAGAATTCCGTCCCTTTATTGTTTTCGTATATTAGGCTTTTTGTCATTTGAAAGGATTGTCAATAACTTGTTATATTTAAAGAAATAACTTAAGAATAATACAAATTAAATTTGTACCAGCTTTCCAACTGAGCTCTACTTCTCGAACGGATCAGTTGGTAAGAGCGGACGAAACCCGAGTGGTCGCGGGTTTGAATCCCGCATCGTTCATAAATTTAAGTCGCAAATATAATCTGTAGGATTGTACGATAGCGTCGAATTGTTTAATACATAGCGCATTTTTCGCAAAATTACTGATTTTCTTAATATTAATATGTATTTTAAATATTTAATAGGGCACCAAGATCACAATGTTTAAAATAAATACATAATAAATAAGAATATATGTTTTTTTTATTTGTATATTGAATAGTTTGACGGTCTATGTTACTGGTTAGTGAGAATTTAATACAAACTATGTTTGAGCCATTGTCAGTCATATTTTTAAAAGGTCTCCCAAAGACTTCGGCTCGGTTCAATTCAAGTCAAATTACTTTAGAAAAAAATTGCAACTTGTATGATTACCTACAATTTTTATACGCTTTATATTAGTTACACCTGTATGTTTGTAACCGACTTCTTTGGGCGCGATTTTGACCCACTTTAAACGGCTAGATTTCGTTCAAACTTTGTAGATTCATCGAGGACCGATGACATTACACTAATTTGATAAAATTATTCAATTTTTTCAATTTGCAAAATATGATTTTTTGTTAATTTATATAATTTTTATCTATAGTCGATAAGGCAGGAATAGATATTAAAGTACTGGGGTACTAAAGCTGTAAAACTATTTAAAAATAATTTTAAAAATACGCTTTTATAGAAAATTTAACTAAAAAATGAAAAATAAATAATAGTTAAAAAAACTAAAAAGCACGCTTAATAGAAAATAAATTTAAATTGAAAATAGTTTAAAAAAAATATATTTTATTGTAAAAAAAAGCGTGGGGTGCTTTTTAAGATATTATTAAAATAATAATTCTTCTACACCCAAAAATTCTGAGCGGCACTAATAAGATAATATGTTAAGTCTCATTTGCCCAGTACTTTCACTACCTACGGCGCCCATCCGACCGAAACACAGTAATGTTTACACATTACTGCTTCACGGCAGGAATAGGCGCATTGTACCCATAATCTAACCAGCATCCTGTGCTAAGGAGCCTCCCAGTGATAAATTGCACCCTGGTTCGGAATTGATAACTTTCTTCCATTTGCTTTTCCGTTTAGTTACTTTATCTGAACATGAAATTGATTTTTCAAATAAAATTAATTTAAAGTCTTCTCAGACGACATTATATCGCATCAAGTCAAGGTACCATCTAGATCTCGCGAAGCATGGCAAAATAAACACGAAAAGAACTGACACAGTTTCTGTGAATCATCATTTTATTATTATTAGATACACATGGTAGGAAGCCGAGAGCATTATTTATCCGGTATTTTATGGTTTGACGTAACTCATACATTTTCACTCAATACAATGGACAATAAAGCGGCCCTTTTGGAGCATAATACTGAGAAAGTTGGTACTGTGAAGGCAGAATCAATCGATTATATTACTTTCGACGTGAGAGCTCAGAGACATTTTTTTTATGACAATAAGGGTCGAGACGAGCGGGACGCCCTGCCCATTACAATGCAGTGCCACTCAGGATTCTTGAGAGATAAGATATTGAGCCTCATATGCCCAGTAAATTCACTAGCTACGGTGCCCTTCAGATCAAAACATAGTAATGTCCGGCATCCTGTGCAAAGGAGCTTCCCACTGACATGTGACATAGGTGTAAAACTGAATAACTAATCATTAATACTCTTCTCCATAAACCTTAAATTTCGTTTTTGTATTGATTATTGAAATAGATTTTTTATGGAAGAGGAGCAAAAGCGAGCGTACGGGTCACCTGGCATAAAGTGATCACCGCCACCCACATTCTCTTGCAACATCAAACTCCACAGGAATCACAGGAGCGCGCTTTATTTGAAGGTACCCATGTCGTATCTTCCTGGAAAAACCGCACAAGGAAGGTTATTCCACAGCTTGGTTGTAAATGGAATAAAATTCCTTGAAAACTTAACCGTGGAGCAACGCCACACACCTGGTGGTGGGGATGATATTTTAATTTGTGGCGTGTCGTGCGTAGGTGTTATTCTTGTCATGTGGCAGATGATGCACTTGGCAATCACTAATATGTAATTCATGAGAGTGTTAATGGTATGTACTATCGCAGTTCAAGATTTTTTGAGTTGGCAGAGAAATTGCAGAGAATTTCAACAGCAAGACAGTGTTCTTTGAAACCCGTGTTATTGACTTGGAATCAACACCACAATGTACGATAAAATAATGACTGCAGTGAATTGAAGTAGCGGAACATAGGCATAAAAAGCATTTATCTTCTCAAAATTGATTCCTAATTCTTTTTGATGTCATTTCTAATATACTAGACACTACTACCGCTTCGGAAACAAATAAGACAGAGAAGAAGCGGCGCAAGAAACTCGTTTTTTTTATAAGAGTACGTACAAGGTCGTGCTAGCTTGGGAAATGTAGTGCCTGTGTTGGTTTCAGTGTTTAAGAATGATTAAATATAATATATTAAAGAAAATAATGTTTTTGTAACTATTAATTAGTTAATGCTGTCTTTATTGCTTTTCTTCGGAATATCGTCCTTGAAATCAACTACAGAGAGGAATGTGATATTTTATAAATATAACTCCTTAAAAAAGTACAGCTTGATAATTTCTTATAATAAATAAATATTTGTAGTATGTGTCAAATATTTTTGCTCTTAATAGTGATTTTCATTATTATAACACTAGAAATAAGGGATTGCTTGTAACTTATTCTAGTAGGCTTCATAAGATACAAAATAGCTTTAAGGGTAAATGTATACACTTCTATAATAAAGTCTCAGTCACTGTTCAGGCATTATCTATAAATAAATTTAAATGTGTTATAAAAAAAATGGCTCTGTCGTAAATCCTCTTATTCCACTGCTGTATATCTAAATGATCGGACAACCTGGGACTAGATTGTGATTATTTTATAGCGATAGAAATGACAGTACAATATTGTATATTTTTATTGAATGAGCGCAAAAAAAAGAATGCTGGGAGAGTTTCTTACGCCGCTTCTTCTCTCTCAGAGCGCCATTTGTTTCCGAAGCGGTAGTAGTATCTAGTAGTTATTAGAAATGACAGCAAAAAGAATTCTAAAGGAATCAGTTTTGAGAAAATTGCATGAATTTTATGCCTTTTTTTATAAATGAATTTACAGTTAAGTAAATAAAGCATACGCTTGTAATTTTTTGATGATCTTATAATATGATCCCAGAACATGTACAAAACAAATGTGTTACGAAATTTGAAAGAATTGTTAAAAAACGTTTGTGTGGGAAAGGTTATTATAACATAAACTATTTTCTTAATGATACCACAGACTGGGAATGGAGCGGACACCCTCAGGCTTTTTAATTATAAATGTTTATTGTACGATATTACACGCTTATCCATATTTTTAAATATATAAACCAGCTGAGTTTCTTGCGCCGGTCTTTTCAGGTCTGAGGCCGCCTATTTTGAATGGGTGGTAGTTTTTGACGTTGAATAATAATAATAATTTATTTCTGTTAAAAACATAGTTTATAGTAGCTAGTGGCCGGAATAACCTTTTAGGCAAATAATGCCTGTACCAGGTGTCTCCGCTCTTCCATTTCAGCAATGTGTAATTTTTAACAAAAGCTTTATTGACATGGTGGTGAAATAATAATAAAGTTATGAAATGAATATAATAAGGTAATGAAATGAATATAAATTTACAATTTAAATATTTGGAAAGTTATTTTGAACACCTTAACAATTACAGCGACATAGATTTACAATTACAAGTTTTAATTCTTAAAGAACATGTAAGTCATTTTTTATTATTATAAACATAAATGTTAAATGTATGTACCTATGTGTGAGTGTGTGTGTGGGTGCGATACTGTGTGTTTTTGTGAGTGTGTATATGTTAAGTGCGTGTGGAATATTTTCTGTCTGATCTATGTAAAAATTGGATAAATTATAATACTCTGTACATTATTTAAGTTGTTTGAGTAAAACCTCCGTTGCTTCATAGTCGAGAGATTTTAACCACTTCTCTACGATTTTTTTACAATCGTTATATTGTTTTGAGTGGATATGTAGTTTCTTATTTATTTTATTGTAAAATTGAGCTGAGAGACTATTGTATTGTGCGCTAGCAAACTTTGTTTTCGTTCGAGGCACTTTAGTTACGTTGGGTTGCCTCCTAGTTTTTTTTTATTTATGAATTTGAATTTAAATAAATAATTTTTAGATTTGGTTCTATTTTCACGGGTTATCAATAGAAAAGTATTTATATAAATATGCAATGCTCGTTTTAAGCAAAGAAAATTCTGAATATATACAGTTCATGGACTGTCATCACAGATGTCACTGGATAGTAAAATTTCATAAAAATCGGTTCAGCCGTTTCGGAAGAGTTTGGTAACAAACACCGCGACACGAGAATTTTATATATTAGATATGATTATTTACAATATAAGAATATATAATAAGAATATAATATAGAATTAATGCCATAAGTATCGATAACCACAAAGTAGGCATCGACATATACGTATAAACTATATCTGTACAAATGTAAGAGATATTTTAGTGGAGGCTACTCGAGTTGTAAAACATATGCATTGTGTATCATAAAATCTGAATCTTTTATGATTGTTTTGTAATAACTATAAATAAAACTCAGACAAGTGCAAAGCGATCAGGTAAACAAAAAATGTAATATTTGGTAAACAATTCTCGATATGTTTGTGTAACACACCCGGCTCTTATGCTTTTGTTGTACTTGGAATAATCCTCTATAAACTTTATGAAGTTTTTAACAAAAGTCTATTCTTAGCTGTTGTTTTATAAGAAAAACAATTAAAGTTCTGATTAAGGAAATTCAAGTGTATATAAATAGATAGAGTTCAGCGTCTCTCTTAGGCTGCGGCCGCACTACCTTACTTACCGTCTTCCAAATAATTTGTTATGTTTTAAAGTGATAACCCTCACTTCTGGGATTCATTACACAGATAGAACTGAAAACAAAATTTTACATACAAGTTTTTTTTTCCCAAAATGGGAGATTTGTTTGATAATATATTTAATAAGTGTATTTACTTCCTGTAGTTCAGCTACTATCTCCCAGTGCTGTTAACTTGGATTCTGCCTCAGTTTTACTAAATATTACATTACATTTAAATTATTTAGTGAACTGTTATTTGAAATGTTCAAGTTTCATAATTTACTACTACGAGATTAGCTACAAACATAGGGTTATTATTTATTTATTAAGGCCTCTTACGATATTAACCATTAATTTACTTATAATATTTTATATATCATCCCATTGCCGGGTATCCCATCCCAGGCCTCCCCCTTTATTCTTCTTTGCGGGACCATAGCACTCCTTCATAATTTACTATATCGTCTCTCCATCTAGTACCAGGTCTACCTCTTCTTCTTTTGGCATCTAATGAGTACCAGTACTTCTGGCTAATAGGATTTTAGTCGCATGAAAAAATAAGTACAGTAGGTAAGTGTGGAATGGATGGACTTATGTAGTTATATAAAGTCACAGAATTTTGTTAACGACAATTTTAATTGCCTGTTGACGTTAATTGATCCTTGTCAGCTAGGTGTCAACTTCTCAATCTTAATTATGTTTCAGTATTTCCATGTTGAAAAATCTTAATATTATATATAAATTACGTGACACGTTGTTTGTCCGCGATGGACTCCTAAATTAATGAACGGATTTTAATAGCGATTACTTCATGGAGAGCAGTTTGGTTCAACTTGAGAGATAGGATAGTTTTTATTTCGATTTGGGACCCATAATTATTTTTATTTTCAATATTTGTTTTTAGGACATATTTTCCATGAGAGAATTTAGTGACGCACGGTTTGACAGTTCCGCTGTGAAACAATTTCATTATAACAACAGGGAGCATTTGTTACGAAACAATTGTTGATGTTTTGAAATTTTATTGGCAAATTCCTATAAAACCGTATTTTTTTTATTATCTACAGAACAACGTCTGTCAGGTCAGCTAGTAACTTATATAATACACAACAATACCTACGTACAAGAATAAGTATTTCACGATAATCGTAAAAAAATTTCCCTTTAAGCAATGACAAACTTCCTCCCAATCTAAAGCGTATTGACTTTTCACCGAAACGTTTAAAGCTTGTAAGCTCGTGAAACCAACGAGCTTACAGTATTAAGAAGTTGATGCCAATAAATACCAACAGAATACCTTTCCACGAAATTGTAAATCTTTTATATTATTTTCTTTAAGCATTAGGTCTTGCCGTCATCAGAATAATTCATACTTAGCTGCAATATCTAAAAATTGGGTCGAAAATAATTATTAAAAAGGGATCAAATATTCGAGGGTTGACCACAACAACTGAGGTTAGTAAAATTTAGGTCAGGCACATATTATGCAGATAAATTTCGAGTTATTGTAACTGGAGATTTTGGGTACATACGTTATGACACAGGTGTGAAAATTTGGATTGAATGTAATAAAAAAGGCTATAATCTCTTTATAATTTTTTTAATGCTCATACATTTTCTCATTCATTTTGCTCTGGGCACAAATCTGTTTTCGATTTAATCACAGTAAGGAAATAGTATGGGTAAAAGCTGATTGTAAAATACATTCTTAACAAGAGTAACTTATAATAAAATTATATGGAATCTGAAAATTATGTATATCAAATTTGAGTTAGAAAAAATAATAATAGTTTCACCTATCCTCTTATTGACTAACAGTTATATATTTATTATAATTTAACAAATAATTCTAAGTTTTGGTATGATGGGCGCAGTTTTTGTAGAGACACATTACCAACATCTATTAATTTTGTAGTTAACACAGCCAAAGAAACGCGCATAGTAAGCATTTAATATCCATAGACATTTCTTGAACTTAGAGATTACAATTCTATTATACTCATGTAAGTCTTAATTGAGTTTGAATTGTCTTCCATTTTATACTTCAAATACATTTGTAAGCTTAATGTTCGTCGTTAGTTCACTGTGGTATGAGATTTCCCGTCCTAACTTGAGAGTAGGCTCTGGGGTCACATTATCAATTGAAGATGTACTTAAGCACATCAAGGATTATTAAGGCTCAATATTGTCTACCGCACATTCCACAGAATGAGACATCCCTTATTAATATAAGCCTATCTACTATTATACAGTACCAAATATAAGAAGTGGCAATATTATAGTTTCATCATTTATATGATGAATATGGATGTCTATTTCCGAGTCATGGATGTTTACATGTATTTATGTATGTTTCAGTAAGTATATTGTATTCAATATATCATTGTCTTGTACCGATAGTACAGCTATGCCTAGTTTGGGGCAAGATAATTTGTGTAAGAGAATTTCAATATTATTATTATTAATTATATTATTCACTCTTAACATTATCAACTCTTTTTGACGTTTTAATATCTTTATATTAGGTTCACCTGTATCTATGTATGTTACTGAATCTTTGTATGTAATTTTTAATAGGTCCAGTTTACTTGCAGTCGTGTCTAGGACCGATATCAATAAAAGTACATTATTTTCATAACTTTTGATTTATATCCTGACCTGTAGTAGGGCAATTATATTAAATAACTGCACCTGCACTGCTACACTTGTCATTTGGTCTGTGCAATTTCCGAGCAGTGCTATCAGTCGTATTCTGCTTTCGGATTTCACTGCACTACTACTGCACAAATCCTGCAATCACCCTGCAATAAGATTGCATCATAAAATCCATCAATGAATGAATTCAAAACAATATGAATTAATTTAAATATTTCATAAATGATTTATATGATGTAATAGGATAATATTAAGTATTATCTTGCACCAAACTAATCTCACTGTATATAAGTCATCTACGCGCTGCCGCATCAATCTAAACATTTTATACGAAGTACTTCAGTTAACCTGCAAAAAAACTGCTCAGTCGCTGCTATCAGTTAGCATTAATCGTTAATCAATAGTCAAAATAATTTATGAGAATTCAATTATTTTGCAGTAAACATGCAGCAACAGTGCAGTTTTGTTAGTAGAATACATATGCACTTACCGCAACGTTCCTGCGAAATAGCTGCAACGGGCCTGATTAGTAGAATTTTACCGATATTATGTTAAAATTTGATATTTTTAACAGGTGTCGAGCAGTAGTACAGTTAAAGTTTTTTTAGTGGAATAGCCGTACAGGATCTTAAAATAATTAAAAGTATATAGACGCACGAACGATATAAATGAAATCGAGCCTTTTGATTAAAAACTTTTGAAACAGTAGTTAATATAAATAAGTATTTTTTTCGTTTAAGCATAGTTTTGAAAAACCTAAAAAAATTTGCTTTAACTAGCTCCCCGAATGATTATTTTCAATTTTTATCGTTTTTTTTGGGTTATGTAAACTATAATTACTTATTGACTTGAATAGGGAAATGAATTAATAAGCACTTAAAGTTGCACACAATGAAAAACTCAGTCTTGACAGAAAACTAAGAAAATTTTCAGAGATTCAATTTCTCTCTTTAACAATCAACTAGGATTAGTAACTTAAACTTGAAGATAACTCTCTAATCAGAGTCTTTTCATGAACCCAATAGGTGGATCTAAATCTAATATTTGCTTGTCAAACTTGGGAAGTTTGATTTTCGCAATAGGATTAATTTGAATGTTGACGATGTCTGAACGTTTGGGAGATTGGGAAAAAACTTCGATAAACTTTAAGATTGTCTCCACACCGAATGCCTGAGGGTTTTACGACTTGGTTTACCGTTTTGTAGCCGCTTCTTTCTGTTGTATGAATTACAATATAAGGACAACAGAATTTATTTTACATTTTGTGAAGTTTGCCTGAAAAGCTTCTAACCTTATTACGCACAGAATTATGAAGCTTTGTCGGTTCGTTTTAAAACACAGCTTTACCGTAAGCAGGTTACAATGTACTTTTTTTTATGAAAATAAGGGACGATACGAGCAGGACCTTCAGATGATGGTAATTGATACGCCCTGCAAATTACAATGCGGTACCGCACAGGATTCTTGAAAAACCCAAATATTCTGAGCTGCACTACAATTGCGCTCGCCACCATGAGACATAAGATGTTAAGTCTCATTTGTCCAGTAATTTCACTAGCTAAGGTGCCCTTCAGACCGAAACGAAGTAATGTTTAATTACTACTTCACGGCAGAATTAGGCGCCGTTATGGTACCCATAATCTAGCCGGCATCCTGTGCAAAGGAGCCACAGACTGGCTTAAATTTCCTTAATTATCCCAATATTTTTTCAATATTATGATTTTGTTCTTGTATCCGGTATAAATCAAACAATATAACTGTAGTTACAAAGCCTATTAAGTACAACCTAAAGATACAAAACCGCGGCATATTATAACAATAAGGGTTAAAGGTTTTTGTTGTTTAAGTAATTGTCTTCACTTTTAAGAATATAATATCCAAAATTTACTGATGAGTTTCATACTTACCAAGATCCTAGATCGTTCCGTCATAAGAACGGTTAACACCCGTTTGGTTAAAGTGCCAGGGGCCTAGTCCGTCCGTTTAGTGAAATTACAAATTTATATAAAAATCAGTGTGTGCTTAAGACCACACGACAGAACTCAAAAGGCATAAAAGGCATTAATTTTCTCATTATAGATTCCTTTACAATTCTTACCGCTTCAGAAACAAATGGCGCTCTGAGAGAGAAGAAGCGACGCAAGAAACTCTCCCAGCACAAAAAACATTATTAACGCGATTTTTATAATTTTTTAGATTTTTTTTGTTTTTTATTCATACAGTAATAACATTTACAATATTAAACTTCATTAATTATGTTTGTGCCTCAGATTTTTTTTTTTTTGCGCCCAAGCAAGGGCTACCCTCCGGGATAACGACGGGAGGGAGGTGGTGAATGCTCATGCATACCAACGCAGCCTAAGTCTGCGTTGGTTATGTGGGACTCACGTGAAAACCTAGGTGCCTACCCACTAAACACCACCTGCAGTTGGCTTTGGGCAGGTGCCCTCTAAGCCTACATCGAAGGCGACCTTCTCTTGGGGAGAGAGAGGCGCAAGCGGCACTCCCTATGGAGTTTTCGCTGGGATATTGCACAGAAGGTGCTATCTAATTGGGACTAGTGACATCAGAAGGATGATAACAAACTAGAGGTGAATCTAAATGCGTCTGATTATCCCCGGATGCCAAGAGGCGTTCCAGGTCAGACGAGAGTTTGTTAGGGGGATCGGAGAGGGCGTGTCTGGGCCTCCTGACTTGATAACGTGAAGGAGGGGGGGCGTTATAATCCGCTGCCTCCTTAATCAGGGGATTTGGGTGCTTGTCTGAGGACTTAAAGAAAGTTTCAGACACGCACTTTGGGTGTTGTTGGATGGTAGGGAGCTCTAAGTCCCGGTGAAGGTCTGCGTTTCTAACGCACCAGTGGGCAATGACAGCCTTACGGTAGAAAATGGATTGGACTGTTTGGAGTTTATCTATAATATTGGGTTTCGCATGAGCGAAAACTGGAGCGGCGTAAGTCATAACCGGTCGAATGCAAACCTTGAAGAGTGTTCGCTTGTTCCTAAAAGACATTTTACTGTGCCTACCTAACATACTGTTTAGGCGGTACAGATAGAAGCGGGCGGTTCCGGTCACCTTCTGGACGTGAGGCCTGAAGGTGAGTTGGGAGTCGAGGGTCACACCCAAGAACTTGGCTGTGGACCTGAAGGGGATAGGGGAGCCTAATAGATGAATGGGTCGATCCCGGCTGAAGCGTCTGCGCTTAAAATCAAAACGGACTGCGGAGCTTTTATCCGGGTTGACCTCAATACGCCATTTCCTAAACCAGTCACCTAGCTCATTAACTGAGCGTTGGAGCCTGGAGAGGACTGAAGATATCTGTTGGGACTGGACGTAGAGAGCGGTATCGTCATGCCTCAGAATACAGAACTAACTAGGTGGTTTATTGAATCACATTTCTACGCACCGTATTGTGTCCAAAATAACTCTCCGCCCGCACCTCCCTTCCCCGCTTAGTACTAACAACGCTCCATACATTACCGAATTTACTGCTTATTTAATAAATTCAATATTTTAATAATATGAATTGAAAATGTGCTACTTATTGATGAAACGAAATAACATTCGATTTCTTCACATTTTTGCAAGTGACGACGACAGACAACGGCGGATAATTATTTAAAAACTGCTAACTGCAACTAGTTGTAAACAGTACGCGGGTCGGCTTATTGCTAATCGACAATTTAACAACTACGCCGTTTTAGCGTAGTTCACCTAACTATTAGGCGCGTTGACGGTTTCTGGTTCGTTCTGTATTCTGAGATTTCCGCAAAAAAAAAGAATTATTTTTTTATAATCTGGTAAGCCTCTACAGTATATAGTACTGTGACGTCTTACTAAACGTTGTAAATAAGCTTGACATAACCCTCTGACCTAATTATGAAGTCCTGGTACATGTCATCAGGTGGACACCGCTAGTATCATTGCTAAAACCACTATAATATTTATGTCAAAATAGTCATATTGCCAATGACGCAACTGCGGAAGTCCTAATCATTACGTCAGCGTAACGTCATCCTTTAACTATTTGAACAGATTACTTACTATCTCTTCTTCACTTTTATTCGCCTGGTACCTTGTTTGCAAAAAAAAACGATCGTTACATAGCCGAATGTGACAGTTCTGTCTCATATTGAAACTCAGTTTTCAATTCAATATATTAATATTAATAATAATAATAATAAATTTTCGTTTATTTCAAAGATTACATATACATTTTTTTTGTGGTTGAGACTTCCCAGTAAGTTGTCTTAGGACACTTGTATTGGGAATATCTCGCAACTTCCTTAGCAGATACATTTTATTTAGTAAACAATATAGAAATAAACAGAAATGATTAAAAACCAAATTGTACAATTTACAATTAATTGTGTGTGTGTGTGAGTGAGTGTGTGCATGTGGGTTTGAATTGGACCTTTAATTGGGTCCATCTATACAAATTTGTCATGTCAGTCTGATCAAAAGATTTTCCACTTCATCATATTAATAATTTTAATATATTGAATTGAAAACTGAGTTTAAACTAGTGGTTGTTAATATGTTACAATTTTTGTAGATATTTTACGTTAGATACTAAATACTTAATTGTCAATTGTCTCAAAACTTTAAATAACCAAACTGAAACGTCACACACTGAAATATCATTCATTTATCTGGATTCCATGCGTTCCATAAATATTTTTTTTTAATAATTAACAATAAATCCTTTGTAGATCTGAAACTAATTTTGTAAATAAATTCGACAGTCGCATATGCGTGTCGCATCTTCTTGTGTGTCGTTACCTTTATAACCGCAGTATTGGCACGCCTTGGGTTGACAGCTGACATATTCAAGTAGATCAACAATCTAAGCATCTCAGATCGAAAATATTGTGTTACTACGTGTAGCTCTATGATAGATCGCTTTCAGCTAATGGATATAGTTATATAACTAAGTATATAAAAATTATTGCTGCCTAATTAATCTATTTCTATATGATATGATGAAACTTTTATTTGTACTTATGACGTAAACTGCACTAGTCATACTATAATTGTAGTGCTACTAATAATTTCCTTTTTTCCTTTAATCACGAATCCTGAGCATTATAATATGCAGGGCGAATCAATTACCATCGGCTAAACGTCCTGATCGCCTCGTCCCTTATTGTCATAAAAAAATATGAACATGATAGTAAAATCGTTGTGAATTTCTAATATTTTTGACGTCAACAACGTCATAAATATAAACATGGTCGAGAGAGGCGATGGCTGGCCTATTAGCCAGTTCACGAGCATGACGCATGCGTTACGCTACTTGAGGTGGCAAGATGATCCTGTTACCAGAAACTCTGCTTCATGGTTTTAAAATTAAACATATTTTCTTTTTCTCTTCTCTCTTCACAGTCGTTCCCTCATTGCTGAGGATCGTGACTCTGCTTAAGTTCGTCTACAGCTTTCCTCCATCTGTTTCGCGTCTGTCGCATGGTGGAGTGCAATGCTGATGGTTTGGTTAGTCTGCTCGGATATTTGACCAGACCAGAGTCGTGGGCTCTTCCCCTCAATTTTCCCGGTGACCATCAAACATTCTAGGTTATCAGCACCACGTCGTGCAATGTGGCCAAATTATCTCATGATCCGCTGCAGACATGTAGTGGAAAGACGTGGACTGCTCCCTATTTTTAGCTGTTTAAGGATCGAGGCGTTAGTGCGGTAAGCCGTCCATGGTATCCTTAGCATGCGGCGCCAGCACCACATCTCAAACGCGTCAATCCGTTGTCTGTCATTCGATTTCAGGGTCCAAGTTTCAGCTCCATAGAGCGCGATGGGAAAGACAAGAGAGCGGTCCAGGTGAATTTTGTTATAATAGCTAATAAAATGCTCGCAAAATACCTTTATTTATTTACGGTGTGTGTGGATTGATGCATGTACTGTACTCACTAACTCTTGTTTTTACGTATTAATTTACATTTACTTTTTTTGACTTACTCGTGTAAGGTGTTGATTGAGTTTATGACGTTTGAGTTTTTTTTTCATCACTTTACATATTTTGTAATTGAAATGATATTGATTTAAAAGAGTGGCAATAAGTTTCTTGCCACTTTTACTCATTAGCTCAACCCTTTACGAAGTGGCGGTAAATTCAATAAGAAAATTAATTTTTGACATTTATGTGTCATTTCCGTGACCTACATGAAAAAAGTAATTTTGATTTGATTGATTTGATTTAACATCCCGTCATTCGTTGGATTTAAAAACAGATCAAAATAGGAAAAACAGTTTTCTGTTGCAGCCAGCAACCATAACTAAAGAATCAAAGAAATCGTTATGTTGGGCGAGGACTATACATTGGAAGTGGAGGGAGGGAGGGGGTTCCACCGGAAGCAATAATTTACCTCCACTTTATAGTATATTTACTGCTACACATAATTTCCGCTCAGCATACCTTTTTGACTTGCTGTTGCGCGCGTTTATGTTCCAATCATGAGCTCTCGTCGAGGTCTATCTATTGCGTATATAAAATACCAGAATGATAATATTATATAATAGAGAAAATGGAATAGTAAAAATAATATAAAGGTTTCACGAGATTTCACCCATCCAAAAAGTGTCTAACTATATATATATCCCGGGTTCGAATCCCGGTAGGTGCAAGCATTTATATGATGAATATGGATGTTTGTTTCCGAGTCATGAGTGTTTATATGTATTTATGTATGTTTCAGTAAGTATATTGTATTAAATATGTCGTTGTCTTGAAAGCCATAACACAGGCTATATATGCCTAATTTGGGGCAAGATAATTTGTGTAAAAAAGGGTCAATTTGATTTTTTGATATTTATTTATCGCTCGCGCCATTCATGAGCATGTCGGTGACGCGAACCCATAATATTTTCCCCTACCAAAAAAGTGCCCAACTTTAGCCGCTAAAGAAGTTTTCATTTCAAAAATGTGGATTTATATCTTGGGAAATCAGATCCAGGATGTATTGAAAAAGGTTCAGGGCGAGAGCATATTAGTTTATAATAGCCATTAGATATCCATATATTTCATAATATTTAGTTATCCTTCGTTAATTGTTTTTAATAAAGCTTTAATTTGGTGGTGGTTTAAACCAGTTTTTGATTTAACTCCATCAGCAAAACAAATCTTATAACTATACTTACAATAATATGATTAATACATAAAATTAAAACTATCATTATGGGGAAGTGTCCCAAGAATACTGGCAGCATTTCCACGTTGGATAGCTAGGCTGATCCGTTGACCGAAATAGCTGGCGAAAAGATAGGACCTCCTACAACTGATCACGATGGGAAAGTAACCGGAAGAAGAGGCGTACGTCACAGAAAAAAGTCATGGCTGCGCAACATCCGATAGTAGACAGGAATAGTGAGTGCGGCAGAACTAATTCTCCTCGCGAAGAACAAGGTGTTCAAATTACAAAGCTGACTGCCAACCTTCGCTAGTCGGAGAGGCACGCGAAGAAGAAAGGATTTCCACAAAATAACTGCCAGCATTGATGAAGTCATCCGTAGGGTATTTTTCGCTCTTAAGGCGCGGTCATACCTCAATATTCACAAAAATGGGATTCTTAGAGAGTCGATTACAACATAACGCAATGAAAATATTCCTACGCAAAAAATACAGTGCACAAAAAAGGACTAAAAGAAAAATTTGAACCGAATAGAATTTTTATATATATTTTGAAATGTCGAATAAAAAATTTGGAAGTTGCTTCCCAAAAATAAACTTTGGAGTTAAAAATCTTTCAAATGAATATGTATATTTTGAATAAACAAAAGAAAACCAGTAAAATAAATGCCCATTTGCAGCTTAGCCTCATGATCAACTCAAATATTGTACTATTGGTTGTAGCGTTTACAATCCACGCCTTAATATACTAGTTATTTTAGAGAGTACGGTGATAGAGGTGCTGCTTCGACTGCTGAAGACAGCAAAGGTCGCAAATATGTCGGTCTCAGTGATAATATTCGCGTTGTGCCGTTTGGTGTCAAGACACTTGGCCCATGGAGCCCAGAGGTGAGGAGAATGTACAAAGTCCTTTCTACGCGGCTCAATGAGCTATTGTAAACCCAAGAGCTGACAACTATTTCGGTCAATGGATCAGCCTAGCTATCCAACGCGGAAATGCTGCCAGTATTCGTGGTAGGTAGAATTCCCCGTATTGTAAATATAGATCTATTTTTTTTTATAAACTACCCATTCAATTAACTGATGAAGTTGATTTATCCGTTTGATGGTGAACATCGACAGAAATAATGGAATTATATAACATTAATAGATTTATATTACCGCATATTATAGTCGAGAGTGGCCTACTTTATCACGAAAGTTTAGCAATTATGGTTTCGCGTTGATCTCCCAAACGAACTCAAATCCCTTTTGACGCAACTGTTCGAAATGCGAGGAAACTAATTTCAACTAAATAGGAAAAGCAAAAGTGCTCATAAAGCGTTATATAAGACAGGACGTAGTGTTTGGATGTGTCAATAAATTAGAAAAAAAAATTATGGGACATAGAATGGCGTATTTGTTACTAATTGGGTAGCGAAATTTATGTGCTAGCGTAGGTTTTAAGCCGCGTATATTTATGCGCAGACGTGACCGCTAACCATGAGCCTGATGAGAAATCTTTTGGTCGGTCATAGAGCAATGGAGAGGGTTGTACTCGGAGTTACCCTTTGAGATCGAATCAGAAATGAGGAGATTCGTAGGAGAACCAAAGTCACCGATATAACCAAATAATTGCGAAACTGAAGTAGCACTGGGCACAGCACATAGGTCGATGGACCGATCACCGGTGGGGTAGTAAAGTTCTCGAATGGCGACCATGTACCGGAAGATGCAGTTGGTAGGCCCCGTATCATATACGACCGATGATCTAGTCAAGATCAATGGAATACGTTGGGTGAGGGCAGCGCAGGACCTATCATCGTGGAGATCTTTGGGGGAGGCCTTTGTTCAGCAGTGGACGTCTCCCGGCTTATGATGATGATGATGATATTGATGCGCATTGCGTGACGAACGCTGATTGTACGCTAGATGCGTTCTGCGCATGCCCCTCTTCATACCTACCGCCAATGAGTCCCTATTTTAGACTTTTACGCATTCAATGATAAAGTCCATTAATATAACGCCGCTCCGATGTAAGCCGTCAAGTAGTTCCATGAAGCTATTAAGCCCGTTTACGCTGAAAATCCAATTTAAACTACCAGCCGCTGTATTTGAATTTGTGTTTTAGAATTAAATAAAATACTTTTCAAAGGTTTAAAACTCGTGTATTGTAACTTTGTTTTACGCGTTTTTTGAAGGTACAAATGTGGTATCGTCCCGGAAACACCGCACAAGGAAGCTCATTCCACAGCTTTGTAGTACGTGGAAGAAAGCTCATTGAAAAGCGCACAGCGGAGGACCGCTACACATCCAGATGGTGGGGATGATATCCTAATTTGTGGCGTGTCATGCGAAGGTGGAATTCGGCAAAACGAAACAACTCTTCGGGACACTCCCCGTGATAATTGTAACTTTGTTTTAACATAAGATATTTGCGTAAAAGTTATATTTTTATTATTATTTTAGTGAACCCCACGTTTCAGTCTTCAGTTTTCAGGGGGAATTTACCTTGGAAATGTACTTTTACGCAAGAATCTAATCTATACCCAAAGTAACAATGACACGCGTTTTTAAGCTTTAAAAAGTGTTTTATTTAATTCTAAAACACAAATTCAACTTCAGTATTTGGAGTTGTAATTCGTCCACATTCACTATTTGTTCAAGAAAAGTTTGTTCAGCTCATACAGAATATTATTGACGAGTCACGTATAATAATTATGTAACGCTTACGGTTTCACCTTCAGGTTTATTTGTTAATTAGTAAAGTGGACGTAATGTGCGTGTTACAGCATAATCCCAGGTATTTACGTTTCGTCATCATAATAGCCTACACACATGGTCGGATTTGGAACGGCCGGACCATGGAACGGTCCGTTGGGCGCCTCGCTACAATAATTAGTCCGGCGTCGTACTCGGTACGGTCCGGACGGTAGTAATAATAATTTTATGGGATGGACAATGTGACATTAGGAATAGAGCGACCGCCCACAGGCTATTAAATAATAAATTTAATTGTACGATTTTACACTATAACCATGTTTTTATTGAAAAGAAGCCCGCTGAGTTTTTTGCGCCCGTTCTTCTCAGGTCTCAGGCATACTTTTTGGAGTGGGTGGTAGTTTTTGACTTTCATTAAGTGATTTTATATCCTATTTTGAATAAAATATATATGAATTTGAAATACCATCGAATATGGTCCGCGATGCTTGACGTACCAAATCCGTTCATGTGTTTAGACTATATGCCCTACCGCATCTATCAATACTCCGTACTAGAAGAACTATTTAATTTGTATCGGCTAGTTTGTTAGGGAGAGGTTGTGTCTAATTAAATGCGACTGGCGTTTTTATCATATTATCGATTGCAGGAAGATAGTTCATTTATTTTAAAGTAATGTCTTTCTAAGCCTATGCCGTCGTTCTTTTCATAAGAGCGGTTTTATTTATGCGATTATGATACGCAAATTAAATAAAATTAAAAAAGATGCATCTGAACTGCGGCCGGTAGAGGGCCCTTCCATAGCTGCAGATCCTATTAGACTTAGAGTACCCCACATTAGAACTTCTTTGTACCAAAAAAACTGTCATGCTATTGTGTAAAAATATTTAAAAATTTCCAAAAGAACTAAGAGAGAAGACAGTTTTAAATAGATTTAAATTTAAATTATTAACACTTTCAAAAAGATATTGATTCTACTCAATAAACCAATATTATCAGACGAAGTGGTAACTGGCACCAATACTATTTTTAATATAATTTTTTGTGATTATTTTTACTACATTATCTCTTAACATTTTATTAATTATTACTGTAATTGTATATTGTAGGGTGTTTTAGGTATGGCCTTACGTTGGCCAAACTAAATGTAGCAGTAATTATTCATTTGTGTTAGTTTAAAATAATAATTATAAAACGAGACCACTGGAATATTTGCACGTCTGTCAAGACGAAACATGTGCCTACTCTTCAATTTAGTTTCTAGCAAATAAAGAACTTTGACTTTGACAGCCCAGATGGTCCCAGAAGTAGTCTTTTCAAATTTCTACGATATCTTTTGCCGTTCCGCCATCAGACTACGAATGATATATCCATAAGTATATAGACCGTCATTTATTACACCTAACCTTTTAGAATAGAAATATTGATGAATATTTAAAGAGTACCCTGCTTAAAATAATGCATACATGATTTAATTTCATAGAGCTTTTCTAAAAATAATATAAAAGGCACTATGAATAATTAATTTAAATTTTCGTTATGATAGTACATGTATTTACATAACAGGATATTATTCAAAGGAATTCGTTACGGTTGGAGCTCTGGAATAAAGAAAGATATATAGTGTCCTTTGCGTCAGAGCTCTTTTGTACTGGAAATATAATATCACTGCCGTTTTAAAAAGCAAAGTGATCTGGTAATTCTGCGGAATTATTTTTTTAATGAAAATAAGGGACGAGACGAGCAGGACGTTCAGCCGCTGTTAATTGATACGCCCTACCCATTACAACGCAGCGCCGCTCAGAATTCTTGAAAAAACTAAAAATTCTGAGCGGCACTACAATTGCGCTCGTCACCTTGAGACATTAGATGTTAAGTCTCATTTGCCCAGTAATTTCACTAGTTACGGCGCCCTTCAGACCGAAACACAGTAATGTTTACACATTACTGCTTCACGGCAGAAATAGGCGCCGTTGTGGTACCCATAATGTAGCCGGCTTTTGTCAAGATGCCACGCACACAAGCACCTAAAAGTTGTCGTAATAAAAAAAGCTATTCTTCTTAGGTAGTGCGGTATCTAGTTAGAGCGCAGCGGAGACCAATACTTAATCAAAGAGCAGAACTTATGGTCACACTTAGTATAAAGACAATATACATTATTAGATTCCTCATGCAGCCTCGTCTGTATGGACTTTGTTTTGATCGGGAGAGAAATGAAATACTATTTAGAAGGTTTGAAATATTTGTAATAGAAAATAGTTTGCAGTTCGCTTGGCAAAAAGTTGTTTCATATATTGAAAAACTTTGTTAATAATGATTTATGCAACGATGCAATTGACTAAATAGGTCATCAGTTTATGTGTGTGATGTAGGTAGGTATACACGGAGTACTTTCCGCAACTCGACGTCTGCTATGCGCCTATTTCGCGTCATAGGCTTGGGTTGCTAATCTTGCCATCCCATCTCCTCAAGGAAGTTACTCAAACCTCTGATGTCACCTATGACTTCGGGGAGAGTCCTCGGTGACCCCAGGTGTTTGGCCCGGTATGTGGCCACACTACGGCACTCCAGCATGAAGTGTGTGGCCGTCTCTTCTGTCTCCATGCAAGCCCTGCACAGGGGACTGTCAGTGACACCTATATTAAACAGATGCTTGTTAAAGGGGCCGTGATATGTATGTAATGAACGCAGCTTAGAAGCATTTGTCTATGTTCTAACTACTATTTTAAGTAATATATTGTCATATGCGTGTATATTTTGAAACTTTTACTGACCGACTTCGAAAGTTTACTACGTCGTGTGTTCCGGCATTATCTTATAAAAAAACTTATATCTATAAGTAACTAATGACACACCTCAAATAGTTATAGCTATACTAGCTGATCTGACAGACGTTGTGTTTTTCATTATAAAAAAAAATCTTGCGGCTGGAATTTCGTGAAATCCGTTCTTAGCTGGCCTCTTCTCGACGAAAGAAATATTCCTACCAAATTTTACCGTCTCTACGCCTTATTGTTCCAGAGATATCGTGGTGAGTCAATATATAGGTGGAAATCCCTTATATAATTATATAATATACTAGCTGACCCGACAAACATTGTTCTGTTGATAATAAAAAAAACTCCTGCGAGTGGAATTTCGTAAAATCCTCTACTCGACGAAAGGAATAGTCCTACCAAATTTCAAGTGTCTACGGCTTATGGTTCCAGAGATATCATGATGAGTGACTATATACGTGGAAATCTCTTATATATATACTCGTAGATATGTGTAGTATTTGGTGTTTTCAACAACATAAACTGTAACTGTTGAAGAAGGCCGCAAATTGGATACGGGAGCTTTTTAATGATTGTATTTAATCAGTGGCGAAAAGATAATTAACCGTTTTGGTCCATAACTATAACCAATAGCAAAACTTAGATTTGTGAGGAAGCTGGTTTCGAAAATCTAAACAATAAACTATATATAGGCCGGGGTACATCAGGTATTTTATAAAGTAACTAGCTGACCCAGCAAACGTACAACATTTACCGATATTAAAATCGCAATACAAAAGTATCTGTTGATCGTAGATGGGTGAAAATTGAAGTTGTATGTATTTTTTAATGCTGACTCATAATCAAACAAATTTAAAAAAAAATGTAAAAAAAAATAATTCGTGTGCACCACCCTTAACATTTAGGGGGATGAAAAATATATGTTGTCCGATTCTCAGACCTACCCAATATGCACTCAAAATTTCATGAGAATCAAGCCGTTTCGAAGGAGTTTAACTACAAACACCGCGACATGAGAATTCTATATATTAGGTGTATTCTAATCTTTTGTTAGCCACAGCAGAATGCCCCAACAGAAACAACCATCACGTGCAAACCTTTAATACTCATAGATCTAGTTACAGTAATGTGATAACGACATCTTGTTTCCCTAACAAAGTACAGATGATTATTTTGGAGTCAATCTAAGTACTATTGGTGTCATAACAACTACTGATATTAACAGTAAAGGATAAAGAAAAAGATAAAGTTGATATTGATATTTTTTCAGACAATATTTCATTATTTAAACTGAATTTATTTCATTTATATTCATAAAATATTTTTTTTTGTAAATTATAGACAAAAAGTATATTTTATTCAAATAATTTATAAATACTGATAAGTTTAAGTCTGTTTTATATAATTGTGAAATGAAGCATGTTTTAATTATTATAAAATATTATTTATTTCTTATTCATTTACGTTTAATTCAATTTGTAAATATTCCGATAATATTTGCATCATATATCTATGTTTTTGAAATGTGTGTAACACCTATAATTAAGCCAACA
Source organism: Leptidea juvernica (assembly GCA_949711755.1). Lineage (NCBI taxonomy): Eukaryota > Metazoa > Arthropoda > Insecta > Lepidoptera > Pieridae > Leptidea > Leptidea juvernica. Next base: position 3,823,562 of record CATIXQ010000016.1, on the reverse strand, counting down.
CTTAGAATTTATTATTTATTGTAATAATATTATTATACTTTTGTTAGTGTTTGTCTTATTGGTGTTAAATAAATAAATAAGGAATTGCACTTAGGTAACTTACTTAGACTTTGCTTACGAAAAACTTAGCTGAGTGTAATATATGACTTCATTTTTTTAAGAAAATTTATTGAATTAGGCGTTACTTGGAAATCCATAATTATACAAATGATTTAAGTTTTCTTTAGTGTTAATTCCGCCAATATTTGTTTTTAAAACAATTCGACACGTGTTTCGTCTCTACACGAGGCATCCTCAGGACGTGTTGTCTCGCCAAAATCTGGCACGAGTCTCGTCTGAAACTTAAATCATGTATATTCATTTTTTTAGTTATTTGACAGCTGAAATTACGCTGAGCTTAAGCTAAGACAGTCAAAGTCAAGTTCACGTTTTATCACACTCAGCTAAGGTTTACGTAAGTAAAGTCTGAGCAAAGTCTAAGTATACAAATAAAATTTGAAAAATAGAATTTTATGAACGATGCGGGATTCGATCCCACGACCTCCGGCGTTCCGTGCGGGTGTTCTAACCAACTGAGCTAACCGTTCGAGTACCGCCTCGTTATAAAATTGCAGCCACAACCTGAGAGTTGAACAAAACAAACAGAATTTTATAACGAGGCGGTACTCGAACGGTTAGCTCAGTTGGTTAGAGCACCGGCACGGAACGCCGGAGGTCGTGGGTTCGAATCCCGCATCGTTCATAATATTTTGTTTTTCAAATTTTATTAGTGTTAATACACTACAATACATCCTAGAAGTGAGGGTTATCACTTTAAAAACATAACATATTGTTAAGTCTTAGTATGCTCTATATATATGTTGTACTTTCTTAGTCAGATAAACTAATGGAACTAAAGAAATAAATATTAAACTTATTAGAAGAACACTCTTGACAAAAAAAACTAAAATATACTATTATCATATGTGTGTCTCTGTTGAACTTGATTTGGGAACAAAAATTCAATGAATTTAATATTAAAATCATGGCTCGAATAGGGTTGCAACTTTAGGGTACTAACTTTTTCTGTAAGAAGTTGAGTATGACAAACTTTTAAAAGTATTAAAACGCATATAATTCTAACTGTATTTGTTAAAGTATTAGTACTAATACTGATCAGTACAGAAAATACCTATATGACAAAAAGTTACACACTTTTCTCAAATAGAGTACGGCTGGCAACCCTAGTCTCCAATCACCTTTATGAAAATTGGTATTACTGAAGCTGGCTTCGCAGATACGCCATAAGCTTAAGTCGCCAAATATATATAACCTTAGAACAAAGACACCTCCAAGAATCCTTTTTTTTCAATAGGTCGTTCAACGAAAAAGTGTAGGCAATGTCAAGTAATATACTGAATATTAAATAAAATAACAGAAGAAACAAGCAACACAATAATTTCTTGAAATTAGCAATCAACCCTAAATATAACCTATAATTTAACCATAAAATGTTTTTTTAAATAAGAATAAGGGACGAAACGAGCAGGAGTTTCAGCTGATGGTAATTAAGACGCGCTGCCCATTGCAAACGTCCCACAATAATTATAAAACTATAATAGAAATTTCTCCAAAGTTTGTTCAAACTCACAAAAGATCCATCAAAGATCGATTGACCTTTTTTGTAATACTTACCTTTAACGTAAACAGAGTTCTTCAGTTGAAATTGTCGAACTCAACGATGCTGACAGATAAAATTTCAACGCAGACAGTTTTATTACAATGCTAACCAGAATATTCACATTGCGACGTGACTGTTTCGAGTGAAACAATGACGAGACACGATAACATTTAGTACACCTGTATTTATACGAAATCCTTTAAAACCGTGAAAGTTTTCGAGACTTTATACAGCACATAGAATATACAAGAACATTTATATTTTACGTTTTGTTTGAATATTCAGCAGGGCTGTAATAATTTATAAGAATGTCTGTGTTTAATAAAACGTTAATTTGGATAAAAGAGATGTTTTTCTTTTATTTTTTAATGCTTAACTGATTGCAAAAAAAAATACACACAATTTTAGCTTAGTTTTTTTAATGAAAATAAGGGACGAGATGAGTAGGACGTTCAGATGATGGTAATTGATACGCTCTACCTATTACTATGCAGTGCCGCTCAGGATTCTTGAAAAATTTAAAAATTCTGAGTTGCACCACAATTGCGCTCGTCTTGAGACATAAGATGTTAAGTCTCATTTGCCCAGTAATTTCACTAGCTACGGCGCCCTTTAGAACGAAACACAGAAATGTTTACATAGGCGCCGTTGTGGTACCCATAATCTAGCCGGCTTCCTGTGCTAAGGAACCTCCCACTGGTAATGTTAAGTTTGTTCCTGGTAAGTTTAATCGTGTTAAAAAATAATTTGGCTTGTTACTTTAAAATAAATTTATTGATAGTACTATATATGAACATATGACTGATATCTAACCTCTGAAGTGTTTTGAAAATGACCGATGGCTTCATATCCACTTTGTGCAAGGCAATCGCCTTAATTGTGATTTCTTTAAATAATATCTTTGGATATAATTTATCAAAGTATTGAAATAACTAGCCATAAATATTGTAACAATTTGAAGACTTAAAAAAAATTCAAATTTAGAACGTCTAAATCTTAGAAACGTTGGTTATTTCCCGCCATTTCACACATTTTTTTCGATGTTATATTTAAAGATAATATTGAAGGAGGGTCTTAAATACCAAAAAATAATGTTTTCAGATTTGTGAGGTCAAGAAGTTTTACTTTTAGCGTAACGTCCTATGACCGTTTTTTTTTTCCTGTTTTAGTTTTAATAGGTACTAGCTGACCCAACAGGCCCTGTTCTGAAAGAAAAGAAAATGATGTTAGTATTAGGGAATAATGTAGCCTAAAGCCATCGGAAATTTGTAATCGCAGTTGTTTATGTTGTAATAAAATGATAAGAATTAATATCGTATTTCTGTAAACAGCTTTTACATAAACGCTTTATATTTGCCAATTTTTTAATATTTTAAATGGATATACTATGTTATTCTTAAAAGATAGACACATGCATTCGCGGACTTTTCTGTAGACCTTTATAAGATACACAATTCCACCATACATTATTTAATTATATATCATTTATTTCCGATACCTCCAACAAATATTGTTAATGTATACAAAAACTTAAGTAATTATACTAAAACCTTCATCAAGAATCACACTATTCATAGATAAAATAAGCACGAAGATCAGTGTAGTAGTTTTTAGGTTTCCGTAGCCAAATGGCAAAAAGCGGAACCCTTATAGATTCGTCATGTCGGTCTGTCCGTATGTCACAGCCACTTTTTTCCGGAACTATAAGAACTATACTGTGGAAACTTGGTAAGTAGATGTATTCTGTGAACCGCATAAGATTTTCACACAAAAGTTGAAAAAAACCCATAAAATTTTGGAGGTTGCCCATACTTAGGACTGAAACTCAAAAATTTTATTTCATCAAATCCATACGTGTGGTTTTTAAAGACCTATATAGGTCTTTAAAAATGACGTTTCATATACCATTTTTTTCTAAACTGAATTGTTTGCGCGAGAGACACTTCCAAAGTGGTAAAATGTGTGTGTGTGTGTGTCCCCCGTGTAACTTCTACAATAAGAGGATGATAAAAATAAAGAAAATAAACTTTTACCGAAAATTGGTTTGCTCGTTTAAGTAGTAAGTAATTTTTAATTACTTACTTGAACGATTTAATACGTCATAAAGAGTTACAACGAACTACAAGAACTTTTATATTATGTTAATTGCTGCTACGGAACCCTTAATAGACGAGTCCGCCACGCACTTGGCCGCTTGTTTTATAATATGAAGTGATAGTGATATATTTGCAGTCCGAATTTCTTGTAAAAACTTTTTACATGAAAAATTCACTAGTTTATAATCAAAGTAAAATGTAAGTTGTTAGACTTTTAGGAATTGCACCTGTGCAGGATGCTAGTTTGCTGCAAGATCTTTTCTGAATCAAGTTAAAACTATTACATTAAGTCCAATTTAAAGTTGACTAGAACGAAGTAACATCTCAGACTGAATTAATCTTGTTGCCGAGTTCGCTACATTAACAAGTGCTATTTGATACTTATACTGCTGGCAAAATAATAGGTGTATTTAAAATCATTTAATAAATATATATTGTAACGAATTTATTATGTTGATATAAATGTAGAAGATATATTTTATGCTTAGATCATTTATACATCTAAACACTAATCTAAAAATATAAATCGCGAGTGTAAGACGTAGCTTGTCACGCACACTAGAGTAAAAAACCTGGCCTGTTTTTATTTGTGTCTAGCAGCAATTGGCTCTATCTAGACGTATAAATTATTTAAGATTTTATGATTGACTTTAAAAAGGAGATGGAATCTACTAGAACTAATAATATTATTAAATGCAAGAAGAGGACGAATAAGCCGCCCCAATTCTCCTGAAAGACCAGAGGAATCACAGGAGCGTTGTCGATGTTTTAGCTATACACGCTTTCTTTATAGGTACCCACGTCATATCGTACTCAATACACCGCACAAAGAAGTTCATACAACAGTTTGACTGTACATGAAAGAAAGTTCCATAAAACCGCGATGTGGAGGAACGCCACAGATCCAAATCAAGTGAGAAATATACCGATTTTTGTGGCGTATCTGTAAATTAAGTCAGACAGCTCTTTAGAATAATCCCCTTCATTAAAGTTGTAGATCCACATGAAGTGACGCCTCTACGTTATGCCAATGCATCAAGCCATATACTAGCGTAGCGAAAAGCGACGAGAGAGAACAAAATATCTAACGGAGTAACAGCAAGATTAAAGAAAATTTTTAGGGTAAACAACAGGACCGATTCCAGAAAATGGGAAAACAGAATAACCACCAATACAATAACACAAGCAACAAAATATACACAACAGATAATTGAAATAATATTACAAATCCAGGGCTTTACCGGCTTAATTAAAATCCTCCAAGCTGAGATTGAACCAGTATCTTACTGTCCCAGATCTTCGTATTATAATATTATCATATTTATTTTTGGTATTTGTATTAGAAAGAAAGAAAGAAAAAAATACACAAAAACACACCCAAATGACAAAAATGAAGGAAAAAAAAAACGTGTGAAGTTTGAGTTATTTGTTTCCGGAGCGGTCATAGTGTTAGAAGTGACATCAAAAAGAATTTTTAAGGAATAAATTTTGAGAAAATAAAATGCTTAAGAAGGTAGTCACTCTGCATGGGTTCGAACAAAAAAATATGTCACAACGATGATCTTCTGTGGCCCCCGCATGACCCCAAGGGTAAAACTTCGCCTGAATTAAGCTGATACTTAAAACAAACTAATAATACTTACAAATAATAAAATTTTCTAGTCTCTTTGAACGCAACTAAGGTTAAAATACTGTTGATATTCATTTAAAGATAAGAAAAAAACATACCTTAAAGGCCGGCAACGCACGACACACCTGTTGTTGCGGATGTCCATGGGCGGTTGCCTCACCTCTCCCCATCCCGTGAGCCTCTTGCCCGTTTGCTTTTTTATTTTTTTATATGAGAGGGACTCATATAAAAAAATAAAAATAAAAACCCTGTGATTATTTGTACTACATCCATTAGGGACGCCCAATAGATGAAGTTGGACGAAAAATAAGTTTATTTTGCGGCAAGTAATCGTTGCCGCAAAATTATGAGTCGCTGTATTTATGGTTTTTAAGTAAAATAAGAGATACTACAGCTGTTTTAATAAGTTTTGCTACTGGAATTTAATAGTATTGTACCTTTTAGTAGTTTCTGCTAGTATCAAAAAAAAGATGTAATGGATCCAACTTACATAACATCTCCGTGTAAAGAGTTTTATTAATTCAAATGAGTTGTGATTTTGTCTGCGTTTAATTTCTCATACAAAAGAGGTCACTGAAAGTATCAGAATCGCTGGTCATTTCAGAGATCTACTGAAACAAGCAGTAAGACTCGCATAAAACATCATTCGTAAAAACTTATTTTAAAATTATATGATTTAGATATTGAAAACAGTTTTTATATTTTTTCAATATTTAGAGTTGTTTTTAATATTTAAAGTTAAATTAATCTTATAAATAATACTATAATTACGAATGCGTATGTTATGTTATCTTATTCCCGAGGAAGGGTTATATAAGCGAAGATCATGAAGCGAGGCGCGGTCAAACGCAATTTGACAATGAAATAAATAAATAAATTCGATAAAAAAATAAAAAAAAATGTAATGATTCAGAAGTGCCTGCCAATTTGAATGAAGATTATATTAAAAATGAAGATTAGATTATATTAGTTTGAATTTGAATTTAATAACCAATATTAATTGACGATAAATCAATCCATGATTGATATGTTATTGAACTACAAATATTTAGATTAACGATTATTGCAGAATGCCATTAGCAAGTTCCCCGAAGTAAAAGTAAAATTTAAATTTTATTCTGCGACAAATTTAGGTTTCTATTTTTATTCTGTCACCATTTTTCTGCCAACAATATCGCCTTGCTTTTGATCTTTAGAACAGATTGATTTGCTTTAACATCTCGTTATATCGATATTGACCCACATAATACTGAAATAACAGTAACCTTCAACACTCACAAGATCATCATTAGCAAAATTTACACAAACACCTGTAAAGTGAAATATTAACACTTCAATATATTGCAGGCATAATCAATCCAATTTGAGAGTGTATTATGAGAAATTCGATTGTTCTATTTATAGCAATACAAACAATTTCGTCCTTGTTGCGAGTTCTGGAATTATCAATGTTAACAAAATTTGTTTTAAATTGTATTATACAGACTTTACGTCAGACATTTACAAAAGTAAAGAACTGTACGCAATGACGCTTGACCAGGGTCAAAGGTAAAAAAAAAAAGTAGGGTGAAACCCATTGGAAATGAAAGGAAAAATATGAACGGGCGATCTGAGGTCGGGAAGTGGAAAAGGGGTATAAAAGGGTAAAAAAAAGGCAAATCTCGCTACAAGTCCTATGGAAAAAATTATTTTCACTCAAATATCGAAAATTCACCTGTCAAAACATCAGCTTTTTTCTTCTCTACTTTCCGATGGTGTAATGATGATGAGAAGCGCCTTGTTCCATCCACGATCAAAGGCCTCCGCTATATCCAGGCAAACTCCCAAGCCTTCTCTCTTGCTTTAAATAACCGCCACCCATCTGTGTGTTAGATTGACTGACCGACCATGGCGAAGGCCGTACTATCGGTCGTAGATCAACTGGTTATTCTCTTGGTGTACTCAGAGCTGACGGGTTACTATGCTCTTCATGATTTTGGACAGCAGGAAGGTAAAAGCTATAGGCCTGTAGTTTGCCGGATCCAAACTGTCTCCTTTTTTTGGATCGGATGCACAAGGGCTGACTTCCATGAGTCCAGGACAGCGCCTTTTGAATAAGAGTGCCGGAATAAACGCGTAACTCAGGAGCGCACATTCAAAACACGATGGGAGAAATACCATCCGACCCGTTCGACTTCTTCACGAAAAACGATCGTGCGCCCATACTTCTCAGGTCTGACGCGTACTTTTTCGAATGTGTAGTTTTTGACTTTCAATAAGTGTTTTCATATCCTATTTTGAATAAAGTTATTAGAATTCTACCATCCGTGGGAAGCTCCTTTACACAAGATGCCGGCTCGATTATGACTACCACAACGGCGCCTATTGCTGCCGTGAAGTAGTAATGTGTAAACATTACTATGTTTCGGTCTGAAGGGAGCTAGTGAAATTACTGGACAATTGAGAATCTTATGTCTCAAGGTGACGAGCGCAATTGTAGTGCCGCTCAGAATTTTAGGGTTTTACAATAATCCCGTGCGGCACTACATTGTAATGGGCAGAGCGTATCAATCACCATCAGCGGAACGCCTCGCTCGACTCGTCCGTTATTTTCATAAAAAAATATAGTAGAATTAATAAGAAATGTACTCACTTTAATTTAAACAGTAATTACGTTATTGGCCACAATTAGTTACTCGAAACGTCTCGCCAACAAGATAATTATGGCGTTGTAAAACGCAGCATAAAATCAATGTAAGAAACAGCCGTAACCCGCTATAAAATACAACTTTATTAGCAGGGAATTTGATGGACTTGTTGGTAAAACAGTTGGGCAGCTTGTCTAGACTTTATCAATAGTTGGGTGTTTCTCTCCTCTCTAGTTTCCTCTGAAACAATTCTTATCCTCTTCGAGAATTATTTATACTATCATATTTATAAAGGGTAATAATTTATTTCAATTTGTTATGTTTTTTTTTAAAAGTGATAATCCTCACTTCTAGAATTAATACTCAAATAAAATTTGAAAGTAAAATTTTATGAATGATACGACCTCTGGCGTTCCCTGCCATCTGAGAACGATGCGAATACCGCATCGTTCATAAAATTTGGTTTCAAATTTTATTTGTGTATTAACCCTAGAAGGGAGGGTTTTCACTTTAAAACAAAACTTAACAAATTGTTTAGCGACATCTCAAATAAATTTTCTAATATGCAAATATTGTGGTTGAGCAGGTATCAACTGTAAAGTAGATCCTGTAGATGAAGCCACAACCTGAGAGTCGAACAAAACATACAAGATTTTATGACAATACGTCACTCGAATGGTTAGCTCAGTTGGAAGTACACTGGCACGGAACGCCAGAGGTCGTGCGCTCGAGTCCCGCATCGTTCATTAAATTTTGTTTTCAAATTTTATTTGTGTAATAATTTATTTCAAGTAAATTCGTGAGTTGGCCCACGGGTCTTAGTTCAACTATTAATCATATTTTTTAATGATGCAATGTTTAATTATTATATTAATTAGTAGGTAATACATGTAACAATATTACTCGATTTAGATTCCTTCACAGAATAGTTAATATTCTTAATTAAATCTCCCTTTCTTCCTCGCCGCATTGTGATTACAAAAGGATACGTTGTTTTCGCACCACATGGTACTAAATTTATGTATCGTAAGATAACGATTTCAAAACTTGGTTCACAGTGACAAAAATTAATCTGTTTACGAGATAAACTCTCTACTGATTCTAGCACTTCCTTGGATCGCCGTGTGTCATCAAAACTCATGCTTGAGGCGTAGATTTGATATAGGCCCGACTGATTATCCAGTCTGAACAGAACCATGTTTAATACGGTTTACCATTCATGTCTGAGCTCAATTTGCATTGGCACTTATAAGCCAATGCCTATGATTCCTGCAATTATATGTTGATTTAATAGCAAAAACTGCTTATACTAATGTCAAAAACCGCTTTACTAACGCTTTGACGGCGTTGGTACCGACTTGCATTTCGGACTGTTTGGAGGTGCTTCATCAGGATGAGTGCAGTGAGTTCGCAGTTCCCGTCTCGAACTATTTTAATAATTTATTACTTATATCTATCAAGATCTGTCAACTTATTTGTTACTTAGGACAGACAAAATCTAAAAAAAAAAAAAACAAATAATAAATACAAAATATAATGTAACTACAGACAGAAACTACATATTTTTATAATATAGTAAGAGTAGAATAGAAATATAGTAGAGAAAGAATTCTTCAAATATTGGAGATCCGGCGAAGAGATGGATGAAGAAAAATCTGAACGTTAAGACTGTAAATACGCTTTTTACAATTCTTTTACTAATACTTATCTTATCTTATCTTTAAACGAGCAATTATTGTATATAATATATAACCTGAATCTCGGAAACGGCTCCAACGATTTTAATGAAATTGAGTATACAGGTAGTTTCGGCGGCGCGGCGAGAAATCGATCTGGCTAGGTCTCAATTTAAAAAAATTATAGTTTTATGTGTGTTTTAATGAGAAACAGCTACCATAACGGTAAATTTCGCCATTATATACAAGACTATAATAGCTCAGATGGGACATTGGGTGATCCGGAAAGCATGAGACCCCGGTTCGAATCCAGATGTCCTATTAGGTTTTTTTGGTCAAGTTTTGTACATTCTTAAAAATCCGAGCAAGACTCGGTCGTCGATATTAATGATAATCTCATAATCCATCCATACTTAATTACTACTATAAGATATTAAAATGATTAGCTAAATATCATAATAGAGACATTATCACACCCACACACACACAGCACATTAAGTTTAGATTACAAATATATAAATTTTTAGTATATTATTGTTAGTAGATTTTTTTCCCTTAGTTAATTAATTATTAATAACTTATCTCTTATTACACCTCATTATTATGTTTTTGCTATGGAAGAGCGGGGCCTCCTACTACAGGCAACTCTTTGCTTAAAAGGAGACCCCAACACTGATTGTATTTTGTATTTTGTTGTAATAAATAAATATTTGTTTGTTTGTTTGTTATTATTTATTAAACCGCAATCTCTACAACTAGCGAAAAAAACTTGAATCATACCCCTTTTTTTTATGAAACGAGCAGGACGTTCAGCTGATGGTAATTGACACGCCATGCCCATTACGATGCAGTGATTTGTTGAAAAACACAAAATTTCTGAGCGGCACTACAGTTGCGTTCGTCAACTTGAGACGATATATGTTAAGTCTCATTTGCCCAGTTATTTCACTAGCTACGGCGCCCTTCAGACCGTAACACAATAATGCTTCACGTCAGAAATAGGACTTCTTTTTAACTGTCTGAACAACGCCTGAACAAAAGCAGATACTTATAATTAATAACCCCAACAGTTCTTTAATACATGTAAACATAATAAAATCAAAAGTAACGTTGTAGCCGATCTCACACGAAGTTAACCGATAGCACAATAAAACGTATAAAAATAAGTTCGGATACATTAAGACAGTTCAACTGAAATGCACGTGCATCGTATTCTTAAGAGCTAGTTAAAATTTTATCTATTATTAATTGAACGTATTTATTTTTTATTAATATCTTAAGGCAATCGTTGGATTTATTGCATTCTTGGAGTAGTTATTTAGTTTCATTATTGTGAAAAAATCGATACATCTATAAATATAAATAAAGTTTTTAATATTGAAATAACCGTTTTTTACTACTTGAATATGAATTTATATACGATAGATACACCAAAATAACATTTTTTACATTTTTTTGTATGTATGTCTGTCTGTTTGTTCCGGCTAATCTCTGAAATGGCTGGACCGATTTTGACGGGACTTTTATTGGAAGGTAGCTGATGTAATAAGGAGTAACTAAGGACTTATTTTTTTAGAAAAAATCTTTGATTTTAGACGAATAAAGTAGTGTTGCAATGTCCGAGAAACGGTCTAATTCTAAAAATAATTTATATGGCAAATATTTATCCCAAAGGAGAACAAACGAGTGTACAGGTCACCTGGTGGTGAGTGATCACCTGAACGCACATATACGCCACATTCTATAGCAAAATTTCGTTCTAAGCGTCACTTGGATTGACACTTTTTATTTTATGGAATAGGAGGACAAACGAGCGTACGGGTCACCTGGTGTTAAGTGATCACCACCGCCAATATTATCCTGCAACACCAGAGGAATCACAGGAGCGTTGCTGGCCTTTAAGGAAGCTGTACGCGCTTTTTTTGAAGGTACCCATGTCGTATCGTTCCGGAAACACCGCTCAAGGAAGCTCTATGTTCTATTCTATTTTGGCAGTATCGCTAGTTAACATTTTGCATATTCTTTTTTAGTTTATTCTCAGGTATAACTTTATACCAAGTTTATTTGTAAGTCCGTTAATGTATTATGAAATTCAAACAATATAAACGGTTATTTTATAAAATAAATTACTTTATTAATGATACAACTTTGTTTACATTTAGTAAAAAATAATAAAACAATATACTAGGTATCTATCTCTCATAGCATATCCACAATATTCAAGTGTTAATAAAATTCACCGCGCTCAGAATAATGAATTAAAGTCGTGATAGCGAATGGTATTGTATCGTTCTCTGTATGCATCGAAAAGTAATTTCGTGAAGTAAAATGTTATTTGTTTCAACTACACGACTTTATAAAACAACTAGTGGACCCAACAGACGTTGTCCTGTCGGAAATTTCGGACATACGTCTTAAATATGAAAAATCGGTCCAGCCGTTAGGAGGAGTCCACTAAAATACACTATATGGACGGAATTGAGAATCTAAACCAATCTCAAATACACTGGAACACACAAAAATATCATCAAAATCGGTCTAGCCGTTTTGGAGGTAGTTCAATTGTGAATATAAACCATTCTTGAATCCACCCGAAGACACACATCATTCTCAAATTCACTGGAACACACAAAAATCTCATCAAAATCGGTCCAGCCGTTCAGGAGGTAGTTCAATTGTAAATCTAAACCATTCTCGAATCCACCTGAAGACACACAGAAAGTTTCAATAAAATCGGTCCAGCCGTCTAGGAGGAGTTCAGTGACATACACACGCACACAAGAATTATATATATAAAGATATATCTATCTGAATTACAAATAAAATTCAAAATAACTAAAAAAGGTATGTGCCACATGATATAAGTGAAAATTATATTAATACTAGCTGACCCGACAGACGTTGTTCTGTATATAATAAATAAAATAATGTTTTTATATGAATTTGTCAATAATATATCATAACATCAAAAATTACTTCGTAAAATATGCACCCTGCTGTCGTAATGCAATTGTTTCACAGCAGAACTGTCAAACCGTGCGTCAATAAATTCTCTCATAGAAATTATGGACACATCAAAGGAAAAACAAATTTGTTGTTTTTATTTAATTTAGCAGCATTTTCCTATTTATTCACCCTTTAAACCTTGCCTGGACTGCTACAAATAATTCAAGACCAAAAGTAGCCAAATCGGTCCAGCCGTTCTCGAGTTTTAACGAGACTAACGAACACCAATTCATTTTTACATAATATATAGATTTATCCGAGGATAATGGTAGGAAACACCATTTACAATACTTGTTTATAACTAATAAAATGAGCGAGAGGAAAGAACATTTCTAACGGAGGCAGCAAGAATGAAAAGGAAATTAATTGTTAATAAGTATAAGCGACTTTGACTGACAAGAATGAAGGGGATCAGCTCCTTAGTATTTCAAAATTATATTATAAACTAATATAAAATACAACTAGCTAATGGGTGTGGCATTGACAGATCAAAATAGCTCACGCTTTATCGAGTTGTCACGTCGTCTATACCCTAGTATATAGACACGCAACTAGTTAGGATATCATCACCACCATCTGGATGTGTGGCGGTCCTCCACAGTGCGGCTTCCAAGGAGCTTTCTTCCATCGTGTTTCCGGGACGATACAACATGGGTACCTTCAAAAAAGCGCGTACACCTTCCTTAAAGGCCGGCAACGCTCCTTTGATTCCTCTGGTGTTGCAAGAGAATGTGGGCGGTGGTGATCACTTAACACAGGTGACCCGTACGTTCGTTTGTCCTCCTTTTCCATAAAAATAAGAAAAGTATATTCTCTTTGGTTAATTTTTTCCTGTCTGATCGCGGTCCCTTATTCGGCTTGAGCCATCTTTCCGAATGCACGGCCGAGCGTGACAGCTCATTGTCTTTCATTAACCACTAATTATAGAGCCCAGCACGGCTTATGAAGTTTTCACAAATAATTTTGAAGAGCATCTACAGTTCACGACGTTCTATTACTATTTAGAATTGAAAACTCCAATTTGTCAATCCAATCCAGAAAATCTCCAATTTCAAATATCGGAATTAAAATCACAGATGTCCTGATTGAGAAGTGTAATACGAATCCGGGGGCACATTATTTGCATGTTTTCGATTTTCCTACAAGATTTCAGTTCAAAATACGAAATCAATATTGAATTTCAACTTTTAAAGATATATTTTCTGTAATGACAGAACAAGGAGTCTTTATTCGCTCTATATTGGCTGACTCTATCTATTCTGTAAATGTTTTTTATTTTTTTATCTGACTCATCTTGGGGATAGTGGGGATGTGAAGCTAGTATTTGGTTACAACAAATTTTTTAAGTGCGAATATCTGAACACAAGCGATCATCATTAAAGGGCTGCTATATCTCAACTCAAAGTGAGAAATAAACCCACGCGTCCCCTTGCATTTCATGCATGCACACACAATATTCATTCATCGAATTGATTGATATAGTTTAATATCTTGCTAAGAAAGAAAGAAAGAAAAATATTTATATATAAACACACACACACAAATAACAAATATGAAACAATTTAAAAATATAAAAAGAAAGTGAAGTGTTTAAAAAAGGAGGCACTCAGCATGTGTTGCAACACAAATGTGATGCAACGCTGATCTTCTGTGGCCCCCGCGTGACATATGACGTAAAGGGGGACACCTCGCCTGAACGAAATAGACTTTACTAATTAACATAAAAAACAGTTACTACTAAACTTATGAACTAGAACAAAACATACAAATCATAAAAGTAATTACAAATTAGAACAAAATCATAGTCATATTAACAAATAATAAAATAAAACAAAATTAAAAGCTCCTAGTCTATTGGAATGCAACTAAGCAATTTTAGGTTTTTTATTTATGAAATTAAGGGACGAGACGAGCAGGACGTTCAGCTGATGGTAATCATACGCATTACTAATTACAATGCAGTGCCGCTCAGGATTCTTTTGAAAGCACACAATTAATTTATTATCACGATAGGTAGTTTATTTGAATTCGTGAATAATTTTGAACAATCTCTGGGGAAGCTTTATTTAATCACAAGGAATTTTACGCGGATGAAATCACTATAAATATAGAAAGTTTCTGTGGCGCAATGGGTAGTTGAAACGTTGGCTCTCACGACCACGGAGCCCCCGGTTCGATCCTCACCGGCCACGTACCAATGTGTTGCAAGTCTTAGAATTCATATGTATGCTTATTTGACGCTTTTTAAGGCAATGCTCTTGTGATGCCTCCGGTGTTACAAACGAGTATGGCCTGCGGTGATCATTTACCATCAAGTGATGATCAGCATGCTTGTTTGCCCTTCTCTTCCATAAATAAAATATTAAAAAAATACAGTGGACCAGTATCACTATATTTTAAAGTTTTCCGCCGCGTCTGTTTGCCTTAACTGTTCACGATAAATTCAAAAACTATTGCGCCGATTTTCATGCTGTTTATATAAATTTAAGATAGTATATCCATTTTAATATTAAAAAAAATTTCAATATTAAAATGGTAATGTAAAGATATTTACACAAATACGAAATTAATCCTTATAATTTTTTTACTACAACTTAATATATATAAATTACGTGTCACGTTGTTTGTCCGCGATGGACTCCTAAACTAATGAACGGATTTTAATGGGGATTAGTTCATTGAGTGCAGTTTAGTCCAACTTGAGAGATAGGATAGTTTTTATTTCGATTTGGGACCCATAATTATTGTTATTTCCATTATTTCTTTTGTATGGACATATTTTCTGTGAGAGAATTTATTGACGCATGGTTAGACAGTTCCGCTGTGAAACATTATAACAACAGGGAGCATTTTTTACGAATTCTTAATGTTATGAAAAATTTTTGACAAATTCATAAAAAACATTATTTTGTTTATTATTATGTACAGAACAACGTCTGTAGGGTCAGCTAGTAATATTATATTTTCATTCAGAAATACGTTTTTGTTTCATTTTTAACTCATTCACCTAGATTACACATTTGAAACGACTACATAATTCCTGAATGCTTACATTTTTTTGAAGTTATACTTCTTCAGACGCGTAAGGAAAAAATTATAAGAGTGAAATTTTAAGATGCGCGCGCACCACTGTGACACAAAAGTAACAGGGTGAAGTTGGTTCCTAAAATTTTCTGACGTTTGACGACATTCTTTATTTTATTTGGTTTCTTCGTCCATTATTAGGATAGGCAAAGGGTTCAAGCCCGTACAGCCGTATTCGTTTTTTTATTATTAATTGTCAAAGCCATCATTGGAAGATTTTTACAATATTGTTCTTTGTACAATTAATGTAGAACAGCACGAGGATTAACCATTTTAATGATTTTGCTTTGTTAGGCCAAAGAAGTATAACTAGCTACTAAAATACTAGTCAAATGAGACTTATCACCTTATGTCTCAAGGTGACGAGCGCAGTTGCAGTGCCGCTCAGAATTTTTGAGTTTTTCAAGAATCCTGAGCGGCACTGCATTGTAATGGGCAGGATGTATCAATTACCATCTGCTGAATGTCCTGCTCATCTCGCCCCTTATTATCAAAAAAAAAAACTTCTTTCGTGCATACATAAGTATTATTTTTTTTTCTATTAACAAGACAGTGTCTGTCCGGTCAGCTAGTTTTGTAACACAACTTACAATTCACCGCACGTAACGCGTATTCTATTTCGCCTCACGCCATCATTCATAAAACGTTATTTCGTTTTCGTTCTGTCCCGTCACATTTGCATTTCAATATTTACATGTCACACAGTGCCTTTGAGGCCATCATCATTGCGAATAGATTTTGCTTGACTTCAGTGAAATTAAATACTTTATTTGACATGTGAAAATATCCTCATGGGATATTTGGTAAAAAATATTATATAATACTGACATATAAACTTATTTATCCATTTTTGAAGTACAAAGGCTGTCTGACTGAGTGTATGTGATACATATCGCACCTTTTTAACAAGGTTATGAGCTGTAAAATTTACACCACAAAATGGAAAGGACCGCAAGGCGTGAGAAGTAGAGGTCGCCGGGCGCCCGGTGGCAAGACGAGATTGTATCCAACGCAGGGAGAGACTGGATGACCATTGCTCAAGATAGAGAAGAATGGAATTCTTTATATTGCATTAGTAGTAAGATTTTTGGAGTTTACTCCTTTAGAATCGATTTTCATATAAGGCGCCCGGTATGAGAAAAATATGGACAGAAAAATCTGTTCATCAAAGTTTGATAGTAACGTTTTTAAAGTAAATTAGTACCTAATATAATTATAAAATATCAAACTAAGTAATTTTGTGTAACTTTTTATGTAACTATTATGGAATTAAATAAAGCTATTTTAGTATTATTATTTGTTATATGAGCTGACTTAACCTTCAATTTTATGTTTTATTTAGAATTAATAGAATAAACGGTGAACATTTTGTTAAAAGTGAGAGTAGTCAACGAACTTTATTGAAATTATAAGCTAACACAGTAAAAAGATAATTAATATTGAAGAACACTTTACCTACTCTTTCCTCGAAAGATAAAAATACAAAAAAAAAACTAGAAAGTTATAACGACTTGAGTTACACAGAAAATGAGAATGCTGCAAAGAGGATGTAAATACTTTGTATTATGAGGCGAGACATAAGTTAAACATAGTGGTAATTACAGTATTGCTATTGGCAACGAAATATAATCCGGCTAAGTTTGAAAGCGAACAGTTGCTTAAAACGTAGTGGATTTCGGCTATCTACGTTTATTACAAGATTATATCCGTCATCTGTCATACTGTCAATCTGTTTCATACAATCGAGTAAATCACTTTTTTCTTAGAGAGTTTCACGAGGCTGGAATCCTGCTTGAAATTTGAAGTTTTTATTGTTAGCATTTGCGAAAAAAGGTTTTACTGCAAGCGTTTGGACTCACTAAGGTGTGAGTATTTAACGTTTAATTCGTAACTTAAATATCGTGTAACACGATGAAGCTATAAATGTTGATTAAGAGTGGATATAAGTCTCTTTCCACTTCTTATCATTAAAGTTCAACCTTAGTGGTGGTCAATATAAAATAAAATAAATTGACATTCTTTCCGGTCATTTCCTTGAACTAGAATGTAGAGGAATGAAGTGATTTTGATTTGATTTGAGGAATTTTCTAGAAACTGTGACATCCATAATGTTAACACGAGGAACAAACATAAACTTGTTATGCCTACTACTCGGTTGGGTCGAGTTAGTAAGTCTTTTTTGGGCGATGTATATGCTTCTACAATATGATCCCAGAAAATGTACAAAACAAATGTGTTACGAAATTTAAAAGAATTGTTAAAAACGTTTGTGTGGGAAAGGTTATTATAGCATAAACGATTTTCTTAATGACACCACGGACTGGGATTAAAGCGAACACCCTCAGGCTCTTTAATTATTAATGTTTATTGTACGATATTACATTGTAATCCATATTTTATATAAAAAAAAGCCCGCTGAGTTTCTTGCGCCCATTCTTCTCAGGTCTGAGGCAATCTCTTGAATGGGTGGTAGATCTTGACGTTCAATAAGTGATTATAAATCCTATTTTGAATAAAAATATTTGAATTTGAATTTGAATTTGAATTGATTGATTGAAGTAGAGACGTGTAATATCAGCTAACACGTTAAGACTATTTTGGTGCAATTTATCCAGGCATCCTTAGGAATAAATTCACTCCGTAAGTCTATTGGGTGCTCCATTATTGTGACTGTGTAGTGTTTTCTTGTATATTTTGTCGAACCGAAACCGTTTAACTCACAATAAATGAGACATCCCTTCGCCAATCATAGGCTTCCTACGAACCGAGTATTTAGCCGCTCTGCAGTCTATGAAATGAAATGGTTTATCACAAGGTTTATTTTTCAATATGAAGTACATTTTGTTATGTTTTTAAAAGTGATAGCCCTTACTTGTAGGATTAATACACAAATAAAATTTAAATACAAAATTCTATGAACGACTGCGTGTACCCGCGACTTCTTCCGCGTACACGCATTACTAAGCACATAGTACTTATAAATATCTTTATTTCTTAAAATAATATTAAGATAATATTAAATGAAGATTTATGAATCTACATAAAAATAATCTGATAGATAGTTAACAACTGTAGTTAATCTACCAACTATAGTTAGCTTAAATTTACATTCTTTTATCCCTCCTGAGAAAGTTAAAAATACTTATATAACAATGCTAAATAATTATTCATTTGAAACTATGCTTTCAATTTGATTTCTGAACGACGGGGGACCCATCAAAGGAAAAGTAAAATGGTTGTTTTTATTCAATTCCGAGCAATTTCATATTTATTCACCTTTTAAACCTTCTCTGGACTTCCACAAATAATCCAAGACCAAATTTAGCCAAATCGGTCCAGCCGTTCTCGAGTTTTAGCGAGACTAACGAACAGCAATTCATTTTTATATATATGATGCGGGACTCGAATCCACGATGTTCTGTACGTGTGCTCTTCCAACTGAGCTAAGCGTTCGAGTGACGTATCGTCATAAAATCTTGTATGCTTTGTTCAACTCTCAGGTTGTGGCTTCATCTACAGGATCTACTCTACAATTGATAACCTGCTTAACCCCAATATTTGCATATCTGGAAACTGTGACTGTGTTAGTGACTTGAGATGTCGCTCTTGTCAATCTAATCAATTTGTTATGTTTTTAAATTGATAAAACTCACTTCTAGGATTAATACAAAAATTAAATTTGAAAAACAAAATTTATCTTATAAAACAATTATTACGATTAAAATTAAATTTTATTTGCATGAAGTTATATATTATATGAATTATTCTTATATTATTAGAAATATTACATACATATATATACTAGCTGACCCAGCAAACGTTGTATTGCCGATATTAAAATCGCCATACAAAAGTAACTGTTGATCGTAGATGGGTGAAAATTTGAAGTTGTGTGTATTTTCTAATGCTGACTCATAAAAAAAAAATTTTCGTGTGGACCACCCTTAACATTTAGGGGGATGAAAAATAGATGTTGGTCGATTCTCAGACCTACTCAATATGCTCACAAAATTTCATGAGAATCGGTCAAGCCGTTTCGGAGGAGTACGGGAACGAAAATTGTGACACGAGAATTTTATATATAAGATGAAGTTTTCTAGTAGTAGTCTAAACGAACAGATAAAAATTTCAAACGAATATAATATATTGCTTAAATATATTATTTTATTAAAAGCGAATAAATATGAAATATTTCATCAAGAGAAATTGATATTAAAATTTTAATATTAATCGAAAAGTTCATATTATTAATTTTTTGTGTCGATAAAGCTACGAATATTTTATTGATGCAGATTTTAACCATCCGACATTTAAAATATTGCATTTAATATTAATTTAACACAATTATAAGCGTGCGCTTTTGAATTTGTGCGAACAATAAGATTTATAATAAATACTCTTAATTAATAACTTATTCCTTTTTACGGGCTTCATTAAAGTAGGTACCTACGTTATATATGTGTTTGTAGGTTATGAACTTTGTAACTAGATTTGTTTTTGGACTTTTATATGCTTTGTATTATATGATGTAATAACTTGGGCGCTGGTTTGGGACGTGACTTGCGTCATCACTGTGGCTCCTTCTCATGTCCAAGTTACGTCAGTTGGTGCTGGGGCTACTGCTTCGACTGCCGAAGACAGCAAACTTCGTAAATATGTTGGTCTCAGTGAGTATACAAATGATTTAAGTTTTCTCTAGTGTTAATTCCGCCAATATTTGTTTTGCAACAATTCGACACGTATTTCGCCTCTACACGAGGCTGCCTCAGGACGTGTTGTCTCGCCAGATTTACGTGTACGTGTCGAATTGTTTAAAAACAAATATTGGCGGAATTAACACTAAAGAAAACTTAAATCATTTGTATAATTATGGATTTCCGCAAAGTAACGCCTACTGCAATAAATGGTCTCAGTGAGTTATTACTTGTGCCGTTTGGTGTCGAGACACTTGGTGGGGCCCAGAGGCACGGAGAATGTACAAAGTACTATCTTCGCGCCTCAATATGGTTACTGGATTCTGCCAGTATTCTTGGTGCACTTCACACACTTGATAGACTGTGACTGCTGTGAAAACGTCGAAAAAAATTGAGGTTGACTGTTAGCCTCTATTTTGACCAATGCATGCACACTAACACAAATGACATATAAAGCGCGAAAGTAAGATGTAGCTTATTACGCACACTAAAGTAATAAGCCTGGCCTGTTTTCATCGGTTGTCTAGTAGCAAGAGGCCCTATCTAATAAATTATCTAAGATTATAATATATAGCTTGATCTGTTTATATCTGTGTATATAAAGGAATATTGGAACCCGTTATTTGATCGTAATTTTGATCCACTTTAACATACCTAATGTGTTATTTACGACAAAATTTATTAATATTTCCTAGGTCGCCAGAATTATAAAATCTATTTAAGTGTTTAAAAGAATGACTTATTATGTTGAACTCCAGAGATTAATTATTAAATTTTGGTGAACCTTCAGGTTATAACAATAATGAGTTGGCATGGAGACAGTGCTACAGAGGTTTGTTACTGACGGTCCTTACTTATTTGGTCTGTGTTCTTTGAAGATACAAAAAGAATACATTGCAAGTTGATTAATAAACTAGACGAGACTGAGCTGAACATTTTGTTATATTTTATCATACTGATGGTATTTGTATTTGGATATCTAAGGAACCTTAGGCCACGTTGTATCATAGTTGTTAAAGTTTAAGTCAAATTAACGTTAACAGTAACGCATAGCTTAAGTTAAAAAGTGAAATGTCAAATCAATATCGAATATTTATTTGAAACTTGTGACAGGTCACAGGTGGCTAGTTAGCTATTTAACATTGATAATTACGGTTTAGTTATGGCGGCATCTTACATTAGTCAAATGATGGAACTCTGTTTTTGGTTAGCCGGTTCTTTAACATATTTGTTATTGCTAAAGTTAGTCGGTGCAACTCAGCCTTAGAGCGCTTTTGCACTACGTCCGATCCGAATCCGATCCGTACCCGTGAAAATACGGTCCGGTGCAGTCGTAGAACTATTTCTAACAGTTGACGGAAAGAAATCGGATGACGGAAGTCGGATCTAGTGCGTAAACTACCACAGAAATAGCTCGACTACTTCCGACCGTGTTATCCGTGAAAACACGGATCGGATTCGGATCGGACGTGCCAAAGTGTAACACATTTTATACGCTCTTGAAAACAAAATATCGGAACAACGTAACCACGTAAAACAGACGGCAGTGCCCACTGTATCGTTTTTCAATTAATTATATCTTAAAAAAATCTAAGTTAAAATTAATTACGATATTATTTTTTGTACCTGAAAAATTAAAAACAAGTTATTGACTTTGAAGATATGGTGCTGAATATAAAACAGTGTTATTGTTGAGCTTGGTAAAAGCCTCAGGGAGCATTAAAATTTCAAACGTCAATGTGAAACAACTCCAAGAGATTGTTCATGAAAATAAATATGTTAAACAAAAATTTCTATGTGTTTTGAATCTAAAATTATTCTCGAAATATGGCCGAAACAATTCTTCTGTTAAAATATTGTAATTATACCTAGATATAATTACTGTATATTTGTATTTTATTATAATTAATCTAATATATAAAATTCTCATGTCGCGGTGTTTGTAGTTAAACTCCTTCGAAACGGCTTGACCGATTCTCTTGAAATTTTGAGTGCATATTGGGTAGGTCTGAGAATCGGACAACATCTATTTTTCATCCCCCTAAATGTTAAGGGTGGTCCACGTCAATTTTTTTTTTAATTTGTTTGATTATGAGTCAGCATTAAAAAGTACATACAACTTCAAATTTTCACCCATCTACGATCGAAAGTTACTTTTGTATCGCTATTTTAATATCGGCAATACAACGTTTGCTGGCTCAGCTAGGGTATATATAAAAGAATTAAAAAAATTACCATAGGCCCACTGCCTCTGAGCGACGCGAGATGCTATGACGTTGAATTGAGATATTGAATAATTTATGAAATATTTAAATAATGCGGAAAACAAAATTATCGTACGACATGAATTTCTAGTGATTAATCGATTAGAATGGATTTTTCTTAATACTATTGGTATTAAGAATGGATATATAAATATATATACTGTGACAAAATTTTATTTAAAAAGAAGCTTGCTAAGCTTCTTGCGCCCGTTCTTCTCAGGTCTGAGGTAAACTTTTTAGGTAGACAATTGGCAAAAAATGGAACCCTTATCGATTCGTCATGTTTGGTAAGTAGATGTATTCTGCAAACCACATTAACGGTTTCACACTAAAATAGAAAAAAACAATTAATGTTAGTGGTTCCCTTTACTTAAACTGAAACTCATCAAACCCATATGTGTTTATGGATAGGTCTTCAAAATGATATTGAGGTTTCTAATATTATTTTTTTCTAAACTGAATAGTTTGCGCGACAGACACTTCCAAAGTGGTTAAATGTGTCCCCCTCCCCCCTGTTAAATAAGAGAATGATAAAACTTAAAAAAAATATATAATACCATGCAAACTTCCAACAAAAATTGATTTGAGCGAGATCTAGTTGGTAGTTTTTTTATGTGGGTTACAATAAACAAAAATACACTATAATTAAAACATCGATCATAGTTACAACGAACTACAAGAACTTTTATATTATCTTACTTCCTGCTACGGAACCCTTCATGGGCGATTCCGACTTGCATTTGGCCGCTTTTTTTATGGAATGGAGGACAAACGAGCTTACGGGTCACCCGGTGTTAAGTGATCACCGCCCGCGCCGCCCACATTCTCTTGCAACACCAGAGGAATCACAAGAGCGTTGCCGGCCTTTAAGGAAGGTGTACGCGCTTTTTTTGAAGGTACCCATGTCGTATCGTCCCGAAACACCGCACAAGGAAGCTCATTCCAAAGCTTTGTAGTACGTGGAAGAAAGCTCCTTGAACACCGCACTGTGGAGGACCGCCACACATCTAGATGGTGGGGATGATATCCTAATTTTTTGAATATGTGGGTATTTTATAATTTCAATAAGTGACGTATTTGAATTTGTAAAACAATTTTTAATGAATCGCAATGTGTATGGATGCATTGCGTCCAGATGGTATTATGAAATTTGTTGTTTAATTATTATAGCAGCTCTTCATATCTTTTTGATGCAGACATTGAACACGTGTTCCGATTGTAATCGGGATTTTTTTCTCCTGAACGTATCTTCGATGTTTTTGTGTGATGTAATGATATGTTACCGGTTCTCGTAAACTTTTCACATTGCCTAACAAGTGTGAAATAAACACTGCGTTTTAAACTGCTATTTTTCAAGAGCAATTCCTATAATATAGAACTCTTACATTTCAATTGCCGCTCTTTTCTATCAAATCAATTAAATATGCGGTGCCTATTTCTGCCGTGAAGCAGTATTAGCATTATTGTGTTTCAGTCTGAAGGGCGCCGTAGCTAGTGAAATTACTGGGTAAATGAGACTTGACATCTTATGTCTCAAGGTGACGAACGCAATTGTAGTACCGCTCAGAATTCTTGGGTTTTTCAAAAATCCTAAGCGGTACTGCATTATAATGGGCAGGGCGTATCAATTACCATCAAATCGACGTCGTGCTCGTCTCGTCCTTTATTTAAAGAAAAATGCATATATAAATCAATGATATTATATTTTAAAAAGAATATTTACTTCTTTCCATTATTTCTGCCCACATTGCGTAACTCCAAAGCGTCCTAATTCGAACACATTTTGGCAGTAAGAATGAACCTTACATGTGACAAGCACTACCTATTATATGTTTTTTTCTGATTCCTTTAACCACACCATACATTTTACATCATTCAATGTGCGCCACATTTTTAACCGACTTCAAAAAGGAGGAGGTTATCAATTCGATCGATATTTTTTTTTGTATGTACACCGCTTTCTCTGAGATTTATGATCCGATTTACGTAATTCTTTCTTTTGTTTGATGCTGAATAGATGCCATTTGGTCCTATAAAAATATTACATAGTTTGGCCCAGTAGTTTTCATTTTATGAACATTTATATGAAAATATTCGTCTACCTGGATTGTTTTTTGTTTTTATTGAATTGTCAATGTCTCCGTCTCAAATTTCTTAGTCTCGTGTCAACAAAAATAATTTAAAACTTAGATCATTTATTTGTCTAGATTGGCAGCTGTGAGAACGTCGAAAAACATTGAGGTTGTCAGTTAACCTTTATTTTGATCAATGGACGCACACTATTTACACAAAGTGACATACAAATCGCGAGTGTACGACGTAGTTTCTCACTCACACTTAAGTAATAATTTCCTTTGCACAAGATACCGGCTCGATTATGGGAAACACAACGTAAGCATTATTTTGTTTCGGTCTGAAGGGCGCCGCAGCTAATGAAATTACTGGGCAAATGTGACTTAACATCTTATCTTATCTCAAGGTGACGAGCGCAGTTGTAGTGCCTCTCAGAATTTTTGGGTTTTTCAATAATCCTGAGCGGCACTGCATTGTAATGGGCAGGGCGTATCAATTACCATCAGCTGAACGTCCTGCTCGTCTCATCCCTTATTTTCATAAAAAACAAACCTGGCCTGTTTTAATCGGTTGTCTAGCAGCAAAAGACTCTATCTAGACGTAGAAATTATCTTTTACCATTTCATTTACCGTAGTGTAGTCAAATTGTGAAATAGATAATATTTTTTCTAGCACAAATTTCACGAGTCGAAACACGACCGCATAAAAATCAGCATAAAAGACATTTATTTTCTTAAAATTGATTCCTTTAGAATTATTTTATTATTATTATATACTAGATACTACTACCGCTTCGGAAACAAATGGCGCTCTGAGAGAGTAGAAGCGGCGCAAGAAACTCTCCCAGCATTCTTTTTTTTTTCGCGCTTTTAAATAAAAATATACAATATTGTTCAGTCATTTCTATCGCTATAAAACAATCATAATCATGTCCCAGCATAAAAAGCAAAAACGAAACAAAAAAGCATAAAAGGAAAAGCAACTTAACTACTTTAAACTCATGGCAATATATCTTGGAACTAGCTTCAGCAATTAGTCATTATGAAACTAATTCTGCAGAACTAATTTCGAAATACATTAGGCTTAAGGGAATTCTCAACTTAAAGTTGAAACTTGGAATTATCGCAACACAACTTAGCATACCAACGTAGCAACACAATGCGGTTTATACTTAATAAATGCAAAATTGACTATTCTTCTACACTTAACATGAATTTCAGGCGGTGAACAATGACATTATATATATAGGACGTTATATTCAGTAGGCATTTATTAATAGAGCGACTCTATAATTTTCATTTCAGACTGTGTCCTTTCATCTGTCCCATTCGTACGGTATTTTACTATGGGGTCATGCTGCTGAAATTGTTATAGTGTTTGCTCTGCAAAAGAGAGCTGTTCGTGCTATATATCAGCTTGGTTATAGACAGTCTCTCAAAGA
This sequence comes from Leptidea juvernica, assembly GCA_949711755.1. Classification (NCBI taxonomy): domain Eukaryota; kingdom Metazoa; phylum Arthropoda; class Insecta; order Lepidoptera; family Pieridae; genus Leptidea; species Leptidea juvernica. The sequence continues at coordinate 3,797,311 of CATIXQ010000016.1, read as the reverse complement.
AAAATTTAAAGAAATAAATATTATCACTGTTCATTGTCATTACATTTATGAAAATTTAATATACGTTCACAAAAATCGTCACCTTTTTGCTCTTAATAGTGATTTTCATTATTATAACACTAGAAATAAGGGATTGCTTGTAACTAATTCTAGTAGGCTTCATAAGATACATAATAGCTTTAAGGGTAAATGTATACACTTCTATAATAAAGTCCCAGCCACTGTTCAGGCATTATCTATAAATAAATTTAAATGTTTTATATAAAAATGTTTCTGTCGTAAATCCTATTACTCCACTGCTGAATATCTACATGATCGGACAGCCTGGGACTAGATTGTGATTATTTTATAGCGAAAGAAATGACTGTACAATATTGTATATTTTTATTGAAAAGAGCGCAAAAAAAGAATGCTGGGAGAGTTTCTTGCGCCGCTTCGTCTCTCTCAGAGCGCCATTTGTTTCCGAAACGATAGTAGTATCTAGTAGTTATTAGAAATGACATCAAAAAGAATTCTAAAGGAATCAATTTTGAGAAAGTAAATTCCTTTTATGCCTTTATTCTGACAATGGGTCTTGTCTGGGGACTTGTCAATAATTCTACCAAAATTTAGAAGAAATATTCGTTTTACTAAATTGCTTACGCTTTATGCAAATCAATCTAATGTAAATAAAATAACTATACCTCACTTGGTGACTGACACCAAAGAGTATAATAATATATAGGGAAAAGAGAGCCCTCTCTTCGCATTATGAGCTGTCTATTTGAAAACTAGCGCCATCTAGAGATTGGCCCCAAAAATAACTATATATATGCTCGAAATTATAAAATTCATTTTTAATGTTGTGACTCAATTAAATAACTAACTCTACTTTTTAAAGTAGGTATTGCAATTTTTTAAAATGTTGAAATTGCACGTAGAGTAAGTTATTTAATTTTGTCACAACATAGAACATAAAGGATAGATTTAATAGTGTAAATATGCAAAATGGATCACGACGGCTACATGCATGCGCAAACGCTAGAAGTAGCCGCCATTTTATGACCAGTGGGCAGTGACACAACTACAAAAAGTTGAACGGTTTCAAAGCGAGTGACAGCTGACAAAGCTTTTATTTTCGGGCCAACTAACAGATGGCACTACAGTCTTCTGAAAACGTCACTTTAAGGCGTCTGTCCCACCCCTGACTGACACACAAATGACACACGACTAAGGAGAAAAGTGTGCTTATATTGTCTTTAAGCAAACTTTTGTCGTTCCGCTATCAGACTGCGAATGATATGTCCATATGTATGAACTACATTGGCAGTGAGTGAAATAAATGAGCAAGTCTTATATTATTGTTTGTTATTTTAATGGACATCCCTCAGTTATGGGATTAAATAAAATACAAATTTTCTTACACGCAAATATTGCGGTTGAGGAGGTTATCTATTGTAAAGTAGATCCTGCAGATGAAGCAAGATATAGCAAAATTTCGTTCTAAGCGTCACTTGGATTGACACTTTTTATTTTATGGAATAGGAGGACAAACGAGCGTACGGGTCACCTGGTGTTAAGTGATCACCACCGCCAATATTCTCTTGCAACACCAGAGGAATTACAGGAGCGTTGCAGGCCTATAAGGAAGGTGTACGCGCCTTGTTTGAAGGTACCCATGTCTTATCGTCCCGTAAACACCGCAAAAGGAAGCTCATTCCACAGCTTTGTAGCACGTGGAAGAAAGCTCCTTGAAAACCGCACTGTGGAGGACCGCCACACATCCAGACGGTGGCTGTCAGTATATGACACGATCTGTTAAAGAGAATAACAAAAAAGATCCAGACCAAAATCACAGATATAATATCCATACTGATCTAACATTGCTAAAACTCTATTGTTTTGATCAATGACGTTCTATACTCCTTGACATATATCGCAGTGTTGCCAGTTGTCGCTGGCGAAAGTGTGCTTAAAGGCAATGTAAGCACATTTTTCTCCTTAGTAGTGTGTTAGCTGTCACCGTCGGAATCATAGATAAACAGAATAAATGTTTTACATTGCTGCTTATTGACGAATAATATTTTTAATAACTAGAGTATTTGCGGAAATGGATAGATATAGCAAGTCGAATCTTATTATAGTGTAATTTGTGGCATGTTCCAAATTTCGTCTTTGTTTTTAGACACGTGATTTCTCTTTATGTATAGAACGTATGTAACGTGAAAGTTTGAGTGAATTTTTGAAAGACTTTTATCTTTATCTTGCACACTATCAATCAAACGTTTCGGAATGCTTATAAATAAGTTCGCAATGTAATTCAGGTCATTCATAAACGACCCGGTCCTTATTTTTTTCTGTGAAGAACAAGGAATGATGGAGTGGCTGTTTGAGCGACAATTCAAGTCCATTATTTCGGACTGGACGCGGATGGAATTTCCTCTATTTCCTAATAACGCCACGGTCATAGTCCATTTCGAGAAAGTGGCCTATGTTATGAATTCACTTTATGTGATTGTTGAAAGTTTTATTACTAATTCCGGGAATACTTTCGACTGTTTGATTTGTTTGTCCATGGTACATTGCCCTGCCGGCATTGATTGCTCGTATATTCCAGCCAACTGCAAAATCGCTCAAAGGTATGTTTCGCTGCGATTGTTATGTTTGAAACAATGCTCATTCAGTGCCCAGACACTCCAATACGTAGCAATAACGTCAAAATATATTAATTTAAACTAAATTTTTCAAAAAAAATAAAACCCACCTAATATAAAATAAATTTTATTTCAGCATAGTTAGAGTTAACACTTATTAGAAATTTTAATTACCATAAAATGCGGTCCAGATGTAATTAATTTTAACTTTGAAAAGGGTAAATATAAGTTTCTGTTATATCTTTTTACGACAGTGATTTCAGAAATAAAGTGTTTTCTTAAATTTTTTACGATTCAAGGATGAAGATTGATGTAAGAGTGAGTATTTTATGTTTGCTGAAGTAAGGTCCACACGATTCCATTTTATTGATATTAGTTACAATCCTGATACATTGCTTCACGACAGAAATAGGCGCCGTTGTGGAACCCATAATCTAGCCGGCATCCTGTGCACAGGAGCCTACCACTAGTTTGAGTTTCATTTATTATGCTAAGCTTACACTCAGCTAAGTTTTACGTGAGTAAAGTCTGTGCAAACTCTAAGTTCGCTCTATAGATCTCAGCCTTTATTCGATAGACAAGTTACAAGTAGCCTATTCGTAGCTTTACTCGCAACTCTTAATGTCTCAAGTAGAAATATGCACTATTACCATCCTATTCATGTCCCACACCTAACACGAACTATAGTTTTTTGCATCGTTCATGAATTAATCTAAATAATGATAATCACTGACCTGTATAAAAACCACTGGACAGGCTGTTCCATATGTTTGACAGCAAATTTTTTGTGCCTATTTGAAGCGCCACTCGCGAGCGTCCAGAGAACTAATTTTGACATATAATTCAAAATGGCTGTGAAGGTACGTACAATACTTTGAAGTATTATTGCATTTTGAATTAATTTAGGTCGTTTTCTGTGTTTCTTGTACTTCAGGAATCAACGTAATAAAGTACACATTTTTTTTGTAAATAATTTCCTATCGATCGTTGTTTAGCTGAGGTTGTCATCACTAGTTTTAGTACCGCAGACTCTCGCTACTTGGCCAACAGCATCAAAATGGCGAATATCAAACAGGCACAAAAGCACTTTGACAGCCGCCAGTCGAGTGGTATATACTAGAGGTCAGTGTTAATAATATATTATTCTGGCTTTTAATGACGTATACTTCAGACATTCACCTCAAGTGCCTGAATCGAGTAGAAGTGTACTTAAAAACGTGAAATATAACTTGATATGCTTATTAAAACGAAACATGAATTGTATAGAATATTTTTAACGCTAAGAATTTTTCTGTGAAAGTGGCTTTGTCCCTAAATGTATTTCTATATCTGAACGTACTTGTAAATTGCTATTGCCACTCACAACAATGTAGTTCCAAGACTTGCATCGGTAATATACTGCGGAATTCCATTTGCAGACACCGAGTTTACTTTCAGACAAATAAAATTCATCTCACATAGTATTCAATATTTTTTATTTATTGCCTCTATGAATGAGCTCGTGTTTGTAATAAAAAAAATTGGGGTAGTTAATTTCGAAATTAATAAAGAAAATGAATACCATAATTGACTTCTGCATAAAGTTCTTTGGCGTCTACTATATTATAATAAGTCTTAGTGTATTTGAAATTACAGTTTTGCTCCGTGGCTTTGTAGTGTACCAATAAAAATGATATTCAGCAGTTACATAGCTTGTTCAAGTATGAAAGGCAGTAAGGTTTTTTTATGAAAATAAGGTACAAGGCGAGCAGGACGTTCAGCTAATGGTTATTGATATGCTCTGCCAAACCCCAAAATTCTTAGCAGCACTACAATTGCGCTCGTCACCTTGAGACATAAGATGTTAAGTCGCATTTGCCCAGGAATATCACTAGCTACGGCACCCTTTAGAACAAAACACAATAATGTTTATACATTACTGCTTCACGGCAGAAATAGGCACTGTTAGTACCCATAACCTAGCCAGCATCGTCAAAAGAGCCACATCGCCACTCCATAACATATTTATGAGAAATTTTGAGAATTTATATCTCCGATATTGAAAGAAACTTTGTTCGCCGCATCGTCCATATATTTTGGTAAAGGTTAAATTTGTATGTATACAGATTGTTTTTACTTAGCTCGTCTCTCTGTTTGAATATCTAAATTAATACTATTAAGGTTATATAGACTCGTACTGAAGCCTTTGAAAATAATAAAAATAGAAAAAAATAACAGTGGGACCATTGGACAAGTATGGACCAACATAACCCATTGGAAAAGTAAGAAAATATAACAAAAATGAAAGGAAAAATAATTTACGGGCGATCTGAGGTCGGGAAGTGGAAGGGTTAAGGGTAAAAATCGGTTAACCTCGATTTCCGACGAAACTACAAGTCCCATGGAAAAAAAGTCAAATAGCAAAGTTGTAGGTAATAAATGTTAGAAATTGTATTATTTGTAAAAAAACGAAGAAAAACTTGTTTCGTCTTTTAAGACAAAGTGACATTGATAACAATCACTAATGCAATATTTTATTTTGATAAGATACTCTATGGCTGGCTGTCACTCCCTCTGCTCCGTTCGTTGATTCATTATGTAACTGTGTTAGTACTTCTCTATATTAAATCCTAAATAACTAAATCCATCGTTTTGTTTTTCGCCATATATACATAAAAAGATCTACAACTTTTGTTCTTTCAGTCATTTCACGTAACCTCTAAATTTATGTGAAACATTCAAATTAAAAAGTTTATGGTAATAAAAAAAATTCCACGAAATTGCGGAAAAGTTATCAATTTTTATCCCAATTACACCGTAAATCTTTTGATTTGAATTTTTTTTTTTCACGTTATTTTGACTTAATATTAAAAAATTAAAAAGATATGCCTTACATTTGCAATGCGTTTATCCAATTATTTTTCTAAAGTTTCAAAAATTATCTACCCTGGTCTAATAGATAACATTATCAACATTGCTTTCCGACACCGAAGCGTGACCTAGATTCCTTACAAATACCTGATTTACATCAATTTGTTACAACAGCTCCTGAAGATCGGTACTACAGCTTAATTTGTTATATTGTTCGTGCCTTAACAAATTCTAAATTCAAATAGAACAGAGACTTAATTATTCTACTCATCCAAGTAAGGTATTAACGTTCTTGTATTCATTCAAATTTATACAGCTAGTACAGTATTGGCTTATATTTGTTGGGAGTACGATATTATTATGACTGTAAATAGATTTCTGCATTTGTTTTGCTTGAAATGATTAATAAAAGGCATAAAAGGTATTTCTTTTCTCAAAATTGATTCCCATAGAATTCTTTATGGTGTCATTTGTAATATACTGAATACTACTACCGCTTCGGAAGCAAATGGCGCTCTGAGAGAGAATAAAAGGCATAAGAAACTTTTTAATAAAAATATACAATATTGTATTGTCATTGCTATTGCTATAAATTAATCATAATCTAGTCCCAGTCTGTCCGACCACTTAGATATTCAGCTAGATCGCTTGGCGTCGCGGAGAGACGTTGCTTCAATGTGTTCCTTTGAATTAACACGGGGAGTGTTCCGAAGAGCTGTTTCACCTGAATCCTGCCATTCAATTCCACCTTCGCACGACACGCCATATATTAGTATATCATCCCCACCATTTGGATGTGAAGTTTCTGCCTCGTACAAACAAAGCTGTGGAATGAGCTTCCTTGTGCGGTGTTTCCAGGACGATACGACACACAGTACACTTTCTTTAAAAAGACCGGCAACGCTCCTGTGATTCCTCTGGTGTTGCAAGAGGATATGAAAAGACAAAAAAGGCATTTATTTTCTCAAATTTAATTCCATTAGTATTCTTTTAGATGTCATTTCTCTGAGAGAGAAGAAATGGCGCAAGAAACTCTCCCAGCATTATTTTTTGCGCTCTTTTTAATAAAATATACAATATTGTAGTGTCATTGCTATTGCTATAAAATAATCATAATCTAGTCCCAGTCTGTCCAACTACTTAGATAGTTCACAGAGTACTGCGTCCTCAACAATAAACTGCTCGAATTACAAGTAGAAAATATTAGATAAAGATGTCGATTACGTATGCATATTATGATCTATAGATATCTCAAACGCCGCCGACACTATTAAAACAAAATAAATTCTAAATATAGAAACATAAGTTTCATTTTAAAATGTAGGATGTTTAGTTATCAGTATTGGTACGAAGAACCGCGGTCATTGGCACAAGGTACACGTAATTTGACCGACTGAACTATTTCCGTGAGACATTCCGGAAAATCTCGGACTTCACAGAATTCAACTAATGATCTATATTATATTCATAAAATGGGCCACAGAATATATTTTATCGGTAACATTTCGTAACATTGAAGGTTTCGAAAATTGTTTGGTAATAAATGTTCTTATGACGAAACTCGAAACGCTTTTTACGATTTTTATATAGAAAAATTATTTCAATCTATCCATATCACTACATATTATCAAACAAACTCCTCCGCTGCGTCTGTCTGTCTGTTTGCGATAAACTTATAAACTACTGCACCGATTTTCATGCTGATTGCACCAATGGATGGACGTGATCCTCCAGGAAAGTTTAAGTATATAATTTCTTAAATTTTGTATACATTAACGATATTTATTGGAGGTGTCGGAAAAAATAAGCCATCTGGGAGCTTTCAACGAAAATTCAGTCTAAGCCCTTGGAGATATAAGAAAATAATGTATGGTGGAATTGTGTATCTTATAAAGGTCTACAGAAAAGTCCGGTAGGTTCTGTCTATATGTCTATCTCTTAAAAATTACATACTGTATCCACCTTGATACTTTAAAATAATTGGCATTTATAAATCGGTAATATAAAAGCTATTTACACAAATACGATATTAATATTTATCCCTTAATTACTACACATTATAAAATCATTCAGAAATACGTTTTTGTTTCATTATCAACTCATTAACTTTGATTACACATTTCCGATGGGTTTTCACTACATAATCCCCGAATTCTTACATTTTTATGTTTTCTTTTGACAAAACAGCGTCTGTCAGTTCAGCTAGTATTAAATAAAAAAAACCTATGCAGATTGTACTTTGAATGATTTTAGAATATTGTTTGTGTGCATATACACGCTCATCTCAGAAACGGCTAATCCGATTTGAATATGCTTTTCACTGATGAATTCAAATTCATATATTTTTATTCAAAATAGGATGTGACATCACTTATTGAAAGTCAAAAACTACCCATTCCAAAAAGAATGCCTCAGACTTGAGAAAAACGGGCGCAACAAACTCAGTGGGCTTACAAATTAATATCGTACTATTAAACTTATTATTTAATAGGCTCAGGGCGGTTGCTCCATTCCCAATCTGTGTTATCATTAAGAAAGTCATTTTATGTTATAGTAACCTTTTTAACACAAACGTTTTTTAACTATATAGCCTCACAAAAGACTCAGTAATTCGACTTAGCCCAGTAGTAGGCATTATAAGGCATAAAAGGCATTAATTTTCTCAAAATTGATTCCCTTAGAATTCTTTATGATGTCATTTCTAATAAATACTAGATACTACTACCGCTTCGGAAACAAATGGCGCTCTGAGAGAGAAGAAGCCGCGCGAGTAACTCTCCCAGCATTCTTTTTTTGCGCTCTTTTCAATAAAAATATACAATATTGTACAGTCATTTCTATCGGTATAAAATAATCGCAATCTAGTCCCAGGCTGTCCGATCATTTAGATATTCAAAGTATAAGTTTATGTCTGGTCATGATGTTATATTATGTATTATTATAGTGCCAAGCTCTCCGTTATATTAATTCTTTGTTTTATTATAATCCGTTCACAACCAAAGCAGTAACTTTAATTTGAAATATTTTGTCAAAATCTACACCTAATAGTTATAATAACAATTTATTTTTTTTATGGAAAAGGAGGACAAATGAGCGTACGGGTCACCTGGTGTTAAGTAATTACCGCCACCCACATTTTCGCCAGAAGAATCTCAAGAGCGTAGTAATTACATTATCTTAAAATTACATGTGTCTTTTCACAGTACAATAAGAGGCGAGAAGATCTGGACGTTCAGCTGATTAATTCATACGCCCTCCCATTACAATAGAGTGCCGCTCAGGATTCTTGAAAAATCCAAAAATTCTTACTTGCACTATAATTGCGCTCGTCACCTTGAGACATAAGATGTTAAGTCTCATTTGCCCAGTAATTTCACTAGCTACGGCGCCCTTCAGACCAAAACAAAACGCTTACGGTGTGTTTCCCATAATCTAGCCGGCATCTTGTGCAAAGCAGCCTCCCACTGGTTAGTGTAATGTGTACTATTATTATGACGGTTATTATAATTATAATAATATGAGTCAGAAATATTTCAACACTTATAATTATTATCACAGCGCTTATTAGATCATTGTATTGTACACATGTTTGAAACACTTATCACCACATGTTTGATACGGTCACCCCTTCCCATATTTTCAAGTTAGCGGTATTTATTTAAAAGCAGGAACACACAGACAGCTACACAATTTTAAGATCATTATTGCACGCCTCATAAGCGACGCGCTTAGATTAACGATTGGTCTCCGTTGCCCTCTAACTAGATACTACAGGCGTAGTACATCGTACTGTGGCTCGCACCAACTCACCTATACCGAGGTCTCTCTCTACTCTCAACGCTCTTCTCGAAGCCAACCCTGCTTGTGATTTATTTGAGGATGGATGGCAGACGATTTTAACAGAGTGCTTGCGTTTTTGTGAGAGGAATGGATGAACGGTATTTGGATGTTAATTAATTGTTAGTTATTTACAGTAAACTTTGTATTTATTAACTATTATTTGTGTAATATGTTTAGTTTGTAATTAATTCTTACTTTAATATTGTAATTGGCTTACACCGTTTTATTAAAGTATAAATAAATAAATAAATAAAGTAGTCGCAAAGTGCGGCAACTAATTCGCCTTCGGCAAATAATTTAGTTTCAAGTTTCAAATTTTAATTTAGGTGCAATTTCAAAAAAGAATAAATTTTGATTAAATAAATGCCTTTTATGACTTTTAGTACTACGCCCAAGTGGGCGTCCTCGCCAGTCTCGAACAATGTGTGACGTTGACGTGCCACATGTTCTGTTAAACTTTGCTAATAATAATTGAAACTAAGAAAAACTAAGCCGGGTTGTGTAGTAAAAATGTAAAAATAATACTACAAGAAATAAGGAAGTCTGAGAAATGTATTTATTAATTTCAATGTATGTTACAAAATTTGAAAGATGCAATTGAGTGTCAAGATGCTACGCACACACCAGTAGGAGGCTCCTTTGCACAGGATTCCGGCTAGATTATGGGTACCACAACGGCGCCTATTCTGCCATGAAGCAGTAATGTGTAAACATTATTATGGGTCTGAAGGGCGCCGTAGCTAGCGAAATTACTGGGCAAATGAGACTTAACATCTTATGACTCAAGGTGACGAGCGTAATTGTAGTGCCGCTCAGAATTTTTGGGTTTTTCGAGAATCCAGAGCGGTACTGCAATGAAATGAGCGTATCAATTACCATCAGCTGAACGTCCTGCTCGTCTCGTCCCTTATTTTCATAAATAAAAATATAGCTTGAGTAAATTGACGATACCCTTACAATGCGAATTCATTTAGATTTAACAGCTGCAACCATTGAAGCTCTTTACTAAAGAAATAAATAAAGCATTTTATTATTTTATTAGTTGATATACATATACATTTTTTTATTTTAAAGTGATATCTGACTGAGCCAACCGTTCGAGTGACGCTTGGATCGTAAATCTTGGCATGTCTCACTCAACTCTCAGGTTGTGGCTCCATCTACAGGATCTACTTTACAGTTGATAATTATTAGGGTAGAATTGCATATCAAAAAATTGACTTGAGATGTCACTATTTGTTTATAACATTTAAAAAACTTCACTTTTACTAACTTTCTATATTATTTTTAGTTATTAGCTTGTAAATTTACTAAATTTCTATTTAAACTGACATAAAAAAGGTTTTTTGTTTTGTTCTTGGTCATCCTTCGTTTATTGCTGAATAGTAATTTGATGAATTATATTTATTACAATATACGTAAAAGTATCTAAGACTCGAAAACAACATTGATATTTACACCTACCGGCAATCGAATCATAGTTTAGTAGTCAGAGCTACTCAGAGATTGTCGCTCCACAGAATAGATAAAGTCTCTTTAAAGTGTTCTGTGGTCGCTACAACGATGCTTATATGAATACCAGCCGACCCAGCAAAAGTTGTATTGCCATAAATAAATTAAAAAACTGCAATTAAGAAAATTTGGGTATGAAAGTAGATGTTGGCCAATTCTCAGACCTACTCGGTATGCAGACAAAATATCATACAAATCATATCGTAGTAGTTTGGTAACAAACACCGCGACTCGAGAATTTTGTATATTAGATGAATTTTAAAACCCTTTGGGAATATTCTTACATGGAATTCATCAAGGCCCATCCTTCAATATACTCTAGTCATTCAAAAAAAATATAGTAAAACAAGGAGAAAAACTACAAGTTAATTAAAAATCTCATACATTTCACACATTTCACCTTAACGTAGAATGACCACAAAATTCTAGCCATTGAGTATTTTCTTCAAATAAAGTTTCATCTTACTTCTAATGCTAAGTTACTCGGTTGCAAATGGATAGTTCAGGCTGGCTTATTTAGCGGAAATTTGTCATCTCTTCAAGGCAAAAAATAACACAAATTCAGTACAAAATAGTCTGTGTTACACGCTAACAGTCTAGAAGTTCTTAATTAATTGGAACCGAAAAAAATAATGAGCCATTTTGTTCGTAATGAAACAAAAGATTTTTATCCTCAGAAATTGCTTTCGGTTGCTGTTACCCATTTTTAATTTTTTGATTTAATTGGAAGGTTTTGTGCGTTACGTGACATAAATACCTACTCAATATGTAGGCTTTCTCTCGATTATGGGATGTATGTAGATTTGTCAGAAAATTTATTCGTGAAAACAACTCAGCCTTAAATCTAATCAAGGATTCTATTCAATACCTAGGTAATACTGAACATGTTTAGAAAATGAAATACGGCTTAATGTAGAAAGTTGCCAATACTTTTATTGTTTTTCGAAGTAATCTCCGTTCCTCTCTACATATCGTAGCATTCGATGGAACCACTGAGAAAAGCAGTGAGCCCATTTTTCCTCTTGTACTCTTCTATGGCATTTTCGTACGCTTTCACCGCATCTTCAGGGCTCGTAAAGCGAATACCTCAAATTTTATCTTTAGTTCTTGGGAATAAATAAAAGCCGCAGGGCGCCAGGTCAGGACTGTTTGGCGGATGACTCATTATCTCGACACCTGCCATAGTCAAATATTCAACAGTCCGTTTTGCGGAGTGCGCTGAAGCATACTCGTGGTGAAGGAGGACGACAGGCAAACAGCGATTGACATACCAGTCTACAGTAACTGTCCTTCCATATTCTAGCACAACTGTCGCGAAATGACCTTTCCGACTAAAAAATGAGGCAATCATCTTTTTTCCTTGACTTCTTCCTTTCTTTACCTTAGTTGGCCGATCCTCGAAAGGAACACCCACTGAACTGATTGTCTTTTGGTTTCGGGTTCATAGCAATATACCCAGCTTTCATCACCATTTGAGTCACCGCCGTTGAACTTATCTGTGTGACTAAAGTGAACAAAGTGTGACTAAGTTAATATAACCGTACCGACCGTAATTTCATGAATATTATATCCACATCAATAAACAAAAATTAGTTTCTTTTGAGAGCAATCATGATGATGTTAATGTTACTATTTTACCAAATCGGTAATGGTGAACTCCACAAATCCATGAGAACCAAATATTAAAAATCTTAGGTTAACTAACAGTTCCTTAACAACGAATAAGAAGTATAATAGACACCAGTTTTGTGGATTATTTTGCCTCTGGTGCAAATTTAGTTTGAGTTTAGTTTAGTTTAAGTTGAGTAAGAATTGTTGGTATAAAACATAAAATTGTTAATTATTACTAATTTAATGTACAGGTTTTCTTATCTGATATCGTGCAAGTCTGAAAGTTGAAATAGAAATATCAAAAGAAAAACTTTTTAAAAACCATCAAAAATACACAGCAGACCGCTAGAACATTTATGTAACAAAACTTTTCAGTCCGTGTCCGTGTGGAATTCAGCTCATAAATGCATTTAACACTATTTGCTTAATGATATACTTCAAATTTAAATTGTCTTGTGCTTTTAGTTGGACACAAACTATTCTCAAAGGTATCCCAAATACATCACAGTCCAGAAAAGTCGTTGATATTTACTTTTCACGCTCACGAATTCCAGATGCCATATTCATCTGTCTTCAGTGAACTGTAAATGACAGGTTAAAGTCTTTGTCATCGTTTATAAATTTCCACGCGTGAGTGTACTCAATTTTGCTATGAAGTTGACTAAATCCTCGTAATATATTTTTTTGTGTACAATACAGAGCAGCGACAATGGCGACGTTAAATAAACTCACGGGTAAAACTACTCAACCGTAATCATAAAAAAATATTCAAAATAACATACATAATTCACCTAAATAAATCAATTGTCCATTACGGTACAACCTGTAGGTACCTACTACTACCCAACCTACTACGACAGTACAATATTGTATATTATATAAAAAAGAGCGCAAAAGAAGGCTGGGAGAGTTTCTTGCGCCGCTTCTTCTATCTCAGAGCGCCATTTGTTTACGAAGCGGTAGTAGTAGTATTAGAAATGACATCAAAAAAGAATTCTAAAGAAATAAATTTTGAGAAAATAAATGCCTTTTAATGCCTTTTTTTTTTCAATTAACCACATATCCATTGTAGTCGCTCCATCGAAGGAGGTTGAAAAAAGTATACTGGACGATACTTCTAATAAATGTATCTGGTGAATACTCCTACGAATTCTTTAAGTAATTTTATATTCGCAGCATTTATTTTCTCAAAATTGATTCCTTTAGAATTCTTTTTGTAGATACTACTACCGCTTCGGAAACAAATGGCGCTCTGAGAGTGAAGAAGCGGCGCAAGAAACTCTCCCAGCATTCTTTTTTTGCGCTCTTTTCAATAAAATTATACAACATTGTACAATCATTTCTATCGCTATAAAATAATCATAATCTAGTCCCAGGCTGTCCGATCATTTAGATATTCAGCAGTGGAGTAATAGGATTTACGATACAGCCATTTTTATATAAAACATTTAAATTTATTTATAGATAATGCCCGAACAGTGTCTGGGATTTTCAATCTAAGAAGTAAAAACTCGCGAAGCACAATAATATAGTTTTAGCCATTCACCGTATAGTAAAATAAACTGATATTCAATGTATTGGAGATTATTTGCTGTCAGAATTAACGCTATTTGAAGCGATTGCAAATTTAAAATTGTTTCAAGATCATCCGAGTTCCAAAATAAAATAAATAATTAAAAGCAAACATTTGGTGTTTATTCGCATTTGCATTCTTTATACAATTCCAATTTGGTTTTGCTACCATTTTGCGACATTGAGGAGCCTGTGTAGGTTATATGTAAAGTCACTTGAAATTTAATTCTGATGAATAATTTGTGATACAATTTTGTTTATGAAAGATAAGGAAAATTAGCTTGAGAGTCTCATACCCTCATAGTAAGTATTCAGCACTGGTACAATATTATAGTCACCAGTGGGAGGCTCCTTTGCACCGGATGCCGGCTAGATTATGGGTACCGCAACGGCGCCTACTTCTGCTTGAAGCAGTATGTAAGTAATAGTGTAAGCATTACTGTGTTTCGGTCTGAAGGGTGCCGTAGCCAGTGAAAATACTGGGCAATAAGTGTTGACTTATGCTCAGAATTTTTAGGTTTTTCAATAACCCTGAGCGGCAGTGCATTGTAATGTGCAGGGCGTTTAAATTGCCATCAGCCGAACCTCCTGGTCGTCTCTTCCCTTTTTTTCATAAAAAAAATATTGACAACAACAGAAAAGTTACAAAATTGACCTCAGCTTCTGATAAAGATTACTTGAAGAGGTATTGTGTTGTACGCGTTAGAACACAAGACTTACCTACCGTGGAAAATATACCTACGTAAAATAGTAGCTATTTATGCCAGTTTACTTTGCGAGTGTCATTTTAAGCTAATCCATCCTTAACACTATAGGTGTAAAAACCAGACCCTCATCCATTTGCATCCTTAGAATCTTATAGTTCTTTGGACTTATCCCCAGAAAAGATGGCCACAACCTCGAACAACTGATGGTTACTAGGAAGGTAGACGGACGACGCCCCAGAGGGCGCAGCCCTATAAGATGTACTGACCAAATCCGCACATCTCTGAATACCGGACTTCATGACGAACTGCACGTAGCCAAAGACAGGCACAGATTGCGAACTATTGTCAAATAGTTGAATCCTCAGAGAAATCACGACCGCATCAGCAGAGAGGAATACGACGCGAGGAGTAGGAGTCATTTTAAGATAACAGCGTGGCTCTACCACATTTCATCATCCATTAGTCACCTTTTATAATATCCATGGATCCAAACTGATCCTATTTTACAATCCCGAATTAAAATCAGCGGTAGGAGTTATATAATATAATGCGCTTCCTGGTGCTATTTTGCTTTCATTTTTAGCCAGGTAGCAAGGTTTTGAACAAAGTTAACACAAATATAGAAGACATGACAGATCAACAAGTTGAAGGCACTAGAAGCCTGTTCCAAAAACTCTCCCGTAGACGAAAACTCAGTATCATATCCTCCACAGTTTCTATAGGGTTGATGATATGAGTAGATCAATTTAAATTTTTTAATGTTAGCAGATAAAAACTATGTCTGTGCTAAATACAGAGCGGTGCTTTGTAAACTTATAGTGCCCTAAGATTACTACTATATATAACTCTGGTGGATTCCGTCCTAAACTACGGACCAAGCAGTAACGGAAGGACATATGAGTCATATTTAGAGCCAAATTATTTTTATCTACACAAAGAAAAAAAACGAACCTTACATTGTTTCAGAAGTTACTCTAAATTTGAATTAATCCATCTTTTACTATTGAAGGTCATTGTTGCTCAGCGGGCAATGGAGAGTGTTATGTTCGGAGTTTCCCTACGAGATCCTATCTGAAATGAGGAGATCCATAGGATAACCAAAGTCAGCGACATAGCCTAAATGATTGCGAAACTGAAGTGGCAGTGGGCAGGGCACATATTTCGATGGACAGATGGCCGTTGGGGCAGTAAGGTCCTCGAATGGCGACCACGTACCGGAAGACGCAGTGTTGGTAGGTCCCCCACAAGATGGACCGACGATCTGGTCAAGATCGCCGGAATAGGTTGGATGAGGGCAGCGCAGGACCGACAATCATGGCGATCTTTTGGGAGGCCTTTGTCCAGCAGTGAATATCTTTCGGCTGAAGTGATGATATTGATGATGATGATCTTTTACTACAGTCTAACAGAATAATATCTCATACAATCCTATTCCTTAGATTTTTAAATCATGAATGAAGTATTCATTTCAAAAAATTGCCAAAACGGCAATTTCATATTTTAATCCCTATTATGTTTCAGTCAAAGGAACGGGAGTGCCCAAAAGCGACGGCTTTAAATTGAGAAACTGTACGAATGGTTACAGCCGAAAAAAGTACTTATATAATACAACTCACTAGAATAGTTTTAAGCACCGAAAACAAACATAGAAAGCAATGCTTGAAATACAGAAGACAAGGACCATTAAGCAAAGATTTTCGTAAATGATTCTGAGTTATTTATCAATGTAGGCTTGGACATATTGATTAATGATTAACAAAGAGTTCCTTCGGCCGAGACTTGAAAAGCGAGCGTCTTGCTTAAGATATTTCATGATTAATTGTTATTTTACCATGTCTGCTGGCCACAGACCCGAATATGAAACTTTGAGATATTATCAATGTTATAAAACTTTACAATTTCCTATAGCTAGATTGTATCTTTCCTGTAGCTAGCTAAAAGCTAACTGTTACTGAAATTATACTTCCAGTATTTACCAATGGGAGGCTCCTTTGCACAGGATGCCGGCTAGAATATGGGTACCACAACGGCGCCTATTTCTGCCGTAAAGCAGTAATGTGTAAACATTACTGTTTCGGTCTGAAGGGCGCCGTAGCTAGTGAAATTACTGGGCAAACGAGACTTAATATCTTATGTCTCAAGGTGACGAGTGCAATTGTAGTGCCGCTCAAAATTTTTGGGCTTTCCAAGAATTCTGAGCGGCACTGCAATATAATGGGCAGGGCGTATCAATTACCATCATCTGAACGTCCTACTCGTCTCGTCCCGTATTTTCATAAAAAAAAATGAGATGTGGTTACGTTTTGTAATACCATACTGTTCGCCATTTTTCTTCCTCTTGCATAGCATAAACCTCACATTCATGACGAAGTAAGGCCGGCCACATAGTAAGGATCTTCATGGTTGTCCATTGGTATGGGCATTTAAAACGACAGTTTCACTTCACAAACCTTTATGGTTAGGTAATGATAATGCGGCATTTCCGGCATGCGCGTGCGACACAACCGCTTTGCTCGGTAGTTCTTCCCTGACTGTATGCTCGGCGCTCGCCCGGCACCCGATGTCAATCACACTTGCACCGCACACTGATTACACCCGAGCCAATACGAGTTCTGAATCTTCGTACTCGCTCTTGGCTCGACGTTCTTGACTACGATATATTTTATATACTTAGACCATACAACCATAGAAAGAGGACTGAGATTTATTTCAATAATCATCTGTAAATCAGTTTTAAAACAACATAGAATCGCCCCGTCTACAGTCTAGACCGAAAGGAAGCAAACCTACGGCCGCAAACTCATTTTATTTATTAGAAGTAACCTTCTTTTTTTGGTATCACTATAAATATATATTGAAGTGAAAACTTATTTAGCGGCGTTGAGCACTTTTCTTGGGAGTGGTAGAAAATGTTAAACTCGCGTCAGGATACGTGACCCTGATCGAAAACTCGTGAGTCAGTCGTTGAAATTATAGATGAAAGTTGATTTTTCTGAGACGTAATCTCATTAATGTAAAATAATTGTAATAGTTCTCATGTTTTAAATTTTTTGTGTGTAATATAAATTGTCATTTTTGTATTATCGTATACAATAAATGAATATTGTATTTCACCACATAAATGCTAGCTTTTTTCGAAATTATTCCCTGACTATTCCAAAATATTTTTAAAAAATGCACAAGGTGAATGATCAAGTTTACATTTCTCCGGCACTCGTGGAGTGCAGCCCGTATTTTTTATCACGAATGTTTTCTAACAAGGCTTTATAGTAAACGGTCGGTATAGTCGGTCACGCAATAGGTTGAACTGTTGAATCTCATCACAGACCCCCTATTCGATCCTCGTCAGCCACGTACCAATGCATTTTTGGTTTTCGAGTTCGTATCTTCTTGTCGTCCATTTCCATATAAAAAGTTTCACTAATTTTCTACGCTATCAGCATAGACGCATATATTATTTGCTTCCCAAAAGGTTAAGGTAAAATATTTGTAAAGAAAAAAGCTATAGTGCAACAATCACATTAAATCGAATAATATTTCTGTCAGCGTCTGACACCCTTTGAGGTCGCTCCTTGTCGTCATTTTTGTCAATGAAAGATTTTTCAATATTTGCTTTCTCCATTTGTTATTTTTACTAACAATCGACACTTTGTATACCTCCACTTTGCTTTCTTGCTTACGTGATATTACATATCACGTAAAAGATGAAAAAACGCTTTGAGTCACAACTTTGGTTTGATTGTATATTCGAAATTCAACCTTCGATAAACGATAAGTACCTCTAGATACCAATTTTTTCTTCGTTTTTAATTACATTCAAATGAAATTAATAATAGAAATGACAAGCACACGCAGTCTAAAGATGGAACCCAATTAAAGGTCTAAACCCAAACAACAAACATGATTACACACACCCACTCAATCACTCACAAACACACACACACAGTTTTCAGATTTATTTTAATTGTGGGATAATTATTAAATTAGTTTCTTTTATCATTTTTCTTTATATCTATATTTTTTATCAAGCTCTTGTAACTGAGACACCTGCCACAACCTGAGAGTTGAACAAAGCATACAAGATTTTATGACGATACGTCACTCGAACGGTTAGCTCAGTTGGCACTGGAACGGAACGCCAGAGGTCGAGGTTCGAGTCCCGTATCGTTTTGTTTTCAAATTTTATATGTGTATTAATCCTAGAAGTGAGTACTTAATTTAATTAAGTAAAAGGTTATGATTGTTGCTGCGAGCTATTAAAATTAAGTAAAAATAAAATTCCTACTATGGACATTATGAAAAAAAACGACAGAATGAGCTTTGCAATACAAAAGCTGCTTATACAGTTTTAAAATGTAATGCAAATAGGCAACTTGAATGAAGTGCATTTCTATTTCATATTGCAATTTCATTGAAATAGAAGAATTATTAAGCGATTCCCATAAAAATGCTAGTATTGTTATAATATTCGAAGTCTAATTACTTACGGCCGTTCCCAATATTCACTCTATCTCTTACTTGAGATAGAGTGAATATTGGGAATTGTGAATATGAGATAACCTTATAGACGGTAACTTACCTTATCCGTACACGCTGTCTGTCAATGGGACGACGTATAGCTTACCAGCGATAGAAGTTTGTATGGAAATTGCAATTCACGCATCCCAATATAAGACAGCTATAGAAGGTAGTAATTTATCTCTATCTGTAGATAGTATATTGGGAACGGCCGTAAGACATTAAATACGACTAGATAGACTGTGACAGCTGTGAAAACATCGAAAAAAATTGAGGTTGACTGTTAACCTTTATTTTGAGCAATGCACGCACACTAATACAAAAAGTCATACAAATCGCGAGTGTAAGACATAGCTTGTCACGCACACTAAACTAATACTCCTGGCCTGTTTTCGTCTATTATCTAGCAGCAGCAGGCTCTATCTAGACGTATAATATTGAAACGCTTCTTACACAAATTATCTTGCCCCAAATTAGGCATATATAGCCTGTGTTATGGGTTGCAAGACAACGATATATTTAGTACAATATACTTACTTAAACATACATACATATAAACATACAAATTTACATACATATAAACATCCATGACACGGAAACAAACATCAATATTCATCATATAAATGCTTGCACCTACCGGGATTCGAACCCGGGACCTCTAGCTTAGTAGGTACGATCGCTAACCACCACGTATAAATTATCTAAGCATAATTATAAGAAAGGGTTTGTATGTTAAGTCAAACATGTTGACTCGTAACCCTGATATGAGTAATTCCATTGAAAGTAGCCTCCGGTGTATATTATAGGAATCTTTGGAGAGTTCCAGTGGATATTTCAGCTCATTTCAAAAATTAAACACATCTTAAAAACAAATGAATAAATCTACAACAAACTTTTAAGACAAATTTAGAATTATTAAGGTTATACAAATTAAATTTGTAACCAAAATTTATGAACGATGCGGGGCTCGAATCCCCTTGACCGCTCTGGTTCCGTCAGAAACGCTCTTTCCAACTGAGCCAAGCGTTCGAGTGATGGATGGGAGGTAAATATTGGTATATCTTGTTCTACTATCAGGTTGTAGTTCCATCATCACCATTATCAGTTGGAAAGAGCGCTAGGACTGAACCCGAGAGGTCCCGGGTTCGAGTCCCGCATCGTTCATATAATATTCGGGATATTACTTCGAAAATAACAAATTATTAAGGTTCAAAATTTAGTATCAAGTGTATTAAGTATCATACAATACTTGACTTTTTGAAAGTTTGGTGCATTAAATTTGAGTTTAGTATCTTTATTATTTTTAAGTTTTTTTTTTGTATTTTATTAATTTTAATGTACAATAACACGAAGCGTGTCAAGATGCCACGCAAACAAGCATCTAATAGTTGCCGTAATAAAAAAGCTATTGTTCTTAGGTAGTGCGGTATCAAGTTGGAACGCAGCGGAGAAAAATCCTTAATCTAAAATATGTGACATGGTAGAAAATATTTTTTAAGAAACACAAATTCCACCTTCTCACGACACGCTACAAGTTAGGATATCATCCCCACCATCTGGATGTGTGGCGGTCCTCCACAGTGCGGTTTTCAAGGAGCTTTCTTCCTCGTACTACAACGCTGTGGAATGAGCTTCCTTGTGTGGTTTTTCCGGGACGATACGACATGGGTACCTTCAAAAAAAGCGCGTACACCTTCCTTAAAGGCCAGCAAAGCTCTTGTGATTCCTCTGGTGTTGCAAGAGAATGTGGGCTCGTTTGTCGTTGTGCATGTTGATTGCTTCTGTATGTGTGTTGACAGTGACCGATTTGAATTAAATTTTCTGTGTGTGTTCGAGGTATATAGATTCGAGGATGGCTTAGATTCACAATTGACCTAACTCCTAATTGGCTGGACTGATTTTGATGATTTTTTTAGAATTGAATTTGAAGATTGCTTTAGATTCTCAATACAGTCCACATATAATTCTCCTGCGTATATTAGTGATCTCCTCCTAACGTCTGGACTATTTTTTTTTAAATTAACACGTGTGTACAGGACAACGTCTGTGGGTCCGCTAGTTATTTATATATTACATTCTGTGTTTAACTATATTATAATTATACTAGCTGATCCAGCAAACGTTGTATTGCCGATATTAAAATCGCGATACAAAAGTAACTGTTGATCGTAGATGGGTGAAAATTTGAAGTTGTATATATTTTCTAATGCTGGCTCATAATCAAACAAATTAAAAAAAGAATGTCAAAAAAATTAAAAAAAGAATTCGTTAGGACCACCCTTAACATTTAGGGGGGTGAAAAATAGATGTTGTCCGATTCTCAGACCTACCCAATATGCACTCAAAATTTCATGAGAATCGGTCATCCGTTTCGGAGGAGTTCAATGTTTAACACCATGACACGAGAATTTTATATATTATATACTTAATTATTTGTAGTCCTAATAATGAACTAAACAATTATGCTGAAATCAAATAAAAAAGTATTTAAATAAGACTATGTATTTAATATCACATCAAAATAATCGCCTAGTGGCAAATGACGAAACATAACGTAATCTGCCGACCATTTCGATAAAATCATTTGGAGTTCTCTCGTCTTAACATCCAATAAACAATACTCATTAGGTGCGAGACGCTTGGTTGAACTTCGCAAGATTAGTGATGAGCAATGGTTTATTCACTTCACAATTCGATTGGGTTCAAACTGATCACCACATACTAATACTAAACTATATCTTATATTACACAAATTGTTTAATTTAATTATTATATTATATTATATATTTAATCAAAACAAATCTTATAACTATATTTACAATACTACGACTACATAAAATTAAAATTATTATATTATTAGTGAATTTATTTTATTTATATTGGGACCCGGGTCCCCACCCGGGTTCAAAGCCTAACTGCACAGATAATCAAAACCTAATTAAAACCTATTCAGAAGCAACGAAAACCAAAAAACAATATAATCAAAAAGACATAAAGAACGACTTGGCCGACCTTACTGACTTAATGCACATAATGTTCGAAAAACTACAACATTCAATGTTGACTATGATGGAAAAAATCATGGACAAAATGATGGACCGTATGGTCCAGCTAGTCAGCAGCCTGGTTAAAAAATGACCCGAAACCTCCAAGTAGTCACTTGGAACGCCAACGGCTTGACGGAACGACGTCAAGAACTAGAAACTTTTCTCAGAACAGAAATGATTGATATTGCACTAATCTCTGAAACAAGATTCACACCGAAGACACACATAAACTTTAATAACTATACAGTGTATACAACCAATCACCCAACTGGGAATAGCCATGGAGGAACAGCAGTGATTATTAAAAGCAACATTAAACACTACCCTATTGAGGAATACCGAACAGAAAAAATACAAGCAACATCTATTAAACTTGTAGACAGCAAACTAGAAGCAGTATTCTCCGCTGTATACTGTCCTCCAAAACATACTATAACTGCCAGCGACTTCGTAAACTATTTTTCTACATTAGGTAACAGATTTATATGTGCTGGCGACTGGAATTCAAAACATTTAAATTGGGGATCTAGGCTGACCAACACTAGAGGAAGACAATTCTGTAAAGCCACAGAAGAGATGAAGTTAGGATGTCATTCCGGCGGAGAACCTACCTATTGGCCTACCGACAGACTAAGAATCCCAGACTTATTAGACTTTTTTATTGTTAAAAACATAGATAGTAACTACTTAAACATAGAACCACGTATAGATCTCACATCTGACCACACACCAGTTATACTGAATGTTGCTACAACAGTTAATCTGGTAGAACCCCCCCTTAGAATATACAACTTGAACACTACAGACTGAACAATCTATAAAAACATAAACACGACAGAGACAGAACTAAAGACCAAGATTAATACAATAGAAGAACTCGAAAGACAACTGGAACAACTTAATATGACTATTCACATTGCTGCCAATTCTGCAACTCCAAAAAAGACAGGTAAAACCTATGAAACATAACTCATATCGAAAGGATATTAAAGAGAAAATACAAGAGCGCCGTCGTTTGAGAAAAACCTGGCATACTACTGGATATCCCAGTGATAGGACTGCATTCAATAGGTTCTCAAACGAACTCAAAGGCCTTATCAGCACCCTAGAAAATGATAATATTCAACACTATCTTTCGAACCTAGATCCAACGAGAGACACAAACTACTCGCTGTGGAAGGCTACCAAGAATCTAAAGCGCCCGAAAATCCACATATCTCCTATAAATGATGGAAAATGAGGATGGGCAAGATCAAATAAAGAAAAGGCAACAATCTTTGCAGAACATTTGAAAACAGTTTTCCAACCATTCCCTGAAAACAATCCCGAACAAACTATGGAAATCAAGAAATACATTGAATCTGCGAACCAAATGTGTCTTCCACTAAAAAGTACCAGCCCAAAAGAAATCATGAAAGAAATAAGGAACCTTAAGGAAGGTAAAGCACCCGGGTATGACCTCATTGACATTACTTAAAAACCTGCCTCATAAAGGTGTAATGAAATTAGTTAACATCTTTAATGCCAGCTTAAGTCTAGAACATTTCCCTGGGCAATGGAAAATTGCACATGTAGTCATGGTACCGAAACCCGGTAAACCCCCACACGAAGCTACTTCATATAGACCTATCAGCCTGCTACCAGTTATTGGCAAACTGTTTGAAATTATATTGCTTAACAGGATGAAAGAACATCTAAGTGCAGTATTACCGAACCATCAATTTGGATTTCGGGAAAAACACGGGACAATTGAACAGGTACACCGTATAATTGACACCATTAGCAGATGCCTTGAAAATAAATTATATTGCTCGGCAGTCTTTTTGGATATCAGCCAAGCGTTTGATAAGGTATGGCATGACGGCCTCCTGTTCAAGATAAAAAAGCATCTCCCGCATTGTCTATTCCGAATACTTAAATCTTACTTAGATAAAAGATGCTACCACGAAATAAAATCAGGTGTCCCTCAAGGCAGTATCTTGGGCCCTGTACTATACCAAATTTTTACAGCAGATATCCCAACAACTGACTACACCACGACTGCGACTTACGCTGACGATACGGCATTACTGTCGGCTCATAGCAACCCAGAAACGGCTTCATCACAGTTGCAAAACCACCTAACAGAAGTTGACGTGGCTGAAGCGCTGGAGAATAAAAGCCAATGAGAGCAAATCGGTACATGTAACATTTACACTTAGGCGAGAAACATGTCCACCAGTAAAGCTAAACTGCAAAGTTATCCCTCAAGATAATAACGCAAAATACTTGGGCATGCACCTAGACAGAAAACTTACATGGCAAAAACATATTTGGACAAAGCGGAAACAACTAGATGGAAAATTGCGGTAACTGAACTGGTTATTGGGACGCCAATCACAACTAAATCCCAACAGCAAGATGCTAGTGTATAAAACTACCTTAAAACCAATCTGGACTTACGGAATACAGTTGTGGGGAACTGCCAGCAATAGCAATATAGATATCCGGGAAAGATTCCAGACCAAAGCTCTGAGAACAATGTTTGGCATCCCTCATTGTATAAGTAATAGATACATATACTTCGACTTCGGCCTAAAAACAGTTCGGCAGGAAATAGCCCAACACAGCCTGAAGTATCAGGAGAAGATGACCGTCCATGTAAACAAACTGGCACACGCTCTAAGTGGAGAAGATGCTCTTCAGTATACCCGGCTAAAAAGAAGTGACATACCGAGCCTACATAAAAGATTTACCACTTGACAACAAGAGAGTCGTGTGAAAAGAATTTTTACACAAGTGTGGCTCTTGAGGAAAACATAAACTGAGAAATCAAACAAAGAAGTGGCTTATTGTTGGAAAACAGATTGCCATGAAGCTGAAATCATCAAAAAAAAAAAAAAGTGAATTTATTTAAGAAAGAAAACAGGCTCGAATTTATTCGGCTTTAATATTAAAGACAATAATATAAGAAAAACACGATAATCCACGAACAAAAACAACAAAATAGTCTACATATCAACATCATTGAATAAATGTTTATACTTCTCTCCGGCTCTAACACACTAATAAATGGAGAGCCGTTTTTTCCTTCGGTTATACTGTGAAAACTACTGAATCGATCGGAATAATAATTATACCATAAGATGCAGCGTCGTTCGGAGAAGGTATACGATATATTGGTCATTACTTAACTATATATTTGCAATACACACAATTCAGTCAATGACAATTAATTATATAAGTCTGAAAAATCAAATACTCGGAGCGGCGGAGTAATTTTAATAGCAACGTCACCGTTTAAACTGAAACATTGAAATGCTTATATATTATTTCACCACGACGTAAAAAAAACAAATAAGTCATGTATGGTATGTTTGTACGAAGTCAGTATTTTATGTAAAGGCTTCTTCAATCTTGATTAGAACAAACATCGTGGTGTTATGTTATTACTCAGATAGAGCCTCATGCTACGGATAGCAGGCCAGGTTTATTACTTTAGTGTGCATGACCAGCTACGTCTTACATTCGTATATCACTTTGTGTTAGTGTGCGTGCATTTCTGAAAATATTCGTTAACAGTTCGACGTTTTTTCGACATACTCACAGCAGTGAAAGTCTATCTAGATATCCGTATAAGTTAACTAAGTTTTTATTTAACCACTCTCAGTACAATAGAACTCCAGCTTAAGGCGAAGGGTAAACAGAAAACATGCAGACAAGGTGTTTTTTGACAAGTTTTGTGGTGAAAATATAGGATTTGGAGCTATGAACACTATTTTATCCTGTTACACATACATACCCTTAAGTCTTACTTGTAGGTTGATAATGCTTATTGTTGGTTAAAGTTAGCACTCCAGAGCTATTATGAACTACCAGTTTTCTTTGCAATTAAACAAGTTTTTTCTCGGCATCATGCATTTGTTTAGTATACTACTATAATAAAAGTTGTCCTTATAGATTTTACTTTTTTATGTAGGTACATTTATTCAGAATAGTAATCAATAATGAGGATTGTAAGCAATTAAGCAGTTTGCGCCTGTTAAAATGTTACATTTTCGACCCAAGAATTTTGAAAATATTGGCTTTGTTACATAGGAGCCGTGAACTCATATCGCTCAAGGTCGCCGGCATTTAGTGTCGCCTTAAAGTGTCTCGCCAATTGCGAAAACAGAATCTAAAACCTTAATCCCAAGAAACTGTAGTGATCTCGAAGCAAATTAGTGTGCCTAACATGATCGGCGGTTACTTTAAATTCGTTGGATCGAAATGCCACTAAAGCGTTTTCCAATAACATTATTATCGTTCTTCGATCCGCTCTTTATGAAAGTGCCTACTACTTAGTAAAATGAGAGTATTATAGAATGCCGGGTTTAAAACCGTCTAAAGGGGACAACGACTTGTAAATACGAACTTTATTTAACTTACAAATAATAAGTAACTTTTAATACAATACACGGAAAACATACAAGAGGCTTACGTGATGGTAGGATTCACTTGATAGAGGGAATTGATGTGAGCTAGGTTATGCCGTGAAGCAGTAATATGCAAACATTATTGTGGTTTGGTTGGATAGGAGCCGTAGCTGGTGAAATGACTGGGCAAATGAGACCTAACATCTTATGTCTCAAGGTGACGGGCGCAATTATTGTAGTGCCGCTCAGAATTTTTGGTTTGAAACAAAAACCCTGAATGGTACTGCGTTGTAATAGGGAGTTTACCTACAAGTAGAAGGCTCCTTTGCCTTTATGGGTACCACATCGGCGCCTATTTCTGCCGTGAAGCAGTAATGTGTAAACATTATTGTGTTTCGGTTGGATAGGAGCCGTAGCTAGTGAAATGACTGGGCAAATGGGACTTAACATCTAATTTCTCAAGGTGACGAGCGCAATTGTAGTGCCGCTCAGAATATTTGGTGTTTTCAAGAATCCTGAGCGGCACTGCATTGTAATGGACAGGGCGAATCAATTAGCATCAGCTGAACGTCCTGCTCGTCTCGTCCCTTATTTTCATTTAAAACTACAGATAAATGTCTATCGCTATATTTTCTCATAAATAGTAGCTCGGATATAGAAATGGCTTAAATTATGTTAGTGTTAGTGGCAGAAAAAGTTTGGTTTCGTGTGGTTCAAAAACAATGAAGGCAGTTTCCATGCTCTGAAACTGAAGACCTATCGAAACTTTTAATCAAACATCTCTCGAAGTTCAACAACATATGGATTGCTTTTTTATATGAATAGACTGGAATTTTTATAGACGATCAATAATGTTTTATACACAAATAGCATTTGAAAACAAAATTTTATGAACGATGTGGGACTCGAACCCACGACTTCTGGCGTTCCGTGCCAGTGCTCTGCCAACTGAACTAACCGTTCGAGTGACGTAACGTCATAAAATCTTGTATGCTTTGTTCAACTCTCTGGTTGTGGCTTCATCTACAGGATCTACTTTACAGTTGATAACCGGCTCAACCCCAATATTTGCATATTAAGTTATTGACTTGAGATGTCGTTCTTGTAAATCTAAACAATTTGTTATGTTTTTAACGCCAGTGGTCGTGGGTTCGAGTCCCCCATCGTTCAAAAAATTTTGTTTTTCAAATTTTATTTCTGTAAAATATTTATTTAGTTGAGGTTACGTATGTTTAATTTAGACCCCGATTCAGACAGTGACAGTTGACACATGACTAAGGAGAAAAGTGTGCTTACATTTTCTTTAAGCAAACTTTTGCTGTTCTTCTATCAGACTGCGAATGATATGTCCTTTTATGAGTATAAAACGTCATTGTAGACGATAAATAAACGGAAAAATCTACGTACAGAGATATTTCCCTAAATTAGTAGCAGGGCAAAACACCGGAAAAATAGCTGGAAATGTTTCACATTCCATGAGCCTGTCCGAAATCAAATTTCATTTCGATTCCTTTAGGAGAGAGACAGCTCTTGGCGTTGAAACGGACGAGCGTTCATAACAAATGATTTTTACTCATTTTCTCTCTTTTCCGATTAAACTTGGGCTTGATTACTTTCTAAGGCAAAAAGGTTTATCTCCGGGAAGTTTGCTTTTATTGTGAGTCAAAAGTTTTGCTTGTTCCAGTACTTATTATTTTCTATTAAATCTTGTTGATTGAAAATCTTATTGACTTATATAGTGGGGTAAGATTGATTACTTCTATGCTTAACAATGACAACTATGACAAATACTATCTTTAACTCATTTCATCTGCAGTCCCCCTGAAAACGAGATCTGGGGAGGTCTTGAAACGTCGGGTTAACTAAAATAAAAACGTAACTTTTACGCAAAAATCTAATGTAAAAACAGTTACAATCACACGCGTTATAATCCTTTAAAAGTGTTTTATTTAAATGTGTAACACTCGCGTTATTCAAAGAAAATACTATATTTGAATCTGATATTTCGATTCAATTGGTGTATTAAGAATTTTAATACTGAGGATAGTTTTAGACTAGCGCAAGCATGGAAACCTGTGATCTCTCTATGGTCGTAAGAAGTGTGTTTCATGAATTAAGTAATCAAAGACCGAAACAAATAAGGCTGAGACTTTGCTTTTTACGTAAAACTTAGCTTAGTGTAAGCTTATCATAATCTTTGATTTCATTTTTATAGTTATTCGGCAGCTCAAATAATGTAGACCTTCAGCTAAGGCATCCCAATGCAAAAGCCAAGTTCGTGTTTTATCACACTCAGCGTTTAACGTAAGTAAAGTTTGTGCAAAGTCTAAGTACGCTGTATAATCACCAAATTCCACTTTCGCACGACACGACAAAAAGTAGGATATCATCCTCATCATCAACACTTTTTTGTATGTACTTAGCCTTATATACCTCAAAGTTTGACATAGTAAAATGTGGATAGCGTATCTGACTACAATTTTATTATAGACCAGGGTCGATAATTTTTGAAACCAAAAAAAATTACAGTAGGATGAAACCCATTGGTTAAGGACGAGAATATAACAAAAATTAAGGGAAATATAAATTACGGGCGATCTGAGGTCGGGAAGTGGAAAATGGGGGGTGTTTTAGGGTAAAAAATGGTTTATCTCGATTTCCGGCAAAACTACAACTTCTATGGCAAAAAGTTAATTGGCAAAGTTGTATGTAATAAAGAGATCTACAACTTTTGTAATTACACTTTTTTCACATAACCTCAAAATTTAGGTGAAAAATTCAAAAAACCATGTTTTTGGTTTTTTATTTATATATATTTTTTCAAAAAAAAAATTTTTCTACGAAATTTGGTGAAAGCTTACCTTATTATGTCCCAAATACACTGTAATTTATTTGATTTAAAATATTTATTTTTTCGCCTTATTTTAACTTAATATCAAAAAAGGACCCTAATTTTCCTAAAATTCCTCTGGTTATTGCTCCTGTAACCCGTACGCTCGTTTGTTGAAAGAAAGAGTTGAAAATATACATCAGGATATATATTAATTCATTAATTTACAAAAGTAATTTAATATGATCTAACTATATAATATATTTTACAGATAGCTGTGGTCCTTGCCGAACATCGAAAGTAAGTACATTAGTACACACATGTAACAAATACGTAAGTAAGAAACACAAATAAAAAACATAACAAATTGTTAAGATTAACAAGAGCGACATCTCAAGTCAATTTCCTAATATGCAAATATTGGGGTTGAGCAGGTTATCAACTGTAAAGTAGATCCTGTAGATGAAGCCACAACCTGAGAGTTGAACAAAGCAAACAAGATTTTAAGTTTACGTTACATAAGATTACGTTGTTTTATCAACGTCTTTCGAACGGTTAGCTCAGTTGGGAGAACACTCGCACGGAACGCGAGAGGTCGTGGGTTCGAGTCCCGCATCGTTCATAAAATGTGAAAGTGTTCAGAAGTGAGGATTATCACTTAAATATACTTATAACTTTACTTTAACATAACAAATTACGTAATTAAGATATAATTCTGATGTAAAGTGTTACTACTGTATCTATACAATTATTTAATATTACCCAACAGTAACATAATTCATAAATTCTAATAATCTAGTTAAGGTATTTCGTTTTAAACTTATGAGTATCAATTAATTATTTTAATAAGCAAATTTATTACTACTACATATAATACAAAACATAGTAACAGTTATTGGTAACAATTTTACTCAAATTTTAAATATAAAATTAAGTTAAAAAACTACTTCTCAATTAAATATTCTTAGTTGAGTAAGTTGGAACAAAAAGGATTGTGTGGATTTATGAAACCACGGTAAAAGTAAAACTTTTTTTCACATTATAGACATTTAACTAAAAATTTTTGGAATAATATTCCACTAGCTGTGTCGTTGTTTACCAAAAGCAAATAAAACTTTCAATTTAATAAATAACAACATTTACATTAAACACTGATAAAAACAAACAAAATAGCGTGGAGCACTGGCACAAATGAGTAATAGTCGCCACCCGACCGTCACGCGACATGCAACACACAGAGGAAAAAGTTTGAGACGATGTAATAAAAGTTTCACTTTAAAAACTAAATAAATTACAAAAAAAGAAACTCGATAATGTTATGAATATAGGAGGTGCATCAACCTACACACACTGTGAATAAATAAAGTAATATGATCCTGCTCGGCGATCACCCGGTGCCCTATCTCGACCGCACTCGCACCGCACGCCGATAACACCAGTACGAGTACTCTCTCGTGGCTCGACGTTCTTCATTACAACCTGCAGGCCTGTCTTACGCCCCGTGAAGGTAGCGAAATCGAAAGTATGTGTAGCGGCCTCTACACTGTAGGTCAGTCAGTAGGAACTCTTTTTTTTTTATGGAATATGAGGACAAACGAGCGTACGGGTCACCTGTTGTTAAGTGATCATCGCCGCCCACAATCTCTTGCAACACCAGAGGAATCACAGCGTTGCCGGCCTTTAAGGAAGGTGTACGCGCTTTTTTTGAAGGTACCCATGTCGTATCATCCCGGAAACACCGCACAAGGAAGCTCATTCCACAGCTTTGTAGTACGTGGAAGAAAGCTCCTTGAATACCGCACTGCGGAGGACCTCCACATGACCGGTGGGGATTATATCCTAACTTGTGGCGTGTCGTGCGAAGGTGGAATCACGAGCGATTCGCGAGCGAGTATTTATTCCTTGCTACGACTAAAACAATTTCCTAGAACTGGCAATCTATTCCTGACAAATATCGCAACCCTATTCCTGAACTGTTGCATAACAAAATTATTTAAAATTAGAACAATGTAACAATGTCAAGCTCCGGGTCGTTTATTGTTAAAACATTATATTCCTTTCAAAGCTCTCAAGCACATCCTTATCGCCCCGAAATCGAGGCTGCGAATCATTTCTTTACAACTTACTACAAAACACGTAGGTAGTACTGAGCGAGTTAACATTCGGAGCAACACCATCAACCTCAATTCGCGTATTTTATAGGGATTTTAGGGGAATTTTATTTCCATTGAAACGGGGACATTTTAAACTGTGTCCCAAAAAGGAACGAATTGCTTACAAATCGTAAAACACCTTTATGTTAATTTTATTAGCAATTCAGCGTATGGGTTGAATGTACGATACACAATGCCCTGATATGGTTTTAATAGGGACACAAAGGGTTTGGTTACCATTCTGGCGTGAACATTAATTGTTTAGAAATACTCTCATTTAATTATCATTGTGGATGATAACAAATAAGGGTTCCATTTTTAATAATACACTACTCAACAACGTCTAAGCCTCAGAAACAATTACAAACTTTTTCGTATATGTAAGCCTTTTTATAAAGAGTCTTCCACATAAAAATAAGAAAATAAAAGTATTATAAAATAGTGTTCTTAATTCAAATTTTTTAAAATGTTAGACCTCAATATTACCACAACTTTGAATTAATTGGCATCAAAGGAAACAATTTTTCAGTTCAAATATTATGATTTTTTTTAGTTATATTATTGAAATCAGATAGTATTATTTTTAATCCTACAAAACATATCCCTCTGCCGACCACAGGACGAATGAACAACGACGAATTAGCATAAACATTACCGAAATGTGAACACAATCTGCTTTGCGATTAAGTCCAGAATACATCAACATAAAATTACATCATCATCCATAAATAATGGACTTTTCGCAACACATTTTTTGTGCATTTGTATTTGGTTCCAAAATTTTTGGGATAGGTACTTATAATTGATATATTCTAATATATTTACATTTTTTAATTAATTTCATAAAAGTATTACGAATAAGTATTCAATGCGAAACTAATCCATACTTGTATATGTTTTCAAATCAAAATCACTTTAAATAAAGTTTTTTGTCCTTAAATAAACATATATAAATATTGTCGCATAGCAACGTTTCGACGTATATGACGAGAGTTGTCAAACGTCATATCGTGCAGCAGCGTACATGACGAGAGTTGTCAAACTTCAAGACATTGATAATTTTAACAGGTCCGTCAGCAATACTCGTAGCTTTAGCGTGGAAGTGTTTACTTTAGACGCTGTAGACCCGGGTTCGATACACCTACTAGTGTATGGAATTTTTTGGGTTTTGTAAAGTTAATGGAAATTTCTAGTAAGTTCAGGATCAAATCGAACAGAAAAAATGGGATGGAAAATGTGTAAGCGGGATAAAAATAGTTAAAATAGAACAGATACGGGGGTATATAAGCCGTACTAAGCGTGGCCTACGGCAGTTCTAGTTCTGACTCGAAAGTGTAAAGAAGAAGAAGAAAAGAAGAAGTAGTGAAAAGAGGAAGTATTCCTAGAAGAAGAAGATAGAAGAGACTTAGTGTTCGATGCGGTGTGACGCGTTAAAGGTATCGCCGCCGACAAGAGGACAGCGGCAGACCGGCGAAGTGCATGTTCAGAAAAGTGAACGCAAATAATTCGTTTCTACAAGCAGAGTATTATTTCCAATCCCTGACCCACTCCCGTGTCAATATGTAGGTCGCGGAAATGACTTATGAATTTCAAAAAATTACTTTTTTTCACACCTCGATTAAAAGTTGTCTTTTAGTTCCTGGTACGAGAGATAAAAGTGGCCGATTCTCTCCCGACAAGACGAACACCACCGCCACATCGTAAAGCAAATGAGAAAAAGTAGCAAGTAACTGATTGCCACTCTTTTAAATCAACATTTACACCTTCTTCGTTTTTTAAATCATTGTTTTACTATAGGTGCCCTTTTTCTTACAAAATATATGGAATGAATATATGGAACCTTAATTCAATCTTTGAAAAAAGTTACTCCTTTAGTAATAAGCTGTTATTTTGTTACCTACTAAAAGCAGATGCTTCATTTTATTTATACCTACGTATATTATTAGATATAGAAATACTGATCTAAGGAAAATTACGAATCGACCAACAAAAATGGTGATGGGCAGGACACACCATGAGAGATAAAGTGGGGAAGTGGAACAAGATACGTACAGAGTGGAACCCAAAATATGGCAAAAGAAAACGAAATAGAATTGACAGCAGGAGAATAGTGGCCTAAATCAGACAAGAGTGGAAATAGTTGGAGGAAGCCTTTGCCAACCGGTACGCCGAACTAAGAGACATTGTGTAGTTTATACCTTTGCATTCTTAGTATATAAGATACTAGATGACCCGGCAGACTTGGTACTGTCTCAATCGATAAATAAAATACATAAACTTAAAACAAAATACAATACTTAGTGCATTATTTTGATAAATCTCGTAGGGTTCAGCCTGCGTTTGCAATGTAAGCGGAAAAAATGTAATAATATGCGACATCAAATTAGAAACCTCAAAAATAACAGTATTTCTCCACTATTTAATGGATGTTATTATACATATAAACCTTCCTCTTCAATCACTCTATCTATTAAAAAATCCGCATCAAAATCCGTTGCGTAGTTTTAAAGATTTAAGCATACATACACATAGGGACAGAGAAAGCGACTTTGTTTTATACTATATAGTGATTAGATTCATATTTCCCGACGAATTCTGTAGCAGGCACCTCAAAGAACTTACTGATACGTTCTTCACAAATGATTAAGTAAATGTAATAAATATCTTTTGGGGCAGAAGCATGTTTCAAATATATATTCCGGTACAATAACTACAGATTATTGATGCGGAGACAAGAACCTTCAATATTATATCAAAATCTTTGACCTTTATTTATATCGACATTGAAATAGTATTTCATTTTCCATTTTTCCAACATTATAATATAATATGTCTTGTCAAGAATGTCGAGTCACGAGCGAATACGAATATGTTTTGGTACTAGTCTTGGCTCGAATGTTATTGGCGTGCGGTGCGGGTGCGGTGGAGAACGGGCGCCGGGCAAGCGGCGAGCAGTCAGGGAAGAACCATCGAGCGAGGCGGTGGTGTCACACGCGCATTTTGTACATATTCATAAGGCTTTGTGAAGTGTACCTACCATTACTTTTGTTGCTAATAATTATATCACGCATTTTTTTAAATGAAAATAAGGGATGAGACGAGCAGCACCTTGAGCGGATGGTAACTGACACGCCCTGCTCATTACAATGCAGCGCCGCTCAAGATTATTGAAATGCCAAAAATTCTGAGATACAGTTGACAGATGTCAAGTCTCATTTACCCTGTAATTGCACTAGCTCCGGCGCCCTTCAGACCGAAACACAGTAATGCTTACACATTACTGTTTCATGGCAGAAATAGGCGCTGTTGTCGTACCCATAATCTAGGCGGCATCCGGTGCAGAGGATCTTCCCACTGGTGTTTTACTTGCTGTCGTCATCAACGCCCACAACAACGGACAACCACAAAGATCCTAACCATGTGACCGGCCTTGCCCCGTCGTATATATATTTTAATGGTTTCTAAACTGATATCTCTAGTGATCGAGTGCGTTTTTTGTCGGTATTTGACCACTTCCAGTCATTATTTACATAATATCGTTACATGCAGCCGACCTATCTGAGTGAAAACTTCTTTAACTGACGCGTTTCCCTCGGCTGGATCCTCGATATCGAATCCGAGGTTCTCGAGAGTGCAGAGATAGAATGTAGGATCATTTTGGAAATCCAAGATGGCCGCCGCGCAAAATTATGATTTCAAAAATATAGATGTCGAATCCGAGATTCTCGAGGGTGCAGAGAACGAATTGAGGATCATTTTTGAAATCCAAGATGGCCTTCGCGCAAATTTATGATTTCAAGAATATGGATATCGAACCCGAGGTTCTCGAGGGTGCAGAGAAGGAATTTGGGATCATTTTCTAAATCCAGTGTCTATATGTACCACTAAAGTGTCACGAAAATGTGGGATGTTTTTATCCAATAAGAGGGAGAGGGAGATTGATGCCGATTGAGATTATTATGAGGAAGAAAGGCTAATGTAGCATAAAGCACATGGTACCGCTAGTAAGTAGAACAAATTCGCTACAAGCGTTGTATCATGCAGGTTTAGCGCGCGGCCGTGAGATTTATATCGTACAGCACGCGGCCGCGAAAACGTAGGACATCTTCCCCACTAGCTTTGTATCGTGCAGGCTAAGCGCACGGCCGCAAGTAAGTAGAACATCTTTCCTCCTAGCGTTGTATGGTGCAGGTTTAGCGTGTGGCCGCGACTAAGTAGAACATCTAATAATTTCTAATATTAACATAAAACATTTGTTTTAGGTTATTAGATATAATTGATATTAACGAGGTTTAAAATTTTTAATTAGTTAAAATTAGTAATTAGTTTTCATGACATGTGTACTTTCTACGCACATCATTTTTTTTATGTTCAAAGGGAGAGGAGTCCAGGAAAACTGAGAAAAATCTGACTTTTCGCCAATGACCTTTTATACAAAGAATGTCATTGCTTTTTATTGTTTAATATGACTCATACGTTCGATTCAAAATAGGCCTATGTAATTTCTTGTATGTTCTTCTTACGGGCTCTTCGACATCTATATATCAGCGAGTCAGTAGTGAATTAGTATTCTTCCAAACAGCGGACGTAAATATTTCCGTATATTATGTATATAAATTAACAAATATAATGAATAAAATTTAATTATGCTTGATGTTTTTGTATGCAGTACTGCTATGTGTATGCAAAATTTCATGATGACCGGTCGAGTCGTAAGCGTGAAATCGGAACAAACGAACAAGGACGAGGATAATGTATATATATAAAAATGAATTGCTGTTCGTTAGTCTCGCTAAAACTCGAGAACGGCTGGATCGATTTGGCTAATTTTGGTCTTAAATAAATTGTGGAAGTCCAGAGAAGGTTTAAAAGGTGAATAAATATGAAAATGCTCGGAAAACGGAAAACGGAATTTAATAAAAAAAACGATTTTGATTTTTCTTTGCTGTGTGCGTCGTTCAGAAATAAAATTACAATAATAGTTTAAACGAATAACTAATTAGAACTTTTAAATATTTGTAACTTTCTCAGGAGGTAAATAAAACTTAATTTTAGGTAATTAGGTAGTAAGTTAGGTAGATTAGCAACATTTGTTAACTATCTATCAGATTATTTTTATGTAGATTGATACATCTTAAGTTTTATCCCAAATTAAATTTCTGAACCTAACCACACCACAAAACAAAACAAAAAATATAGTTTATCGGAAAGCTTTAAATTGTTTAACAGACTGTATCATAACTGTGTATGTCTATCAATATCAAATTGAAACCTTATACGAGTAAATACACAGTATTTCAGGAAAACTCTGTTTTGTACGTAAGCAACATCATGTGAAATCAATTGAAAATAATAATAAAATTTTATTCATACCGAGCTTTTTTTATTTGTTTTAATAAAAAAAGGATTCCTTTTGTTTGTTATACGAAAGTTTAGGTATTTTATTCCATTGAGGCAGTACGAAGTCTGCCGGGTCAGCTACTCGTAGTTGTATATAAGTATAGATTTCAACAATGAGAGAGTCAGAAGGAATGATAAGATGAGAAGCGACGCTATTAATAATCTTTTGACTTTGCTTATTATGGAGGTACATCTATAACTCTAATAATTCTTATACAAAATCAGATACCGAGAAATAAAAGATTGAAGAGAACTTATAGAGAAACACACATCGATTATTCAAGGGCCATAAATAACGACGTTATGCCCCAAGTGGACTTGTTATTACGTGAAAATCTGTGAGGGAAGCAGCGTTCCAGTGATTTATTTCTGTACTTTGTCGTTCACAGGTTGTTTGCCCGACTCTGGGTTAATACGATTCCTTTTAGAGGATTTGTTTGGAGATATCTGATTAATGATAAGCAATAGGACAGTCCAGTTTGCTAACGTATTTCTTGCAATTTGTTATAGATTTTCTTTTTCAGTTTATAATAATAATAATAAGTTACAGAAAGCAGCTGTTTTGGGAACGCATCGTGCGGAAGTTCCTCAGTCTGTCGGCGGAATTGTCGTGAACCAACGTCGGCGGGACTCTATTTTTTATATTTATATTAGTAATATTGTTTTTTATAAATATGTTATATATATAAATGTAGAAAATAAGATAAAATTGTAATAAAAATAATAATAATAAAAAGCTGTGGAATGAGTGTGGTTTCCGGGACGATACGACATAGATACCTTCAAAAAAAAGCGCGTACTCCTTCCTTAAAGGCCGGCAACGCTCCTGTGATTCCTCTGGTGTTACAAGAGATTGTGGGCGGCGGTGATCACTTAACACCAGGTGACCCGTACGCTCGTTTGTCCTCCTATTCCATATAAAAAAATCTTTATTTGTATTTCAATAAGGTCAGTTTTACAATCGGTCTTATTTTATGTTAAAGTTTCTCTTATTAACCAACTTCAAAAGGAGGAGGTTCTCAATTCGTCAAATATAAACACTTCAATTTTATTTATACAATGTGTTTCGGCATGTAGTAATAAAACTTTAGGAGTAGTAACTATAAACAATTTCATAGACGAAAATACCCCATTTTGGGGGGTCAATTCCAAAACCAATTTGAAGCTATTTTTATTTTTATCTAAGCGAAATTCAACTTAATTTGAAAAATTACGAAGTAGTTATTATGTAGTTGTATTTAGTATGTAGTTACTACTGCTAAAGTTTTATTTCTATATGCCGGGACATATAAACAGATTAATTTGCATTAATTGAATCAGTTTGTTGTATTTTCATATAAGCAGTGAGGGCAAAAAAACATGAGACATTAAAACAAATGTGGCTATCAATGTAAAAATAAAATTATTTGTCTATCCGCCCATTATTTTATTTTTGCTCTCCATTTTCCTCTATAGGGGAGGAAATTTGGACAATACATTCTTAGAACGGATCTACGATACAGATAGCCTTTAAGGAATTTCAAATTGTTACACGCACACCCAGTAACGGTCGTTTTCTGTATTTCATCTCAAGGAGAAGAAGCTACATTTTTTTTTCGTACAGTATCCTCTCGATCAAAAGATTGAAAGTGTCGAAAAATTCTGGCGCTTACGCGTTTCTTTGAACTACACATGCGATGCTGGACTCGCACGGAATTTTGTTTCTAAATCCAAAAAGTGAGGGTTATCACTTTAAAAAATAACAAATTCTTCTTTCAACTACAAATAAACATAATTAAGTGTTATTTTGCAGAAATTAAAGTTATCTTCAGTACTAGTAACGATATAATTTGTTACTCTCCCGACCGCCCACAGAACTTAAAGTTAAGTGTTATTAGCTTCCTCCACCGAAGAATCGGCCTACGCTGAACTTCCAAACGAACGACCAGGTAAAATGCAAATTAAAACTTTGCTTCAACCAATTCGACACGTGTTTTCCTTCTACACGAGTAATCCTCAGGAGATGTTAACTCGCAGAATTCTCTGGAACGAGAGTGCGCTTGTCGCTACTAAAGACTAAAGTGCTGATTGATTCCAAATCTACCACTGAAAGTGCCTGTTATTGCTACAAACCCCAAAACCGTTTTGTCGTATCACCGCTCACCGACAACACATCCCTTATTGCCTCGCCTAGAATCAGAATTTTGGGTCTCGTTATCTCAAGCGATTGCCAATGCTGCGATCATTTGTAAGGTAAAGCCCAACAAGCTTCTAAGAAGCTGTGCATCAAAAATAGAGCATGGCAATATTCCTAGCCGGCCCACATTCTAGCGCTTTACAAAGCAGGTCTACATATCGAGTATTGCTGTCATCTCTGGCCTGGCGCATCCCAGTATCAGCTCGAATCACTTGGCGTTGCGTAGAGACGTCGCTTCATTGTGGGTCTTCTATCGCAATTATCAGGCGGGTTACGTAGACCTGTTTGACCTGATTCCTGCCGCCGAATTCCACCTTTGCACGACACCCCACAAATTAGGATATCCCCACCATGTGTGGCGTTCCTCCTCAGTACGGTTTTGAAGGAACTTTCTTCCAGGTACAACCAAGCTCTGGAATGAGCTTCCTTGTGCGGTGTTTCCGGGACGATACAACATGGGTACCTTCAAAAAAAGTGCGTACACTTTTTTAAAGGGCCGATTACGCTCCTGTGATTCATCTGGTGTTGTAAGAACATGTGGGCGGCGGTGATCACTTAACAACAGGTGACCCGTACGTTCGTATGTCCTCTCTTTCATAAAAAAACGCTTAGGATAGAATAAGTGAGTTGACGACAGCTGTCCTTTACTCGTTCTCTGTATATCTCTATAGTACGTAGTGCAAATGAAAAATAACAAAAAATACCACAATGAAAAAAACTGTATTAGTATCAACACCTACAGCAAAGTTGATAGTACAATTTTAATACGAAGATGTCATTCTATAGCTATATTAAGTCCGTAAATATTTATATAAGAGCTCAATAAACCACCAATCACTGCCATAAATTTAATCTAATTCATTTTTAAAAGGTAATATTCTATTTGAATAGGGATTATATGAAAATTTGATAAAATTATGCTAATGAATACAATTTATTCAATGAAGTAACCCGACCGCAATGGACTTAGGATAAATTATTCTAAAGTGTAATATTTAAATCCAGGGACAGAATTAATAATTTACTCATTCAGATTTTCAATATGGGTTCAACTTATGAAATATTTAATGTATTTTGTTCGAATATTTTGTGAGAATTGCATCTGTAGATAGATACACATCCTTTCTTATTATTTGGTTGAGTTCTTGTGACATGCTCACTTAAATGTCATTGCTTGTGGCGATGTCATGGGGCGGGTCACAGCGTAAGACTCACTAACAAAATAAAATAATCCAATTATGCTGGGTGGGTTCTTTTTGTGACATAATATTTTGATTTTGTTATTTTACAAATTTTATTATGTATATCGTCGGCTTACTGCAATAACTCACTAACTGACAAATATAAAACTATGAATAAGCCACTTTTAGTTTTAATTATATTGTTTTTCTTTTGTTCCCTGATGGAAAGTTATCACTGCCGCCCATGGAAGTCTGCACCACTTGGGAGTGCTTGCAAATAAGTTACTGGCCTTTCAGGAAGGGCGTGGGGATGGGAAGTCGAGTGGGCCTATGGGTCTCTGGGAGAGGAAAAAGGAGTAGACCTACGGGACTGTGGGGAAGGGAAAGGGAGTGAGCTTCCGAGGATCTCACTGTCACTTCTCACCGGTCTTCTGTGAGTGGTTCTTTACGGAGCGCGGGGGCACAGTCGGCAATGTATGAATCAGTTTCACTCTTAATCGATTAAGAATAAGCATCTCTGCTTCTTCTTAATCAATTATGTCGTTGTTGTCGAAGAGCGGTGATATGACAAATGGGGTTTTTTTGTGGTAAACGCGCTACCTTTAGTCTTCTTGGGGTTAAATTGGACAAGGTTCATTTTACTCCATTCCGTGACCTTCTCAAGAGAGGACTCGATAGAACATACAAGTTTCATCCCGCACTGGTAGACGATTTCCCGAGAGAGACCTGAATTGCCCATGTATACGGCATCATCAGTGCTGTCGTCTGCATAGCAATGTATGTTGAAGGTGTCCAACATATCATTGACATGCAGAAGAAATAGTGTGGGAGATCGCACACAGCCTTGGGGCACTCCAGCGTTCACAGGCTTCGGGTTCGAGCAATAACCGTCGACAGCAACCTGTATGCTACGCTTAATGAGGAAGCTGGAGGTCCACTTGCATAAACTCTCGGGAAGCCCAAATGATCGAAGTTTTTGAGACAGATGTCATTGAAACAAAACTGCACTGAACTGTACTAAAGCCGCTTTACAAACCATAAGCAGATTGCGGAATATACCTAAGGATATTTTTATTGCGGGGCCAACGGGCATGAAGTTCAGCTGACGGAACAAGAAAAACCAGTTGCCCATGGATATCAGCAATACCAAAGGTCAAGACATGAACTGCTAGTTTTTGAGGGAGAATGTTCTAGACTTTAAATCCCCTAAGACATGGTCGTCGATGATTCGAATCGTCGTTTAATACGTTGTATAAGAACATTAGCATATTTCACGAGTAAACTATAATATCGTTTATCAACAGTATCGATATTTGATTTTTGTACAAGAACTGCTAAGTTACTACCGATAAACAGAAACCGCCGTATAAATTGGCAATAAAATAAATCTTTAACGTGAAGTACGAAAAGTTATTTCCATTACAGCTTCGATTTAACACTCTTGGAAAAATCCTGTTATCCGAACTAGGTGAATATTTTATGCATTCAACACGTTACTATTCTATTTTATAAACTGATTGAAACTCGTTGCATTTGCAGATTGTCCAAATCAGATGTATATTCCACTTACTCTCAAACATTGTTCTGATAAAAATGGTTCCAAAATATTTCTATTCATCTGTGTATTTTTCCCCACCAATTAATTGTTACTTACTCTAATAATTAATTGAGTGATACTTTAATTACATTGCCTCAAATTTTTTCGTCCATCTATCGCATGTCGCATTACAGGTGGCCGCGGAGTAGGTAAGGGTAAAATTGAATGATTAATTTCCACTTTTTTTCAACAATTTACTTTCAAGTCAGGCCGAGTGATCTTAGGAGCCAGATTTAAGCTCTGGTTCCCGAGAAGTATGGGTTAAAACCGCACACCTGACAAAGTTTTTTTTATCCATTATATGTTTAATTTATGAATAATTAAAGCAAAATATATTTAAAATAGTTTTTTTTGCATTATAGTTTCAAAAAATCACACAATTGCTTTTTTTGAATAACCAATACCTCAAGGATACTTTAATTAATTTTATGTAACAATGCCTTTTTTAATAAATTTATTTAATCATAAATATATGCACAGTTGGTACTTAAATTTTACATCTCGCCAAACTGTTGCAACAGTTTGTTGGCGAGTTTACGCTCTTAGACAATATTATACTATTGTGCATCTATAGTAAATTATACCTAATTTGTTCGTTATATACACTATTACTAATACACATATAACATTACACACATATCATTACTTAGTTATCAATTCATAATATTCCTGAAAACATATTAAAATCTTACCTGTATACATATAACTAAACTTTACTACTTTAAATATTAAGGCTTATGTGGAGACGTTAAGAAAGTGCTCTTTTAATTTTTTCTTAAGTACTACTTAACAGTCTTTTTTATCCTCTCTGAACCATTC
Organism: Leptidea juvernica; assembly: GCA_949711755.1. Taxonomy (NCBI): domain Eukaryota; kingdom Metazoa; phylum Arthropoda; class Insecta; order Lepidoptera; family Pieridae; genus Leptidea; species Leptidea juvernica. The sequence goes on along the minus strand of CATIXQ010000016.1, from coordinate 3,754,471 downwards.
TATACTATTAAAAATTTTAGGCACAACATATTCCCTTAATCTTCAACTGGCAGTGGAAAATTGAGCACGAAATATCCATCTCTGCCATTTGTGAGCGGATATGAATCAGTTACTTATTTGATAAAAAAAAACCGAATAATACTAAATTTATAATTCATTAAACGATAGTATTATTTGAGTATGATATTTATATTTATAATTGATAAGGGGCTAAATAAAGGTAGTACAGGCGCTGCCTTACGTTTCTTTGTGACGTTGTTAATAATTTGGAGAATTAATGAGAAAGAGATTACAGTTCTCGTTTCAGAAATGATTGGACTCATTTTATACAATGTTATTTTACACTGATTAAAAACTTTGTTCCTTCTGAAACATTGTTTATTTGTCTTTGTATAGGAGTATGTATTAATATTAATTAATATAATAGGGTAGGTTCTAAAAAAAAACACTATTCCAAAACAATAGATATAATAATAATAATGCACTAAAAAGTATAAAAAGAATTGTGTATTTTTATACAATCTAATTAATTAATTGAGCGGAACTCCCACCGGGTGACTCCGATTGATTTCTGTGTTAAATTGTTTCTCGGCCATTTCTGAACCGATTTAAAAAAAAAATTGAACTCATAGAAAGCTTTCGAAATTTTGAATTTCGACTTGATCCAATTATTATAATTAAAAACAAACGTGACTTACAAATTATTCTAAATTAGCACGCGCTATTTATTTTATTTACTTAAAAATTGAGCCGATTGATAAAATCTTGTTTGATTAATTTGGCTTTGTTTTTGAACACAGACTTAGTTTAAATCACTTCGCTCAAAAATACACGTTGGCACTTGGCGCGATATTGAGTTATTCGTAAATTTATCATCCACATATGTATAGCAAATTTAAGACTTTTATGGATTTCTCATGGATGCCACTGTCAGATCTGGACCAAATTACAATGGGACCACAGGGGAAGCACCTGCTTTCGAATAAAAAAAGATTTTTCAAAATCGGTTCAACCAGTCGAAAGTTTTGAGGTGACAACCATAAAAAAGAAAAAAACATACCGACGAATTGAGAACCTCCTCCTTTTTTTAAGTCGGTTAAAAACGTTTTAACTCGGGACATGCCCTATTAACCTTTTGGGATGAGGTCTAGTTAAACTAGGTTTCCAAAGACCACTCTTAAGTTGCTGCATCGTGTTGGGACTCCCAAATTACAATAAGTGTTAAACATGTACAAAGCCAATACCATGATATTGTAATAATATTATAATATATATCATTAATAATAATTATTTTATTTTGTATCACGTGGTTAGGTGTTAGAATTCCTTGAAAGCCGATGATATTCATACTTATTTCTAATTTGTGGCATGTTTCTTTAATTTTTATGGAATAGGATGACAAACGAGCGTACGGGTCACCTGTTGTTAAGTGATCACCGCCGCCCACAATCTCTTGCAACACCAGAATCACAGGAGCGTTGCCGGCCTTTAAGGAAGGTGTACGCGCTTTTTTTGAAGGTATCCATGTCTTACCGTCCCGGAAACACCGCACAAGAAAGCTCATTCCACAGCTTTGTAGTACGTGGAAGAAAGCTCCTTGAAAACCGCACTGTGGAGGGACGCCACACATCCAGATGGTGGGGATGATATCCTAACTTGTGGCGTGTCGTGCGAAGGTAGAATTCGGCGGCAGGAATCAGGTTAAACAGCTCAGCAGGAACACTCCCCGTGATAAATGCGGTAGAAGACACACAATGAAGCGACGTCTCTACGCAACGCTATATTTTGTCTACAAAATATAATGTTACCACTAGCAAATGCCCCACACTATCATGGTTTTGAACAATTTCTAATTTGATATTTAATCATGGAAAAAGGAAAAAGTCAAGATATGATAAGTTAAATACTAAAAATATTCAGGCTTGTAGGCATATCTTATTAAGTTGACAAACTTGCCTCGTAGAGTCCGTTGCCTTATTCTTGTTAATAGATCGTGAGCGGCACTGCACTGTAATAGGCAGGGCGTATCAATTACCATCAACTGAACGTTCGCTCGTCTCGTCCCTTATTTTAATAAAAGAAAGGCTTGTCGATGTTTGTCACTTGTCACACAATGGTACAGACCATTGTGCAAAATCTGAGAAAGGGCCATATCGAAAATAGTCCCCGCAATATTTAGCCTATTGGCAATAAAAATCCGGTTGGAAGGTCAGATTGACATCAAAATCTTCTGGAGCAAATTCTCAGGTAGGATATAAAAATAGGTAATACGTTGTTAGACGTAAACAGTTTTTTGATGAGGGTTCGATAAATGAAGCATACAACGAAACAACGAATTCCTATAGCCCTTTAATTAGATAACGTCATTCAGAGAAAATTGTATCTTACACATTCACTGATTTCGATCTTAATAAAGATCAGTTAAATTATTTTCCCGTGACGTTGATGCTCGTAACCAACGAAAATTAACTTATTTGATGAGATTTTACGATATGAACGCTTCAATTTAAACGGAGGAAATTAAAAGTATTTAAAATATGTATTTTCAGACCATTTTTATGTCAGTTATAAATGGATGAACATCAACTCTTCCGATAAGGTTTTTGTTTACCAATATATTTCTTATTAATATTATATAACAATACAAGGGCAGATTCAACAGTAATTTCCTGTGCTGTTGAGATTCCATCGCAAAACATACTTAGAAATCAAATTATTAGAGTTGTTAAAATATATGAATAATATGAAAGAAAAAACATGAGTAAAACTCTTAACTAAATTGGATGAAGTGGCATAAATGGCCGCTTATGAGGTGCTGGACATCTTTACAGGAAATCAAAGAAAACTGTCTTTATTAAACATTAAATTTTTCCATGATTTTTACATTTTTTTAAATCCATTTGACCGCGTGCAACGCAGAGCAGCTCGAATTGTCGGAGACCCAGTGCTCTGTGAACGGCTGGATCACTGGCGTTGCGTAGAGACATCGCTTCATTGTGTGTCTTCTACAGCATTTATCACGGGGAGTGTTCCGAAGAGCTGTTTCACCTGATTCATGTCGCCGAATTCCACCTTCGCACATGCCACAAGTAAGGATATCATCCCCACCATTTGGATGTATGGCGGTCCTCCACAGTGCGATTTTCAAGAAACTTTCTTCCACGTACTACAAAGCTGTGGAATGAGCTTCTTTGTGCGGTGTACATCATCATCAGCCGGAAGACATTCACTGCTGGACAAAGGCCTCCCCCAAAGATCTCCACAACGATCGATCCTGCGCTGTCCATCTTGTGGGGAGCCAACCAACACTGCGTCTTGCGGTATGTGGTCGCCATTCGAGGACTTTTCTGCCCCAACGGCCATCTGTCCGTCGAACTATGTACCCTGCCTGCTGCCACTTCAGTTTCGCAAATATACATAACACATACATAATCTATATATTACTTGTAGAAATAGACTTGAAATTTGATACTCCATGTTTATTTCTAACAGTTTTTGTTGATTTTTGGGCCGTCCGCCCGTTGTGCCACTCCCAGAAGGAAATTCTGGATCCGCCCTTGTATAAGTATACTGGAACTCACTGAGTACAAATTCAAGAAATATATTAAAGATTCTTTGAAAAAGGCTTACTATAGTATAGGAGCATATTTGGAGGATAATGTAGCATAGTTCCTTGTCTGATTCTGAGTAGGCCATCTAAAATTGCATAGTATTATATTAAGTAGGTTTAGCAATTTTGTTAATATGATTTAAATTTAAAAGATGGGCTGGGAGTTTCAAAACCATAACGAAAAAAAAATAAAGATTATATGTGTATAAAACAGTATTTCTGTAACTGAAAACCAAGAACATTTTTTTTAATTTCTATTAAGTAACACTTTGAGACATTCTCGTAGTAAATCTAATATTCTCGACCATTGAGACAATTTACTGAACCAAGGGCTTCTAAAAATATGTCAATCAGATTTCACTGAAATTTATCGCAAAATAATCACCAAAATTTTAAATAAAGTGTTTTCTCATCCGGGATATTACAAAATTTATTAAAAACTGACTGTCATATATCATTTCTATTTGATAAAATGCAGTGCCGCTCAAAATTCTTGAAAAACCCAAAAATTCTGAGCGAAACTACAATTGCGCTCGTCACCTTGAGATATATGATGTTAAGTCTCATTTGCCCAGTAATTTCACTAGCTACCGCGCCCTTCAGACCGAAACACACGCTTACACATTACTGTTTGACGGCAGAAAAAGGTGCCGTTGTGGTACCCATAATCTAGCCGGCATCCTGTGCAAAGTAGCCTCCCACTGGTAACTTATATATATAAATAAACACAATAATTATGCTCGCATGAATGCAGTTCGACATATACAAGAGATAGGCACACATAAATAGAATTTCGTTTCTGTGAATGAAACCGTAAAATACAATAAAATTACACAAACGAAAATAATTCCATCATGGCGTTGAATAATTAAGGACAAAGGTAGCCCGGGATGTTAAGTGGAGCCTAAATAAAAACATTATCATCTCATTGCCTTAGGTGCTGGCCCGATTCTTTTTTGGGTCGAGACTTGGTCCTAATGAAATATTGTTTACTATTGAATGTCTTATTGGGCTGTGAAAGATACATCGTTTGTGAGCTGACGTCACTTGGAATATTTGCAATGTGTGTCGGTCTGTTTCCGGTCGTTTGTAATAATTTAATACAACTTTGTTTATAAAAATGTAATAACGTTTCAATGCTTGATTGCAGTAAACGAATAAATTTAATTTGTTATAAATATTATTCGTTTAACGAATAATATTAATTTTGCCTTTTGTTTGCTATTCTCTCTAAATTCAGATGATAGATAATGCCAGTCAAGAGTTTCGTAAAATTACGAGATGACTTACTTTGACTTGACTTAAGTTCCTGTATCCCCTAGCTCGGGCAGAGGGCATCCACAGTGCATCTCCATCACGATCTACCCTGAGCATCAGCCCAAGTCACTCCAGGTCTTTTCGATAATTTAAAAATAATTTCATTAATTAATTCATTTAATTCATTTCGTCAATGACAGTCCGCAGCCAGGTTTGTTTTGGCTGGAACCCTCAAGAACGATAACGTGGCTGACGTTATCGTTCTTGAGGGTTCCAGCCTAGGGCTTGCCTTGGATATACCGACCATATGGTTGGGATCCGTCCGGAGTGTGTGGCCTATCCAGCTCCATTTGCAGCGTTTTATCTGTTGTTCGATTGTGACTTCATGACAGCATTGCCAAAGATGATCGTTGGAAATTTTGTCGGGCCAGTGAATACCGAGGATATTTCGAATTCATCGGTTAACAAAAACCTGTAGTTGATGAGAGATGGGTTTGGTGACCTTCCACGTCTCACACCCATACATCAATACGGTCTTCACGTTGGACCGGAATATTTTGAGCTTAACTCTCAGTTTCCGTGATTTACGTAAAATTACGAGATATGGATCCCTTTTTAGGTAAAGGTCTTCTTCCATATTTCCCTATATGATCCTTTTCGGTGTCTTTCACAACGATTTCGATTATGTCATCAGATCAGCCCACCCGCTCTCTCATGCGATCTCTCAATTTTTTACTTCCATCTGTCAGTCTTTCTACCATTCCATTGAGTGGTTGATCTTAGACCAAATATTCGTTTAGTATATGATAATATGTATATGGTATTCACCAAATAAAGTCAGATACATATATATCAAAAATATATTATATATTTTATTTTTAAGCACACGTTCTTTATTTACTACTAGCTTTAATCCGCGGTTTCGTCTTGCGTTGATGTCCTTTCATAATTGTCATATATCATTGAAATAAAAAATTTCATGTTTAATTAAAAATACTTGCTCGGGTCCTTGTTGAATTCTTAGATATATTGGATTTACTTTTGCGAGGCATTTAGAAAAAGATAGAGAAACTGCCAAAAAAAATAATAACTGAATAAACTGTGATAAATACGTTACTTCAAAGGTTAAAATATATTTATTCACTATAAATAGAATATTTATTTTTCTTTTTTAAAATGTTTTCATTGTCTTTTTCTCTACCTCTGACTGTACAAAATTCTGTGATAACGCTTTCTGTTTTATGTTAGTTAGGATGAAGATTAGGGTGTTCTATCAATTTGCTCATTTCCATAATAATCATTCGTAATTTCAGCCGGAAAACGTCCACTACTGGTACTACTACAAATGCCTCCCGCAAAGAACGCCATGACGGTCGGTCCTGCGCTGCCATCATCCAACCTACTCTAGCGATCTTGACCTGATAGTCCATCCATCTTGTGGGAGGCGTACCAACACTGCATCTTCCGGTATGGTCCACATTCGTGCTCTTTACTGCCCCAACGGCCATCTGTCCGTCGAGCTATGTGCCCTGCCCACTGCCACTACAGTTTCGCATCCATCTGGGCTATATCAGTGAGTTTGGTTTTCCTACGGATCTCCTCATTTCTAATTCGATCTCGCAGTGAAACACCGAGCATAGTCCATTGCCTTCTAGCGACAATGAGCTTCCTCATAAAGCCCATGCTAGTTTTAACATAAATTTATTATGAAAATATGAATTTGATATAAACTCAGACTAAAAGCTTCAAACTAAATTCAAATTTAATAGATAAATACCAAATAAACCTGTATTTATAGTGGAAGTAAGACATATTATCGCATGCAGAGCAGAGTCTCTTGTAAAAGCACTACATTAGAGCAATCACGCAATCACACACAATGATTTACATGCAAATATAGTTCACAGACCGGTCTCAGACGTGCAAATAATTCTATCACAGAAAGGGCTATTCATAGCAAGTGATTGAGACACGTCGTATAGTTGAGATTGTGTTTCTATTATTACGGCTGTATGCATAATCGAAACAGGAATCCAATCTTGTGAGTTACTACTAATACAACATCACTCCCGGACTTAGGTTTGAACAATAAAGCAATGACTATTTGTACTACTCGGCCACATTACCTCGAGGATCTCGCTGGATTATGAAGCCCCCTCACAAGTAAAATTACCACTAGACAGGCTATTCCATATGATTGACAACATATTTTATGTGCCTATTTGAAGCGCCACTCGCGAGCGTCCAGAGAACTAATTTTGACGTATAATACAAATGGCTGCGAAGGAACGTACAATACTCTGAAGTATTTTTACATTTTGAATTAATTTTGTTCGTTTTCGTTTCGTTAAAAAGTATTATTTATACTTCAAGAATCAACTTAATAAGGTACGCAAATACTTTTGTAAATAGTTTCCAACCATCTATCGATGTTTGCTGAGGTTGACATCCCTAGTTTTAGTACCGCAGACTCTCGCTACATGGCAAACAGCGCCAAAATGGCGAATATCAAATAGGCACAAAACACTTTGACAGCCTCCAGTCCAGTGGTATATAGTAGAGGTCAGTGGTGAAGCCCCTCCCGTTCCCCTATCGCGCTCGTCATGTTGCGTCAGTACGGCTTGCAGTTTCAATACCGTTAGTACGTGTCAAAATATTTTCGTGTTATCACTGCTTTCTTTTTGAAGTTTTCATTGTTACGTTTTGACTATTGTCAAAAGTTCTATAGTTTCTATTGCTCTGTGTCGCTATAATAGTACTGCGAGAAAAATAAATACCTTATATTTCTTAACCCAGATTATTTCATTGATTTTGATCATCACAACACAACACCTTTACATCAATCTATAATACCTACAGAAAAAATAAATGGTTGTTTATTTATTGATAATAATATCCTAGTGATGCTTGTTTTGCACACCGTAACACAGCGACATCATCGACGTCAGATTCAGAGATAATATAACCCAGTAAATACGAAGTTCAGTATCAGCTCAAACCATAAATCCAGGTTTACCAGTAAAAGCCCAAAAATTCTGAGCGTCACATAAGATTTTAAGTCTCATTTGCCCAGTAATTTAACTACGGCGCCCTTCAGAACGAAACACAATAGTTTTGCGCATTATTGCTTCAAGACAGAATTAGGCGCCGTTGTGATACCCATAATCTAACCGGCATCCTGTGCAAAGGAGCCTCCCACTGGTTGACCAAAAGTTGACCAGAAATACTAATGCCTATTTATACTTACACACGGCTGTACTGTATGCAAAAAAATCAACTTAATTTTCTTCTATTCTTTTTCTTTAATTCAAACAAAATCTTTGGTCGTCGCCTTCCCTCAAATATGTGTAACGGTAACGATGGCTAGTCCATGCGTCAACTCGTGAATTAGCGCTGCTTATGGTGTCTTGTAGACCTGTTATAGTTAATAAATCATTGTATTTGTTTGATGCGATTACTAAATAATAAAGCATCCTTACACAACCAATGTATTGAAGCTCTAAAGTTTATTACAACCAATATATTATTTATTTTACTTTTTATGAAATGCTTGATATTTAAAACGCTCTTTAACTTTGTACACCCTTCATAAATTAGATGCAGTACCTTATAAACACCGTTTTAGGCTAGGTTGCACCATGTTATCTGTTATAGTTAAGTATAGTTAAGTTAAATATATGACTTCATCTTAAAATTGTCAAATGGTGTAACACATTTTTTGCTTAACTAGTACTTTAAACATGTTAAAGCTGTCGTAAATCCTACAACTCCAGAGCTGAATATCTAAGTGATCCGACAGCCTGGATTAGATTATGATCATTTTATAGCAATAGCAATGACAGTACAATAATGTATGTCTCATTAAAAAGAGCGCAAAAAAAAATGCTTGGAGAGTTTCTTGCGCCGCTTCTTCTCTCTCAGAATGCCATTTATTTCCGAAGCGGTGGTAGTATCTAGTATATTAGAAATGACATCAAAAAGAATTCTAAAGGAATCAATTTTGCGCAAATGGGGTTTTAATTGGTGTAGTTTTTTTTTAATTTATTAGGACGTAAGATTTTAGGTTATATTCATATTCGTAAAGGCCCTAATAAATAAAAAGGTTTTATAGGAATCATGCAACCTTTTTCAGATGGAATTAAATTGTTTAGAAAAGAACAAGTTTTATTTAAATTTTTCATATTACTATTATTATTATTTTTCTCCTATTATAAGATTTTTAATTTCTCTTATAATTTGGATATTAATTCCTTACTATTTTAATATGATTATATTTAATTTAGGCGTATTATATTTTTTGAGTTGTACAAAAGTTAGAGTTTATTTATTATTACTTGTCTTTGCTTAGCCGTGATTTCCTCGAGTTAAAGAAAATGCTCAGATGAGATATATACGAACTTCATAGAACAATAGATTTCTCCACTATGTTTACAGTCAATAAATCGACATAATGTTATAATTTTGTGATGGATCGAGGAGACAATGGGGCAGGTGCCGTCTGTTAGCTAACTTCTTATATGCTTCTCCGACGTTGATTGATGCTGCATTGTGTATTATATGTTATTTGTTATGAAACTTGGGACTGCTGCGAAGATATTTATAGGTAATTATGATCTTGTCTTGTTTGAACATGACTTCTGTTATACAAATTAATGTCCTGTGCTTCCCCGGAGTATAAAAATAATAGGGAAGTCCAAGGTCCAAGGGTGTCGTAATAGGCGACTAGCATTCACCAGTGGTAGGCTCCTTTGCACATGATGCCGGCGATATTATCGGTACCACAATGGCGCGTCTTTCTGCCGTGAAATTACTGGGCAAATGAGACTCAAGGTGACGAGCGCAATTGTAGCTCCGCTCAGGTATTTTGGGTTTTTCAAGAATCCTGAGTAGCACTGCATTGTAATGGGCAGGACGTATCAATTACAAGGTCCTGCTCGTCTTGTCTCTTATTATAGTAAAAAAAAGATTCGAATTTGCGCCGCCAAAGATTACGCCCAATAAGCTTATTGTCCAATGACGTATCGTTTATAATCCTCAGACAATAATGCTATAAGCACTTTTTCACGCATCCAAAAAGTGTATAGCTATATATATTTAGATTTTTTTTTATGGAATAGGAGTACAAACGAGCGTACGGGTCACCTGTTGTTAAGTGATCACCGCCGCCCACAATCTCTTGCAACACCAGAGGAATCACAGGAGCGTTGCCGGCCTTTAAGGAAGGTGTACGCGCTTTTTTTGAAGGTACCCATGTCATATCGTCCCGGAAACACCACACAAGGAAGTTCATTCCACAGCTTTGTAGTACGTGGAAGAAAGCTCCTTGTAAACCGCACTGTGGAGGACCACCACACATCCAGATGGTGGGGATGATATCCTAACTTGTGGCGTGTCGTGCGAAGGTGGAATTATTATTTTTGAGATGAAAAAAAAAGCCCGCTGAGTTTGTTGAGGCCATTATTTTCAGGGCTGAGGCATTCGTTTTGGAATGGGTAGTAGTGATTGACTTTCAATAAGTGATGTCATAATCTATTTTGAATGAAAATATTTGAATTTGAATTCACACCTGGAGGCAACCCTATTTCTAAGAATACGCTGTCCGCTAATTCGTCCGTCAGTATGTCAGGGGGCTGTTGTAGCTCATAAAACACAATAGTTAGGCACCTATGACAAGAAATAAGAGCGGCATTGCATTGTAATGAGTAGTGACCTATTACAATGCAATGCCACTTAGGATTCTTGAAAAACCCAAAAATTCTGAGCGGCACTACAATTGCGCTCGTCACCTTGAGACACAAGATGTTAAGTCCCATTTGCCCAGTAATTCACTAGCTACGGCGCCGTTTAGAACAAAACACAGTAATGCTTACGCTTTACTGCTTCACGGCAGAAATAGGCGCCGTTGTGGTACCCATAATCTAGTCGGCTTTCTGTGCAAAGGAGCCTCCCACTGTTAAAGCTTTAAGATGTACAAAGCCCTAAATTGGTTAGCCCCAAGGAAGTAGAAATCTGAGTCAAAAGATATGATAAAAGAGACAGCCCTATAAAAGAGATCAGATTGCACAATAAAATTAGATATCCGTCGATTCACTGTTTTTATGAAGTTCAATAAACTTATGGTATATTTCCCTCTCGGAGCTGGGCAATAAAATCTATTATTACATAAAAAAGGTTTCCGCTTATGATCTAGAGATGTAATACAAAATTTAATAACACGAAAACGTTTTCTCAGTATTGTCCGTTTCTGTGAGACGGCAATAAAATAGAGTGAAGAGAAAGAGAGAACGTAATTAATAATGGAAATATGATTTATGATGTCATGTGATACCGGGGTTTGATTAATAATGGCGAGAGCATAGACTTGGTAACTATAGATATAATGAAGTTTATTATTAATAAATAACAGACGTGACCATATTATACGTAGAATATTAACAAGGATGAGGTTCTCAATTCGTCGGTATGTTTTTTTTATGTTTGTTACCTCAAAACCTTAGACTGGGTGAACCGATTTTGATTATTCTTTTTTGAAAGCTGGTAATTTGGTCCAGATCTGATAATGGCATCGAAGAGAAAATCATAAAGTGGAATACGTATGTGGATGATAAATTGACGAATAACTCAATATCGCGCCAACCGATTTCGATGATTCTTTTTTTATTGGAAAGGATATACTTCAAAGGTAGTTTGGTGAGAGTATTGGATCCGCGACTTATGGTTTTAGGTGATACTGCGACTGTTTTATATATGATGGTTCTAATAATAATGGAATGTTTGTTTAAGACGTATGAAGTATTTATTTCAGTACAATATACAAAACTAATGTTCTTAAAGAGTACCTGACAGCCTGATAATTCGTGTGCAATTATATTTGTGTATGTCTGCGTTAGCTGATGGTAGTTAATAGATTCGCTTATACCTTTTCTATCTTGCTGTATCTCCTTTTTTATGGAATAGGAGGACAAACGAGCGTACGGGTCACCTGGTGTTGAGTGATCACCGCCGCCCATATTCTCTTGCAACTCCAGGAATCACAGGAGCGTTACCAGTGGGAGGCTCATTTGCACCGAGCGCCGGTTAGATTATGGGTACCACAACGGCAGCGCCTATTTCTGTCGTGAAGCATAAATGTGTAAGCATTATTGTGTCTCGGTCTGAAGGGTGCCGTAGCTAGTGAAATTACTGGGTAAATGGAGACTTGACAACTTATGTTTCAAGGTGACGAATGCAGTTCTCGTGCCGCTAAATCTTTGGGTTTTTCAATAATCCTGAGTGGCACTGCATTGTAATAGGCAGAGCGTATCAATCACCATCAGCTGAATGTCCTGCTCGTCTCGTCCATTATTTTCATTTAAAAAAAGTGTAGCGTACCCATATCGTATCGTCCCGGAAACACCGCACAAGGAAGCCCATTCCACAGCTTTGTAGTACGTGGAAGAAAGTTATATAGAGATATTCTTCTCTCTCGTAGGCTCTGTTTGTCTTTACGCTTGTTATTTGTAAGTCTATGGGCAAGAGAGGAACACAAAGACGAATAATATTTCGCAGGAATGAACGTCGACTGTCGCTTTACTAATCCTGTTAGGAAAACTGCCATTTATTTCCAGAGTTAAATAATATGTTATTATGTACGAAGACTGATCAGGAGATAATATGATTTGCCACTTGCTCGTAAAGTGAGCCTTATTACAACGTATTGAGGGCCAAAACCGTAATATAACACACACGTGCATAATAGAATTATCCCTACAAAATTAAGTTTTTTTTGTCACAACAAAGATGTTATATGCCACTGAAAATCCATTAACATTTTTGGATTTAATGTCTGTAATTAAGACGAAAAAAACATTTATTATTATTAAAAATATTTATAATTCACAATAATTTGTTATAGATTATTATGCAATTTGTTACTAAAATTATAATTTTGAAGTAAGCTTTATCAGTAACCTTATTTTGGCGCGAAAAAAAAAACTTGCACGCCACTTCCCTTAATTAAACGATTTAAAATACATGTTTGTTTTTCCCCCCAAGGATGTTGAAGATATGTGTATGAATCTTGTGAGTAACTTAACTCAACTATCTAAGGTGAAACAAGGTTGAGTAGTTAAAAATTTTAGCTCACTTTTATATTTATAAAGTAGTTGTGCTAACCTCTAAATCATACCATGTATGTATGATAAATTGTAAAAAGTTTAAGAAATATTAATCATGTAAATAAGCTATTATTTTGTACTTTTCCGCAAACAATTGGGTGTTGATTAGTAAAGTGAGTAATTATTACAAATTAATATCATCTAATTCAAATTAATTCTCTTTAAACTGTCCTTATCTCATGCTCTTAATTGGCTTAAAATTCCCTTCCCTTAAATATCGCGAAAATAACTCGTAACAATAACAACTTTGTACCTAGTTCTCTAAATCATCATTATCATCATCAGCCGGAAGACGTCCACTGCTGGACAAAGGCCTCCCCCAAAGATCTCCACGACGTTTGGTCCTGCGCTGCCCTCGTCCAACGTATTCCGGCGATCTTGACCTGATCGTCAGTCCATCTTGTGGAGGTCCTACAAACACTGCGTCTTCCGGTACATGGTTGCCATTCGATCATCTTTTACTCCCCCACCGGCCATCTGTCCGTCGAACTATGTGCTCTCACCACGGCCACTTCAGTTTCGCAATCATTTGGGCTATTTCGGTGACTTTGGTCGGATATTCTCGCGTGTCCTCTAGATGCACTTCACAAACTTAAGAGGTAGACTTCTTTATAATATTTGTACCTAGTGGTTTTGATAAAACATGTAGTAGGTAGGTATTATAAGTATGCAGTAACTTGGGTTGTTTGTAGAATACGTTTTTTAGATGAAACATACTCGTATATAACAATTGTATTTTTTGTCCTTTGTAATTATTTCTTTATTTACTATAGTTCCATACACTGCTGATGCAGATTGTATGAGGACAGCGCAGGACTGATCACCGAGTTCTTTGCGGGAGGCCTTTGTGCATCAGTGGACGTCTTCCGGCTGAAATGATGATGATGTATCTATATATAGCTACCATAAAGTAGGCAAGGATACTTACAGCTACTGTACTCCTAACCCTTTTTACGATTTTTTATAACTTCATTTAATTTTTAGTGGCTTATGCGAGTTAAAATACTAAATCGGTACATATTGATTTGAAAGATTGTCAATGTGTTTCTTGCCACTTATCATTAAAGTTCAACTCTTCCAAAATGGAGATAAACGGTAAAATGAATAACTTTAATTTTTTTTTTTTTTAAAGTTGAATATATTCATTGAGATAATGAATAAACAAGTTATTGGTGAATGTTATGTGTTATTTGAAAACACCAATTAATTATTTTTTTATAACAGTAAGGGACGAGACGAGCAGACGTTCAGCTGATGGTAAATGATACGCCCTGCCCATTATAATGCACTACTATTATCCCCGTCACCTTGAGACATAAGATGTTAAGTCTCATTTGCCTAGTAATTTCGCTAGCTACGGCGCCCTTCAGCCCGAAACACAATAATGCTTACACATTACTATTTCACGGCAGAAATAGGTGCCGTTGTGGTACCCATAATCTAGCCGGCATCCCTTGCAAAAGAGTCTCCCACTGGTTAAATGGTATTAAATTCATATATTCATAGATATGAAGTAATAATGTAATAAATATCTTTATTTAAATGAGAGTTAGGTTACTTCTCTGTTCTGCAACATTATAATTCCAATAATGCAAATTAATCTGAGATTTTGATCGTTAAAAGTTTATTTAATGATAAGTTTTGGACGATCCATCTACTGATACAATTAGTCATGAGTAATCTACGTAATGTGATTCGAAAGGGGTAGTTATATAGTTAGTGCATCTAATTCCCAGAGCGCGCGTCGCTGTGGCGCCTAACGACTCTAGGAAAACTAGATTTCCTCCGCAGGTCAATAACCCCGTCTCATAGTACTCATATTAGAATTAAAGTATTTGATGACCTCATCGAGGCCTTGACACAACATCTTAAGAGGCTCGACCTGATTCT
>CATIXQ010000016.1:3609391-3730063 GCA_949711755.1 Leptidea juvernica | reverse complement strand
TATTTTTCGTATACTTTAGAACTACTAATTGTAACATTAGATTAAGAAAATTGTATTGTATATGATGTGGTGTGCTTTAATAAATAAATAAATAAATAAAAAAAGAAATTGCAGGACTAAAATAAGTCATACAAATAACAATTTAATTTATACTTAGTATCCAGTCAATTAAACTTTATTCAATTAGTCTTAAACTAATTGCCTTTGAATCCTCACTATAAATATTTCTTTTAAATTACTGAATCTACCCTTTACCAGTGGGAGGCACCTTTGCACAGGAAGCCGGCTAGATTATAGGTACCACAACGGCGCCTGTTTCTGTCGTGAAGCAGTGATGTGTAAACATTACTGTGTTTCGGTCTGAAGGGCGCCGTACCTAGTGAAATTACTGGGCCAATTACCATCAGCTGAACGTCCTGCTGGTCTCATTCCTTATTTTCATAAAAAAATGTTCGGAAAAAGTAGAGCTCGTGAGAAGAACGTATAAGAAACTCAACAGCCACACTTTTTTAATTAAATACAGTATTTTACAATGACTGTAACAAATTATTTTGTAAGGTCCAATATATGAATCATGTTCAAAGTTGAAAGTATTTTAAATATCAGAATGTTCGTAAAAAGTAATAAAGAATAAACTGTATAAATATAGAGCTTGAATTCGTATCGTTATTGAAGTACAGTGACATTGATATGTGTAATATAATAATATTTATATTACTGTTAAACGAAAATTCATTGCTTATATTACTGAACAAAAGTAGAAGTCCCTGATAGGCTTTATTTATTTATCTACACCCATGCTTTAAATACTCTATTAAAGATTCTGAAACAATTAGCTTATTGCCTACATTAAAACACAAAACCATTACATCATCCAAACGAGTGTTGTAATGTTGTACTGAATTTCATAACAACACTCCTATTTTTTTTTTCAATCCCTTCATGCTCAAAGAGTTTTAACAGACAGCCACATTCTTATTGCTCGATGCGTGGTATCTGTATGAATTTTTTTTTTTTTACCAGAACGTCGCGCGCCGTAAAAAAAGTAGGTTATTCAATTCAATTTTAATTATTGCACTATAAGAAATGTAAATTACATAACTACTAATATAAAAAATTCTTTCATTAATACTTAGTTTATTCGTATATAATCAGTAATGGATGGTTACTATAAGGACTGGGTGTAGATAAAGTCTTGTATGCAACTGTTGATAATTAGGTATTAAAACACTCATGTGATACTATTACCACACTCGGCTTCGCCTCGTCTGATAAACCCACATTCGTGTTTTAATACCCCTTATTACACAACAGTTGCATAAATAACTATTATTTAACAAAAATAAGACATGCATTAACAAAAGCATCATATCTTATATCTTTAAACGAGCAATTCTTGTATATATATATAATCTGAATCTCGGAAACGGCTCCAACGATTTTCATAAAATTAAGTATGCAGGGGATTTCGGGGGTGATAAATCGATCTAGCTAGGTTTCAATTTAAAAAAAATGGTTTTATCCATGTTTGAATGAGAAACAGCTACAATAACATTAGAATACAAAGGTAAATTTCGCCACTATATACAAGACTATTATAGCTCAGATGGGACATTGGGTGATCCGGAAAGCAGAAGACCCCGGTTCGAATCCAGATGTCCTATTAGTTTTTTTTTTTTGTTCAACTTTTGTACATTCCTAAAAATCCGAGCAAGGCTCGGTCGTCCGGATATTAATATTAATACAATAAATTGTAAAGCATAGACAGGAGTATTGAATTAAATTAAATGCAAAAATTATTGGAATATTGAATTGAACATAAATGATTAAGAAACAATAATATCTTATAATAATTAAAACATGCATCATTCCCCAATTATATTATTTGAATAAAATATACTGTTTGCCTATAAATTAAAATTTTTATATACTGTTACAAAACTTTTGAAAAAACCTTTAAAAACCAACACCAGTCATTCTAAGACAGGATGCAGGCTTAGGCCCACCTACTATGTGGTACCTATACCACACTAGCCTTTTTTTCTGTCGTGAAGCTAATAATTCAAGCATTTTCATGTTTTCGCTTAGGGGATCGTCGCTCACCAGCATTACTGGGCTAATGACACTAAACATCTTATACAATAACGTTCTATATATATAAAAACAAAGCATAAATATCAAAAATGCCACAAATTACACCATATTAATCTTAGACTGAAAACCTTTACATTGCCGGCTTTACTCCAGTTGTTTAAAACATTCTTGGTCAATAAGTAGCAATGATTTTATCATTCTCTCTTCTAAGGAACATAATAATATAATTCTTATCTTCTTCTTAATGTCTCTATTAAGAGGAAGTCACTTTGTTCGTGTCTTTTATAATATCAGAGCTTCAGCGTATTTTTGTAAAACTTTGTCAACGAACTCGATGTTGAGGACCCGATGGAAATCGCTGTTTCGAATGTACCAAGGTGCGTTCACTATTTCCCTTATAATTTATTCTGGAAGCGTTGCATGATTTTAATATTTGTTTGTTTGGTGCAGCCCCACAAGTGGATCCCATAAGTCCATACAGGCATAAGGACTCGCTTGTAGAATAAAACTATTTTGTACTGATATCTTAGAGCCTCTTCCTAGAAGCCAGTACATACTCTTAAAACGAAGTTGTAATTGTTCTCTTTTTTTCGTGACAGGATTATTTTAATAGATTTACTTTCATTAAGTTTTATAAGGTGTTAAGTGTGATAGGACCTAATACACTTCCTTGAAGCACTCCAGCTTTTATCTTCTTCAGCTTTAAAAATTCAAAAGATTCAAGAACATCGAACCTAGCAATGTAAAACATTCATTCAGTTCATGTGACGTATGTTGAATTTAGAAACCGATTCGGACAGCGACAATTGACACACAAGAAAAGTGTGCTTACATTGTCTTTAAGCACACTTTTGCTGTTCCGCTATCAGACCACGAACGATATGTCCTTAAATGTGTATAGATCGTCATTGATCGTATATCTCAAAGTGACGAGCGCAATTTTGGTCCCGCTCAGAATTATTACCTCAGTCAAGAATAGGATTCTTGACTGAGGTAATAATAATAGTGACATTGTTTTATTTGGCAAGCAGGGTATCCCCATAAGCTCATGAACCAGTTAACAGTGGGAGGCTCCTTTGCACAGGATGCCGGCTAGATTATGGGTACCACAACGGTGCCTATTTCTGCCGTGAAACAGTAATGTGTAAGCACTGTGTTTCTTGGTCACTCAATCTTGAGCGGCAGTGCATTGTTATGGGCAGCGCGTATCAATTACCAATTGGCAAACGTCCTGCTCGTCTCGTTCCTTATTTTCATCAAAAAGAAACAGCTCGCCAATTTTTCGCATAAAAAAAAAACATTTGTTAAATGTAGCTATAGTTAACTAAAAGACAACTAAAGTAAATACTCAGATAATAAGAACAAACGAGATAAAATTTCATTGTTTGACCTTCATATCTAAGATAATGGTCAGTGAATAAATAAAAGTTTAAAGTCCTCCTCCTAGTTACATAATCAAAACCTATTTAAAACAGCCAAGGGTTCCGTACCATTGTTTATAAAAATGGTAAATAAATCATGTGTGTTGTGTGGGATTGTTGTGAGGCCCTTAAATATTTGTTTTGTTGTGTAAATATTATTAATTTATAAATATTTGTTTTATTTTAATTTTATTTATTAATTTTTAAGTTAACTAATATAACCAAATATTCTGTGAATATTTCAAGCCTCTTCTTGTACCTGTTGCCGTTATCAATATCGAGCAAAAACAAGCAAGAAATAAAGGGTCTTTCTTCTTCTTCTTTAATCTTTACACACGATTGAAGTAAAACTTAATAATAATTAACTTTAGAAATAATTAACACAATCATAAGTACATTATAATTATATACATTAATTAGAGCCAACTACCATCTAAGCACTCACGTATTGCTGAAGAGCTAGGAGCATTGTTAGATTTTTTTGCTATATTTTTTCTCGATCTGACGATATAACCTCATCCTTTGAGCAAAGTCGGCATTTCATTCTCTACTTAGAATAAAATAAAATTCTTTGTAATTATATTATTCTTAAGAAATTGAAGGTTAGATTATTATTCTCTTGCAATACCAGAGGAATCACAGAAGCGTTGTCGGCCTTTAAGAAGGTGTACGCGCTTTTTTTGAAGGTACCCATGTCATTTTGTCCTGGAAGCATGGAAGACATGGAAGCTCATTACACAGCTTTGTTGTACGTGAAAGAAAGCTCTTTGAAAAGAAATAAACTCCCATGGTGTTTACTTTTAAAAATAAACAAAAAAATAACTATTTAGTTTATGTCGATCAACTAAATATTACAAAATTATTTTGGGACAATCTGTATAAGAACTGTACAAGTGTTAGTTGTCATGTTTTAAACTCGAGCCATAACACTTTCAACATTAAAAATAAAAAGTTTATAATAAAGATTCTCGCTCCAATATCTTATCGCCTTTCAGTTTATATCACTTTTCTCTCTCAAGTTACATGGAAAATGGCGTGAAAATAAGATATGACGGGCACTGTTCGCTATCATTTTACAGTGCGTTTCCGAGCCTTTACAATGATTCTTCGAAATAGGTACACGATGTCGTCCTAGCTTGCTGTTCAAGTAGAATATATGAGTGTTTGTCAGGCAAAGGTTCCACTGATTAATCACACCTCTATCTGGTATTTTTGACGCCCCTATAGCCCAGGGATTAATGACCCTGCCTACTGAGCTAGAGATCCCGGGTTCGAATCCCGGTAGGTGCAATCATTTATAAGATGAATATGAATGTTTGTTTCCGAGTCATGGATGTTTATATGTATTTATGTATGTTTTAGTAAGTATATAGTATTAAATATATCGTTGTCTTGTACCCATAGTACAGGCTAAGCCTAGTTTGGGGCAACATGATTTGTGTAAGAGTGTGTCAATATTATTATTATTTTGATATTTTTGACCAACTTATAAAAGATGGTGGTGGTGGTGGTTTTGGGTAGTTTTTATGTTTATTAACTGATTTTCTTTTTTTATTCTATTCGTTTTATAGATGTTATTGTGAACCCAACGTTTTTGTTTCTGTTTTAATATTAATTGGTATGGAATAGCGGGACGTCTGTCACAGGTATCCTTACTTAATAGAACATCCACCACACCATGTTTGTACCATTTTTGTTACTGAAATAAATATTTTCAATTTAACTCAAGTTAATGGGTTGATTTCAACATTATTTCAATTGAAATAGAATGCATTTAGATTGGCTCAATTGCATATGGTATAATATTTTGCGTTTTCAGTTTTTCTACATTTGGAAATTTTAAATAAATTAATACTTTAACATCTATAGACAGCCATATATTAAGGTTCTGATTAAAATACTACCACCTACAACTAGTCTGGTGAAGCCAGAAGGTAGGCATTGGAACTTCTGCATAACACAATTCTTACAAACAGTGGGCTGGGTTATGGCTTATTGAAAAAATTATCATGAGAAGCAATATTTGTAATAGCATTACCCGGCATTATAATTACTACCATCGCGCTATTCGTAGTATGTCCGCAAATGGTCATATTATTATATATGCCTTGAAGCAGTAATGTGTAAAAATAATTGTGTTTCGGTCTGAAGGGCGCCGTAGCTAGTGAAATTACTGGGCAAATGAGACTTAACATCTAATGTCTCAAAGAGACGAGTGCAATTGTAGTTTTTTTACGTTAGTAATAAGCCTGAGATCATTATATTCCTTATTAACAACGTAACCACAGGAAGTATGTGTTGAAAGTACATCTAGAAAAAGTCCAAGATGTAATTATTATGCCTATTTCTAAAACAAAAATTAATTATATGCCAGTGAAACCGCAGGTCACAACTAGTATAGTAAATAAACAAAATATATTCCTTTATCTATTTTAAAATAATATTCATTATCACTTCCAGTGCCCGTAGGTCAGTGTTCAGCCGATAAATTCTCGAGGATGTACTGACAGAAGCTCGTTACTTATTAAAACGGAACTTATATCGTTCGTGTAAGTTCCGAGATTTTTATGTCACTTCCGTTATTTATTAATAATAAACCTCATTATATTTATAGTTTTTCCATGATACAGGAACAGTAAACCCGAATCTTTTTTAAATTTCAACACAAATGTAATTTTAGGGCAACGCCCGCCATAGGGCCGACTAAAACTTAACTATCTTGAATACTTTAATATTGATGCCACAGAATAAAAATATCGAATGGGTCAAGGTACTTTTATATTGTTACACATTTATGACTAACAAATGACTTTCTTAATGATACCACAGATTGGGAATGGAGCGACCGCCCTCAGGCTATTAAATAATAAGTTTAATTGTACAATGTTACTTTGTAAATGTTACTTTAATTGTAAAACATATTTTTGACGAAAAAAAAAGCCCGCTGAGTTTGTTGCGCCCATTCTTCTCAGGTCTGAGGCATTCATTTTGGAATGGGTGGTAGTTTTTTGACTTTCAATAAGTGATTTCACATCCTATTTTGAATAAAAATATTTGAATTTGAATTTAAATAAAATACTTTGTAAAGGATTAAAACGCGGGTAATTTGTAACTATTTTTACATTACTTACTATTTTTTTCAAAAAGTTTTATCTTTATTATTATTTTATTTAACCCGATGTTTCATAACCTTTGAGCAAAAACCTAAGGTAAAAATACAATTGCAATAAAACGCGTTTTAATCTTTCAAAAAGTATTTTATTAAAATAAAGAATCTATAGAAATATATATAAATAAATTCCATTAATTTTTCTTTTTCTTTTCAGGTGCGCAATGCGACAGCGGTGTTCATAATGAACTTGTCATGTTCCGACCTACTGTTCTGCTGTTTCAACCTGCCATTGGCAGCGTCGACGTTCTGGCAGAGATCCTGGGCACATGGACGAATATTGTGTCGTATGTTTCCACTCGCCAGATACGCTCTGGTGGCTGTCTCGCTCTTTACAGTCCTGGCAATAACAATCAACAGATATGTTATGATCTCTCATCCAAGACTCTATCCAAAGTAAGTTGTGTTTATTAATGGCCGTTCCCAGTATACTATCTACAGACAGAGATAAATTACTACCTTCTACTGTCAGTAATTAGCTGTCAAAAATAGACTGCATATTGGGAACGGCCGTAAATATATCACTAATTTCCGTATCCAAATGTTATGACTTTTAAGTGTTAATTACGCTAAGATTTGTCTTTAACTAATACGATACGTCATGAGTATAGTGTCGTGCCAGAATTCAGTGAGTCAACATCCCCCGAGGATGCCTCGCGTAGAGCAGAAACACGTGTTGAATTGTCGTGTCTAGATACCGTCCATCCTTTGAGATTTACATACGCTGCTACTGAGTCGTCGGTACTTATGAATGAAAATACTTTATTGCACTAAAACTACAAAAAGTTACAATTTGTAATATAACAGTTATCGCTGTTCAGCGATTCCTTCCAGGTAAACTTAAGGTGTAGGATATTTTTTGTACATATAACTTGACATAAGGCAATAAATTAACATAATATAGGATATATATACACAAATACATATACTTATATAAATACAACTTATATTTATGCTGTTAGATATACGCACAAAAGAGGAGGAAAAAAATTGTGCATGGCTCTGTGACAGGCTCAACATTTTTGTTAAAAAATATGCAGCCTCGGAGCAACACTCAACCGCTCAATAAAATCATTATTCCAAGTTTAAAAATATTCTATTCAGCTAGTGAAGTGCAACTTTTTCTTATTCAATGCATACAGTTTGGTACACTAAGTTGGATTCTCTACTAGTTAAGGGTTGACTTAAGCAACGTCATGCCAAGTTTTCAGTAAGATAGGCACAGGGAAAATATTACCACACAAACCACCTACATATATTAACTTAAAATATGATAGTGAGCGGTTAATTTACGTGACAGTCATCATGTTAAAAGTCAGTTATAGAGGCCAATGTTTTGCAAAATTATGATGTCTTCCCCGAGGCGTGACTGGAGTTTACTCCTTGAAATATAGACATATATATATCATTATTTATTATTATTAT
The DNA here is from genome assembly GCA_949711755.1 of Leptidea juvernica. Lineage (NCBI taxonomy): Eukaryota > Metazoa > Arthropoda > Insecta > Lepidoptera > Pieridae > Leptidea > Leptidea juvernica. The sequence goes on along the minus strand of CATIXQ010000016.1, from coordinate 3,721,954 downwards.
ATTTTCTTAAAATTGATTCCTTTACAATTATTTTTCAAGTCATTTCTAATATACAAGATACTACTACCTCTTCGGAAAGAAATATTTTATAATATTTTTATAAATATCTATATATATTAAAACTAGCTGACCCGACAGACGTTGTTCTGTATATAATAAATTAAATAATGTTTTTATATGAATTTTTCAATAATATATCATAACATCAAAAATTACTTCGTAAAATATGCACCCTGCTGTCGTAATGAAATTGTTCCAGAGCAGAACTGTCAAACCGTGCGTCAATAAATTCTCTCATAGAAATTATGTATGGACACATCAAAGGAAAAACAAATTTGTTGTTTATATTAAATTTAGCAGCATTTTCCTATTTATTCACCTTTTAAACCTTCTCTGGACTTCCACAAATAATTCAAGACCAAAATTAGCCAAACCGGTCCAGCCGTTCTCGAGTTTTAGCGAGACTAACGAACAGCAATTCATTTATATATATATATATATATACTAGTGGATCCAACAGACGTTGTCCTGTACACACGTCTTAAATTTTAAAAATCGGTCCAGCCGTTAGGAGGAGTTCACTAACATACACATGAGCAGGAGATTTATATTATATGGACGGAATTGAGAATCTAAACCAATCTCAAATTCACTGGAACACACAAACAAATCATCAAAATCGGTCCAGCCGTTTAGGAGGTAGTTCAATTGTGAATCAAAATCATTCTCAAATCCACCTGAAGACACACACCAATCTCAAATTCACTGCAACACACAAAAAAATCATCAAAATCGGTCCAGCCGTTTAGGAGGTTGTTCAATTGTGAATCTAAACCATTCTCGAATGCACCTGAATACACACAGAAAGTTTCATTAGAATCGGTCCAGCCGTCTAGGAGGAGTTCAGTAACATACACACGCACACAAGAATTATATATATATAAAAGAGAGGAAATGTAACCCTTTACCTTATGTTAAAGTATGATTTTACTACCGTGCACTATTTTTCATACCGTGCGCTATGTATGAATCGATTCTTAAGGAGCAACCTCCAAAAAACTCCAAATATAAAAGTGGATATGTTCGTGTATATCTGCCCCATCCAGGGTTCTTAACAGAGAATAACATTAGGTACAATGATATACCCTAAAATTAATTTTAAATAGATATTGATTTTTATATCATGTATCAACAAGCGAGCACGGGTATCACTTGATGGTAGGTGATCACTCACGCCTATTATTATTCAGTAATAATTCGCCGTTTGCGTATACACAATGTTAGTCTAAAGTTGGCCAATGTTTATTCGGACAGATATCTAGAATAATAATAACTTATTAATCACGGATCCTCATTTATGAACCATGGTTCCATTGGTTGAATGGAAACACGTATACCATTCAACCAATGGAATCATCCAAACAAAAGATCTTTATTATAAGAAACAAGAGAAATAAATTGTTCCATGATTGGTTTGAATTTAAAGTGGCATTAATGTCACATGTTTAACAACATAATAATATAATATGTTATATTTTTTACAGATTGTACAGAAAACAATATTTAGCGGTAATGGTAGCTGGAACCTGGTTGTTTTCATTCGGAGCTCTCATTGCAACATGGCTTGAAAAATGGGGTCGGTTTGGACTAGACCCGTCAATTGGATCTTGCACCATTTTGCCTGACCAAAACCATCGTTCGCCGAAAGAATTTCTTTTTGTTGGTGCATTTATGTTACCATGCTTAGCAATTATCATCTGTTACGCCAGAATCTTTTGTATTGTGAGAGAGGCAGCTAAAAGATCGCGAGCCCCTTGCAGAACAAGACCACGACCAGGCCTAGAAGATTCCGCAGTAGGCTCAGCTTCGACAGCTCTAGAACGGTCGCCTGGTCCAGAAAATGGTGTAAACCATAGCAGTGCGCCAAGAAAAGCCCTTCTAGCTCCTCCTGTGACTCATTACCCACCAACTCCAGCACCTGAAAGATCTTCATCTTCTGGAGTGGATACTCTTGACGGTCACGATGATGAATGCGCTCTTGACGGGAAACCTCGTACTCCCAGTGGAGGGGAAACAGCAAAAAGACTACGACAAGCAGCCGTAGTTTTGAGGCGTTCTCCAGCCCCTTCGCGAGCACCCAGACTAACACCGAAAGACAGGAAATTATTAAAAATGATTATGGCTATAATGCTATCATTTTGGGTCTGCTATCTACCGATTACACTTACGAAAATATTCCGTGAATTCACATCACACCCCGCAGCAAACATAGCGGGCTATATCTTGATATATTTGACGACGTGCATCAATCCAATAATATATGTGGTGATGTCGAGCGAGTACCGGCAGGCTTATAAGAACCTGTTGATGTGTCGGCGAAGAGCGTGACAATCGCCTGGCGATGGCGTCTCTGAGAAACGCCCGCCATAACTCCTGAATCTCTCACAAAATCCGTGTGTTATTATTACAATATGTAATCTCACTTACCAAACTTGCATGTTTACATAGTAAACAAGTAAAATGTTTGCTGTAGTATTTAAGTGTGTGAATGTTGTCTTTCCGAGTTAATTTGTTGTACGAGCCGTCCGTGATTGTGCTGAACTCTAATGTTTATTACAAATTAATATAGAGACACAATGATAGCAGACGAATTGTATTGTAATTTATGCGTCATAATTTATTCAGATAACTTAATGAGATAAGAATTAATATAACAATAAACTATGTATTAATTATAACAATTACTGCAAACAAAATACCTATGCTTAGAAGCATTTTGTATATTATTGTTGTTAAATTTTATACATTCCTTTATAAAAATTTAGAATAGGCTTATTTAAATTACGATTAATAGAATTGTAAGTAATTTTTATATGTAGCAATAACTTCTGTAACAGTGGTTATAACAGCTCCAACTCGTAATCAAAAATCTGAGTCATTAAAGGAAACATTCTAGGAAAGAATCACTGCATTTATGTTTACAAAACTCATTTGTAATGGAATTACTGTGGATGAATGACGTGTGAAGTGAAACAAAATGGCACAAAGTGATCATGCTTATGTTAATTTGAGTGCAGAAAATCCGTTCGAGACAGATTTGGGTGCGCTGCAGCTGTTTAAGGACTATCCAGACGGATTGCTGGGGTTTGCATTTGCGTGTTGCATTTTGTTCATGTTGATTGGAATACCCGGGAATCTCATCACCATCATCGCATTGGCGCGCTATGAAAAGGTAAGATTTTTGATTCTATTATAAATTAAAATAACATTTAATCACCTCTTAATAAAGTTATCAATTGCTTACGAATGATTTACCTGTTAGGATATGGTAATATAAATATTAAAGTATAGTTCAAGGAAATTGAGTTTTTCGGATTAATTATGCTCTTAATATTTTGTCTTTACGTGTTCATGATGTGTGATAAATATTAAATATAGTTTAACAATAATTGTAATAACAGGTCAGCAGATACAATGTACAGTCAAAATTTTGAAAATAAAAGTATGTTGAAGTATTGAAGGCTGAAGTTTGCACAAAGCATTGCTATCGTAATTTTACGACTGTGATATCTTCACAGAACTATTTATTATCTTAAATTAAATATGTATTATACCGACATATATACCGACCTTTAAGAATCTACTATCTACCAGTGGGAGGCTCCTTTGCACAGGATGCCGGCTAGAATATGGGTACCACGACGATGCCTTTTTCTTAGCAGTAAACATTACTGTATTTCAGTCTGAAGGGCGCCGTAGCCTGTGAAATTACTGGGCAAATGAGATTTAACATGTTGTCTCAATGTGACGAGCGCAAATTTAGTGCCGCTCAGAATATTTGGATTGTTCAAGAATCCTGACCGGCACTGCATTTTAATGTGCAGTACTTATCAATTACCATCAGCTAAATGTCCTGCTCGTGTCGTCCCTTATTTTCATTAAAAAAAAAGATAATGTTACGCTGTGTGTATAAATACGTATAACAGCGAAAAACAAACGGAATATTAGCTATTGTATCTATCTTAAGGTATCTACAACTGAACGGCGTCACGTTGTGTCGGAAAGTCATGACGTTAGCAGACGTCAGCGCTATATACAACGATCTTTAACAAATTATTTGATCATCTGTAAGTACTATCGAATCATGTATATTTTGTAATTAATTAATTTAACATCATTACAAAATTGCATCAATCTATTAAATTATTATTACTGTGATCATAATTTATTACAGTGTCGATAATTTTTAATTCCTGCACGGGATTTACATAATGACGCCTACGTAATATTTGCGATAATATGCTCGTCCTGTTGGAATAGATTCTTCGTACATTATAATATTTACTCAGAAATAGGTACAAATAAATATTATAAACAATATTCTATTCAATTGACTTAATTCTTTTGGCATAAACAATGAGTTCAAGCTCTAAAGATTGATGCATCCAATATACGATAATTTATATTTATACAATTAATTCTTGATTACTTAAACACGTTCACACACTCATATATTGGATTAGCAATTTAAAACACCAATTTTTTACCACAACGGCGCCTATTTCTGCCGTGAAGCAGTAATGTGCTAGCATTACTGTGTTTCGGTCTGAAGGGCGCCGTAGCAAGTGAAATTACTGGGCAATGAGACTTAACATCTTATGTCTCAAGATGTCGAGCGCAGTTGTAGTGCGGCTCAGAATTTTTGGGGTTTTTCAAGAATCCTGAGCGGCACTGCATTGTAATGGGCAGGGCGTATCAATTACCATCAGCTGAACGTCCTGCTCTCTGTCTCGTCCCTTATTTTCATAAAAAAACCCTCTTCATTAAACTTTCTTTTTCTAAACGAATTAATAATATGTTTCAATCACGTATATATATATATCGCGGAGTATTTGGCTAGTAATAACATTGGTCTGACGCGGATATTGTATTTAATCTTTCCTGTTTGTAGTTTACTTTATAACAATGTATGCGTGTTTTGTAAGATTTTCGTGTACATTAAACTTGTTCCTAGTTAAAAATAAATTCTCTGTATTAGACATTTTGACCAATTAAGTAACAGCAACTTTTTGAAACACCAAGATAATTTATACCAGTGGGAGGCTCCTTTGCGCAGGAAGACGGCTAGATTATGGGTTCCACAACGGCGCCTATTTCTGCTGTGAAGTAGTAATGTATAAACATTACTATGTTTCGGTCTGAAGGGCGCCGTAGCTAGTGAAATTACTGGGAAAATGAGACTTAACATCTTATGTCTCAAGGTGACGAGAGCAAATGTGGTGCCGCTCAGAATTTTTGAGTTTTTCAAGAATACTGAGCGGCACTTCATTGTTATGGGTAGGGCGTATCAATTACCATCCGCTGAACGTCCTGCTCGCCTCGTTCCTTATTTTCATTAAAAAAAAAGTTTGGAAATACTAGTCTTAATATACCGGGTGTAACCAGACTACCTCCGAAAAAAGCGTATCTATGACTGAATCGGGCAGATATTTTTTTTTAAAGTTTATTGCTTAGATTAAAGATTGGTAACCGCTGCGCTCCAACTAGATAGCGTACTACCTAAGCTATTTACTAAAACATTGTAAGATGAGGAGAATTAACGCACTTTTATCTTTGAAACGAATAGACACTTTATCAATGTCCACTCAAGGCATCTCGTATCTTGTGCCGTCTTTGATCAAGGAGTTCAGGAAGCGTTAAATTGGCTGCAATGCTCTTTCCCTTTAACCCTGCCAAGGCCCAAGTAAGACTAGCAATTATTGTTGCTATATTCAAACATTTGTAGAGAATAAATGTAGTCATTCAGACTAGCTATTAGCGAAGTGTGATTTTTAATTTGAAACCGTGCCATGTATTTTAAAGAGTCAAATATATCTGAAAATATATTTATGTTTTCATAGCAATTACGCAAGAAAAAAGGAATAGTTTGTTAATAATGTTAGTACGCTCTGTTTAATACATAATCTTCTTCGACGGATTACTCATGACAGAGCAGTCTATGTCACGTCGAACGACGAACGATTTTACGCCAGTTATCCCTGGCTGTTGCTTCTCTGGCACATGTGTTGAGGGGAGTATTGGTTAGGGCTCCTATCTGGTCTGCCCAGCGCATAGGGGAGCGTCCTCTTGACCTACTGCTGTTGACCCTTCCCTGAACAACAAGTCTCTTTATGGCAAGCTCTCCACGTCACGTGACATGTCCGAAGTATCTGAGGATACGCGCTTTGACTATAGATGAAAGCCTTTCTTTCACCTTGAGTTCTTCAAGTATCGAGATGTTTATGCGGCTTTATATCCAAGATACTCGTAGCATTCGTCTCCAACACCATATTTCTAGTGCGTCAATCCTTTGTCTCTCTCGTTCTTTGACTGTCCAGGTTTCGGCACAATATAGTAGAATGGGAAATACTAGAGATCTCACTAACTGGACTTTAGTTGCTTTGGTGATATTCCTGTCCCGCCATATCCTCATCAACTTCTGCACTTATACATAATAGTTTGAACCATAAATATTATTTTGTCATAAAGTTCCAGATGATTTTAAATCGTTACTATTATGACTTCTTCACTATTGAGTCTACGTCAGACTATAGAATGATAGTATTATCAATTGTTCTCAATCGGTCACTCTTGTCAGAGTGGTCGAAGTTGCCAAGATGACGCAACATTAGTCGCGGTTGGTCTCCCCCCGTTTTGGGTCGCACTGCCTCCCTCGCGATGTTCCCCCACACACCTCCACAGGTGTCTGGGTCACTGTTTTGATAAGGTCCGTCCATCGCATAGGTTAGCGTCCTCTCGCTCTTTTCCCCTCCGCCTTGCCCTGCACTATCTACCGCTCAAACAATCCTTCGATTCAACGATTGCGATTATACTATTTAATATATTTTAATTATAAAATCAAATCAAATTCCCTTATTGCAGGTACACTTTAAAAGTGATTTGTGTGTGAGGCAGAATAATAAAATATTAAATTCATTATGAAATCTTTGACTTATACTACTTAATTAACAATATACGGTGTGTATCGTCTTATTTTGTTACCATCTAGATGGACGGCGATCTAATGCTGAATAATCGGATTAGAAAGCAAAAAATACAAGTGAGAGTCAGAAGCGGCGTAGTTCGTTAAATTGTTAATGGCGGACGCGCGGTAATGTCATTGTAGTCGCCGACAACTTCGTGCGCGACCGTCCCATGGGCTGACAGACGGTGGCGGGGACGGGGTGCTAAGTCAGCGGGTAGCGGGTGATGTTGCGGGGAATGGCGCGTGAGACTGCCGTAGCAGGCTACCCCCAGACTACGGCTACTCCAGTTACTGCTACGCTATTTCGTAACCGGTTATATTTTTTCTACGAAACCGGGTTTAAAGTATTAAACGTAATTGAACATTCTTTCTGGTTTGCTCCGTATTCTCAGTTTTTCTCATTAAAAAACAGTAATGATTTTATCATGATGATTTTAATTTGACTAAATCTGACACTTCTTAAATAGAAACAGTTCACACATTTCTATAACAATGGACAATATTCTTCTTATTATTTGCGGTCGTAATATTGTTTTTCATTCTAACCTTCGGAACAACAATCATAATACATAATATTATTATAATATGAACGAGTGTTTTCCTAGCACCTGCGTTACTTTACGTCATCTTCGAAGAATATTTCATAGAATGACGTGGAAGGTTTTCACAGCTGATGACTAGGACATGTCATAAAATATAATTATTATTGAATGGAACGGTTGTTAGGAATTCTGCTGGAAGTTTTACTTGTTAAATTCCTTTTACATCAAAAACATATTACTTTTGACATCACTAAAACTATTCAAAATATCAATCAAATCAAATCAAATCAAAATCAGTTAATCCGCGTAGGTCACGGAAATGACACTTATGAATGTCAAAAAAAAATATTTTTCTTATTCAATCTACCGCTACTTCGTAAAGGGTTGAGCTAATGAGAAGAAGTATTAAGAAACTCATTGCCACTCTTTTATATCAAGATTTACAGATCATTTCAATTACAATGTAATATGTAAAATATAAAATGATGCAACAAACACACTCAAACGTCAAATAGTCAATGTCTTACACGAGGAAGTCAAAAAAGTAAATGTGAATTAATAGAAAAGTTATTGAGTACAGTAGCTGCATCATCCACATACACCAGAAATCAATAAAGGTATTCTGTGAGCATTTTATAAGCGATTATAAATAAATAAACATGTAGTATGGATACAATAGGATGTGACATCACTTATTGAAAGTCAAAAACTACCACCCATTTTTAAAAAGAATGCCTCAGACCTGTAAAGAACGGGCGCAGCAAACTCACCGGGCTTTTTTTCCATCATAAAATATGTTTACAAAGTAATATTGTACAATTAAACTTATTATTTTATAGCCTGAGAGCGGTCACTCCAACCCCAATCTGTGGTATCATTAAGAAAGTCATTTATGTTATAGTAAAATTTACCACACAAACGTTTTTTAACAATTCTTTTGAATATCGTAAGATCTATCTATCGTATCGTTGTAGCGCACTACACATACATTGCCCCACTACTACTACTACAATATACATTGCCCCACAAAAGACTTACTAACTCGACGAGGAGAGAGAAGATGACTTCACAAACCACGTGCAGTTTTTATGTTACTCTAGATGCTTTATACCAATTTCATACTTATGATAATTTTCAGTTTTTATAGGAATACTAGTGGACCCGACAGACGTTGTCCTGTACACACGTCTTAAATTTGAAAAATCGGTCCAGCCGTTAGGAGGAGTTCACTAACATATGCATGAGCAGGAGAATTATATAACATGGACGGAATTGGGAATCTAAACCAATCACAAATTCACTGAAACAAACAAAAAAATCATCAAATTCAGTCCAGCCGTTTAGGAGGTAGTTCAATTGTGAATCTAAACCATCCTCAAATCCACCTGAAGACACATAGAAAGTTTCATCAAAATCGGTCCAGCCGTCTAAGAGGAGTTCAGTGACATACACACGCACACAAGAAATATATATATATTAAGATGAGAGTAGGAACTCAGCCCATAGAAGAAGTACCTAGTGTACGACACCTTTGAACCAAAAAATTTTAAGAGCCCGAAATCATAGAGTTTTTCTTAAACTAATATTAGCAAAAAAACTAAAACCAATAAATACCATTTTCCTGTATGTGACGGCATGCCACATAATCTTTTGTTTTCCCATTTTGCACATTTTAAATATTATTTTTGCATTAAGATACTAACAATTTATAAAGATAATTGTTTGGGTTTGATATCTAGAAAAAAAGCTAAATTAAATTTGTAACCAAAATCTATGAACGATACGGGACTCGAACTCGAAACCTCTCGGGTTCCGTCCGAGTAATTTAGTCAATCCCAGAAATGAGAGATATCAATTTAAAAATAACGAATTGCTTAAAAAAGCTAATTAATTTCAACAACTTGCAGGTTATCGCTAAGGAGACAAAATACTTTTTGTTTTTTAAATGCTGGTTAATTGTAATTCGATACAAAAAAAATGTACAAGTACGAGTCAGGAATGCGTATTGTGCTTAAGAAATAAAAGCACCAAAAAAGATAAAAAAAAGTAGCGGAACCTCTTTTACACTTTGCTTTAAATATTTTTCACTCTCAATCAATCAGTCAGGTTTCCCACGCCAATATTTATACAACTAATGATATACACAAATAAAATTTGAAAAACAACAAAATTTTATGAACGATGCGGGACTCGAACCCACGACCTCCGGCGTTCCGAGCCGGTGCTCTAACCAACTGAGCTAACCGTTCGAGTGACGTCTCGCTATAAAATCTTGTATGCTTTGTTCAACTCATGTTATATATATTTACTTTACTTTTCAGTTGAACACCGGCACGGAACGCTGGAGGTCGTGTCACAACTTGAGAGTTGAACAAAGCATACAAGATATTTTAACGAGGCGGTACTCGAACGGTTAGCTCAGTTGGTTAGAGCACCGGCATGGAACGCCGGAGGTCGTGGGTTCGAGTCCCGCATCGTTCATAAAAATTTGTTGTTTTTCAAATTTTATTTGTGTATTAATCCTAGAAGTGAGGGTTATATACTTTGAAAACATAACAAATTGTTTAGATTTACAAGAGCGACATCTCATGTCAATTTCCTAATATACAAATATTGGGGTTGAGCAGGTTATCAACTGTAAAGTAGATCCTGTCGATGAAGTCACAACCTGAGAGTTGAACAAAGCATACAAGATTTTATAGCGAGACGTCACTCGATCGGTTAGCTCAGTTGGTTAGAGCACCGGCACGGACCGCCGGAGGTCGTCGGTTCGAGTCCTGCAAGGTTCATAACATTTTGTTGTTTTCAAATTTTATTTGTGTATTAATCCTAGAAGTGAGGGTTATCACTTTAAAAACATAACAAATTAACTAATGACATAATCGGATTTTTCCCTTTGCTCTTGTTGGACGAATTTGACTCGACAAATTTAATGTTTCTTTTTTTCTCTACGGCAATAGGATGTTTTTGAGTTACTTGTGTGTATATCAATCATATGTACCCAATACAAAACAAAATAATATTAAATAACTCGATTTGCTAATGATCAGACATATTGAAATAATATCATTAAAAAATAATGCATTTAAATTAAATTGAAGCTAATGATTACTACTTTAAATTAACAAATTAGAAGATTTTCTATTGTAATCATTATTTAATTGTCAATTAGGAACATGCCATGCAATTATTAATTCCACCTTCGCACGACAAATTAGGATATCATCCCCACCATCTGGATGTCCTCCACAGAGCGGTTTTCAAGGAGCTTTCTTCCACGTTCTACAAAATCTGTGAGAATGTGTGTGTGTGTGAATGAGCTTCTTTATGCGGTGTTTCCGGGACGATTTTTTTTTATGAAAATAAGGGACGAGCAGGACGTTAATCTGGTGGTAATTGATACGCCCTACCCATTACAATGTAGTGCCGCTCAGGATTCTTGAAAAACCCAATAATTCTGAGCGGTACTACAATTGCGCTCGTCACCTTGAGACATAAGAAGTTAAGTCTCCTTTTCCCAGTAATCTCACTAGCTACGGTGCCCTTCGGACCGGGACACAGTAATGTTTTTCATTACATTACTCCTTCACGGCAGAAATAGGCGCCGTTGTGGTACCCATAATCTAGTCGGCTTCCTGTGCAAAGGAGCCTCCCACTGGTAAGATAAGTCATGGGTACCTTCAAAATAAGCGCGTTTACCTTCCTTAAAGGCCGGCAACGCTCCTGTAATTTCTCTGGAGTTGCAAGAGAGTGTAGGCGGTGGTGATCACTTAACACCAGATGACCCGTACGCTTGTTTGTCATCCTTTTCCATAAAGAAAAATTTGAGACGTTAGGAATAAAGCTAAATTTATGTTGAATATGAACGAACACATTATTATTCGCAGCTGTTCCAAAGAAACTGTTGACTACAAAGTACTTGCTTCTACCCGCGACTTTATCCGCCTTAAATTCGTATCATACTTCATTGGAAACTCTATATCGAGAGAGAAACTATCCAATGCAATTATTGCCATATAGTTAAAAGTGAAAGCGTAACAGACAAACAAACAAATTCTCATTAACATTAATAATATTATTAGATAAGATAGTATTGTGTTTGTTATGTTTTGTAGAACGGTGCGGAAGTGGTTTTATCTAATAGTTTTTACAACATACAATATATATTTGGAATATGTTGATGTGGTTTCTGAATAATAAATGCCTTTTATGCCTTTTTATCAACTGTAAAGTAGATCCTGTAGATGAAGCCACAACCTGAGAGTTGAACAAAGCATACAGGATTGAATGACGGTACGTCACTCGAACGGTTAGCTCAGTTGGAAGAGCACTCGAACTGAACGCGAAAAGTCGTGGGTTCGAGTCCCGCATAGTTCATAAAATATTGTTTTCAAACTTTATATGTGTATTAATCCATAATTCTAGAAGTGAGGTTTATCACTTTAAAAATATATCAAATTGTTGACACATATGAATACCCCTCTGTCAATAATACAAGCGTGGTTGATGTGTATGTATGTATGTATGTATCTCTTAATAAATAACACAAGGAGCAGGAGGTATAATTTCACTATCTTATCTGATAATAAAATATTATGATTTCACGAAAGGTTCTTTATAAGCCTGGGCTATATTTACTGTCATGTTTGATCATGTCAAGGTATCTAACTGACTCGGTTTATTTTGCATTCTTGTTAGATGAATTAATTTTCACATATAAGGACATATCATGTGCTTAAAGACATTGTAAGAACACTTTTTTCCTTACGGCCGTTCCCAATGTTCAGTCTATCTCCGGTTGTGGCCTACTTGAGATAAAAATCGTAACTATCGTTGACTTTTCTGTTCCTGTTTGACGATAACTCACCTAATCCTAACACGCTGTCTGTCAATGGGAGGACTTATAGCTTACCAGCGATAGAAGTTTGTATGGAAATTGCAATTCACGCGTCCCAATATAAGGCGATAAGAATGACTTATCGGGTATATTGAGACAGCTTCAGATTATTGACAGCTTATTACTGACAGTAGAAGGTAGTAATTTATCTCTATCTGTAGTTAGTATATTGGGAACGGCCATTAGTCGTGTGTCAACTGTCACTGTCCGAATCGGATTCTAAATTCAAAATACGTAATCTGAACTGAATAAATGTTTTATATTGCTGCTTATTCAATAAGAATGTTTAAAAGAACTAGAGTAAATGCGGCAATGTATAGATATAGTAGTCATATCTAATAATGGTGTAGTTTGTGGCATGTTCCATATTTCAGCTTTGTTTTTATGTGAGGTTAGTTATCTATATGTGTAGAGCGTCATGTTTTTATGAGATAAAGTAACACAATACGTTTACCTGTAGGTAAGAGATAAGCTCTGCCCGTTACAAAACAGTGCTGGGTTATTGATTGAACCCAAAATCTTAGTGGGATCGCAATTACGCTCGTCCGCTATATAAGCTACGGCGCCCGTTCAAAGCGAAAACAGTACTGTTTGCACATTACTTTCTGTTATAAATATTTTTATATGGAATTGTAAGACTCCATACCCTCTCCCTCTTTCAAAACCAGGAGAGCTGCGGGCCTTTTAGACACGTGTATCATATATATATATGCCCTATAAATTGTGCAGCCAATATACTATCATCCACCTTTTGTATATTAATTAGCCTATAGTCTTTTTTCTCAGAGCGCCATTTTTCCCGAAGCTAAGGTAGTGCTTTAATCGACATCAAACAACGTTTTTTTGAGAAAATTTGAGTAAATCCATGACTTTAAAGTAAATTACTTTACCATGTCCTTCTCAACAACTGTCAGCTATGTCCTCTTTAACTCTGTGTCAATTTCACTGTTTCTTATTACTCCTTACTCTTTAGGTCTCCTTTCTACCGCATTTATTATTCATTCATTCTATATCTGCACATCGCAGAGATGAAAACCAGATAAGACTTTTTGACTCAGCATAAATACTTTCTTATTTACTCTCCTTTCAATGTCACTTATAGATCTCTCGTAAACAGAACTTTCGAAATTTACAAACTCTCAGCGTCGGTGAGAACACAACATTATCAAATATTATGAAATGTAAAATTGATAATTAAGACAATATTAAGTCAAAGACTCAACACAAAGTCTAAATCAATATGTCTGCGATAGTTTTAATTAGATGTTATTATATTATTACATACTTGTATTGATAACTCTCAATGTCAAAGAGCAAACATCGAAGACATTACTATTAACAAAATATTAACAACAGCAGAAAGATTTTACACCACAATTGAAAGAATCAAAGTACTAGGTAAAATGTTACTTAAAAATTATAAGTAATCCGAAAAAATAAAGGCAAATTTATTATTTGTAATAACATAAACATGCATTTTTTTTATGAAAATAAGGGACGAGACGAGCAGGACGTTCAGCTGATGGTAATTGATACACCCTGCCATTATATTTGCCCAGTAATTTCACTAGCTACGGCGCCCTTCAGACCGAAACACAATAATGTTTACACATTACTGCCTCAAGGCAGAAATAGGCACCGTTGTGGTACCCATCCATAATCTAGCCGGCATCCTGTGCAACGGAGCCTCCCACATTTAACTAACTAAGTATATTTTCTATGCGCGGCGTTTTGAGGATGTTACGATGGCTGTCATAGAAAAAGGGCGGCGACGCTTTTGTGATCACAACTTCAATCATTTTGATTTATCATCGTTACTCGCAGCCTTATTGATCCTCCAAAGCGACTAGGTGTAAGCGGTGTACGACCCTGTTGCGTAGGGTCTGGGCTAGCCCCGATGGTATTCTGTAGGCATTTTCGCACAGGTTCAATTGTCAGTACCTGAACAACTGCTGTATGCTACACGTGCTGACAAGTCGGTCCAGTCCTAGGTTAGGAAGGTTTAGATTTTAAGATATCTTGTACTAACAGTAGGTTTTAAGTTACTTTAACACATTATGATCCTTTTTTGGTCGAAATAAAGAATTTATTCTTATTATTATTATTCATCACAAATTTGCGGAAATTTTTCCCCAAAAAAGGATCAAGTTGAATGACATTTTCTGTTATATTTACATTTATCTCAAGAATTTTATTGTAAAACCTGTTTATCTAAGATTAAAATTATTCTAATAATTGCCGTGCTATTTCAGATACGCAACGCAACAGCGATATTCATTATAAGCTTATCCTTCTCCGATCTTCTTCTTTGCTGCTTCAACCTGCCCCTCTCTGCGTCTACGTTTATCCATCGTTCTTGGGTCCACGGGCGATTCCTCTGCAGGCTGTTTCCTCTGATGAGGTACGCTCTCGTCGCAACCTCACTCTTCACTGTTATGGCTATCACTATCAACAGATATGTGATCATCGCACACCCAAGGCTTTATCCGAGGTAAGTTTGATGAGTAGTAGTTACTAGCTTTATGCAGTTTTTTAAGTCGAATATATTACTCGTATCGATGGCAGCAAAGTAGAAATGGACATATACAAGATCGATCGAAGATAAAAAATAGGAGCCATTGTGACAGTTATGGATAGGTTAACATGAAATTTTCTATATTGCATTAAAATAAACTGCCAAAGCTTCTAACGGCCGTTCTCAATTTACTATCTACAGATAAATTACTACCTTCTACTGTTAGTAATTAGCTGTCAATAATCTGAAGCTGTCCCAATATACCCGATAAGTCATTCTTATCGCCTTATATTGGGACGCGTGAATTGCAATTTCAAAAACTTTATATCGCTGGTAGGCTATACGTCGTCCCATTGACAGAAAGCGTGTACGGACGGAAAAGCCATTGATATTTACGATTTTTATCTCAAGTAAGAGATAGACTGAATATTGGGAACGGCCGTAAGTAAAGGTGGACAATATTTTATTTACACCCATGCATTAAATCCTCTATTAAAGATTCTTAAACAGTTAGCTTATTACCAACATTAAAACACCCAATGTCCTAATAACCATTACATCATCCAAACGAGTGTTGGAATGAAATTCAGTACAACATTATATCATCCGTTTTCATAATAACACTCCTTTGGGTGATATTATGCGTACTAGGACTGGCTTTTTAAATGTTAGCAGTAAGCTAACTGTTTCAGAATCTTTTTTAGAGGATTCATATTACATATTAGGGTCTAGATAAAGTCTTGTATGCAACTGTTGATACTTAGGTATTGAATTGAAAAAAGTGATTAACCTACATTCGTGTTTTGATACCCCTTATTACACAACAGTCGCATAAATAACTAATATTATCTACAGTACAACTAACGCGCTTACATCACGTCCTTTAATTATGTCGTTTTCTTCAAACTATTGATGGACGTTACAGCTATCTACAACTGTAATTAAAATTATTATTTTATCACTATAAAGTGTTTTTTGTGAGTTTTTTTGTAGACCAACACAACCATCAGAATTATTAAACGAATTTGGCCCAATTTTAACAGAAACAATTATCTAATCTTAGAAAT
This sequence comes from Leptidea juvernica, assembly GCA_949711755.1. NCBI lineage: Eukaryota > Metazoa > Arthropoda > Insecta > Lepidoptera > Pieridae > Leptidea > Leptidea juvernica. The sequence goes on along the minus strand of CATIXQ010000016.1, from coordinate 3,705,909 downwards.
TTTAAAAATAGTACATATGAATAAATTATTATAGCTGGATTTGGTATAAATTACAAAGAAATCACATTCACCACGTTTATAATAGGCTCACATTTCATGTGAGGTTTATGAAAATTTGTATGCACTAAAAACCTCTATTATAAGAGGTTTGTTTTCTCTGTATCAAAGTAATATTCAAATTGTTATCTTTACCAAATTGTTTGTCCCGTCGAATAATTTATTTCTTTTGTGATAGACTGAATTGTAATAGTTTTGGATTAAAAATATAAACTAAAATTAGGTCTATTAATATACATAATTATATAACGCAGCAATATTTTTGCAGGATGTACAAACAAGGAAACATAACGTTGATGCTTGCAGCAATTTGGTTGGCGTCTTTCGGAGTATTAATAGCGACCTGGTTCGACAAATGGGGTCGCTTTGGTTTGGACGTAGATATTGGTTCCTGTTCTATAATACTAGATAAAAACGGACGCTCGCCTAAAAAAATACTCTTTATGACTGCCTTTCTACTTCCCAGCATCTCAATACTCGTATGTTACACCAGAATCTTTTTCATCGTGAGGAAAACTACAAAAAACTCTGGCAATTCAAAGAAAACTGGTATTCATAATGCAATAGCTAGTATTTCATCCGTTGATTCTTCGGATGGTTTATCGTCAGTTAAAGTTTCTGGGCGGGAAAGTAGCAGAGATAATATTGATTCTCAATATGACGATGATGACTTTAGCAGAAACAAAAATACAACATTCCAAATTCAAACTAAGGAAGATAAATTGTCAGTGAACCAGGCAATAAAACATCAACCTTCACGCCTCAGAAGAACAGCGTTGAGGAAATCTATGGCACTCCTGAAATTATCACTACCAACACGAAAGGATAAAAGGCTCGGAACTATGATCATCGCAATTATAATATCTTTTTGTATGTGTCATTTACCAATTACAATAACGAAGATGGCTAGAGAAATAACACCCTTACCTGCATTGAATATTGCTTCATATCTTTTATTATATTTATCGTCATGTATCAATCCAGTTATATATGTAGCTATGTCAAAAGAAACTAGGAAAGCATATATGCATCTTTTTAAATCTCGACGGAAATAAATATTTATTTCCGTTAAGTATGCAAAATTATTCCATTTAGGATAGGTGCGTTAATTGGAAATATAGGAATTGGAATTTCATTACGTGCGGTAACAGGATTTGCAAATTAACTATTTTACAATAAACGGAACGTCGCTGTGCGATCAAATAATGAATGTATTTCATGTACCATCGACATGAATAATATTGATATTACTAGAATATTTAGGATAATTTTAAATTATTATTTAATGTGCATACTCTAGAAACACGTTTACATAAATATCTATTTTGTAACATTAAAGATATAAAGGGTGTTGAAGAGCCAATGACAAGTATAATATATACTTTGCATTTATTTGTTGATATGACATTGAAATATTATTTTACTGAAATTTGTTAATAAGTTGTCAAAATAACAAATAATTTTGTATGTCTGTAGTTGTATACGAATAATATAATTAGGTATATCTTGTGATAGATTGGTATTTATCCTGTACGTGGAAATTAAAATAACTTTAATATATTTAATAGAGTCCTAAATTGAATGTATGTATTGTTTTAAATATTTTGGAGGTGATGGAATCACGTGTATAGTATGCAATAATAATTAGTAAATATGTAACATTCATTGTTACAGAAAAACTATTTTAAGTATGTATATAAAATACGTCAAACACTCGCTGCCTGCGGCTTCATAAAATATCGTTGTGCAAGTATCCCAACCCATAAAAAATAAGAAAATTTGTATTTATACAATAAGTAAGAAAATGTGGGCTCTTTTTTTGTTAGTGGCCTTTAAAAAAGGCACTTACAGCATTTATTTTGATATCTCGGGCAACTAGTGTTTGATATATAATTATGTTATAAAAATATATATAGATTTAACTACGACGTCATACCGTAATAGAATAAAACAAAGTTTCAAATCTGATCTCATCATAAAATGATTGATGGTAATTTAAACTACTTTTTGAATATTTAAAAAGCATATAATTTTAACTTTAATCTAATTTCTTTGTAGTACCATTGTAGTCTATATACCCACGAATAAATGGAGTGTTGAATTTTGTGTTCGGTTATACTGCGAAAAGTACTGAATTGTTCGGAATAAAACTTATACAATAAGATCGTCGTATTTCGGAGATGGTTTTTTATATAATATTTTGGTGATTACTTATCCGGAAGCTATATTTTTTTGACATAAAAATACCAATATTATATAAGCAATACCACGGACTAGTAAAAAAATAAGGACTCCGTGTCACCTTACATAACAGTGTAGCACCAAAACAAGCCGATTAACATGTAAATACATAGCCACACACTTACACTACTACACGCCGATAGGCGGCCATTATGAGAGTTGTCATCGTCTGTGACAGATCAGTTTGCGTCTCAATAAAATATTTTAAAAATGCCGTCGTGCGTTGTGAAAAAGTGTAAAAACGATACTTTATAAGTATTTGTGGCCATATATGACTATTCAAGGGAGAAAAAATAGTGTAACTATTATCCCCCGTAACCGCATACACACTAGCATAACGGTGCTTCACTTGCTAATATCACGGCGCGGAGTCCTTCTTTTTTTACACGTCCGTGAAGCAATACAAATATTTTTTGATATTTATAAGTGTAATTTCCGTGAACTATACGAATAAGTGATTTTGATTTGATTTGCAAAATTCTGCCGATAATATTTCATTATACATGACAATTCATACAATGAGCGGGCACGGGGTTTTGTTCAGCACTTATTATATAATAGCTAATCTTCTTTTAAAAGAAAGCTGGTATATCTGGACGGTCATGTGGGTCTTCTGGTGTTGCAATGGAGTGTAGCCAAGGATGATCACCTACTGAATCAGATGAAACCAGATGCTCGTTCTCCTTATAAAAAAAAACGATGATTGATGAATGATGCCGATTATGATAAATTAAAACTCCTTCATGTCGTGAAGCAGTAATGTGTAAGCATTACTGTGTTTCGGGCTGAAGGGCGCCGTAGCTAGTGAAATTATTGGGCAAATGAGACTTAATATCTTATGTCTCAAAGTGACGAGCGCAGTTATAGTGCCGCTCAGAATTTTTGGGGTTTTTCAAGAATCATGAGCGGCACTGGCAGGGCAGGGCGTATCAATTACCATCGAACGCCCTGCTCGTCTCGTCCCTTATTTTCATAAAAAAAATGTCCTTAACTTTACTTATTTACATTTACGATATTTAAATATATATGCTACAACTTAATGTCAAAATTTAATTCCTTACGTACTAAGTCTCTAATTCAAATTCTAATTCAAATATTTTTATTCAAAATAGGATTTATAATCACTTATTAAACGTCAAAATCTACCACCCATTCAAAAGAGACTGCCTCAGACCTGAGAAGAATGGGCGCAAGAAACTAATGCCCTAACCATTAAGTAAAATTTACTAAACTCACTTTCAACCATACTTTCTAAACTAAAGAATTAAGATGGTCATTTGAGATCTGGTGTTATGATATACATATTTTGATCTTCAATACTAATACATAATTTGATGCTATCATATTTCAATTACCGATTGTCTGTTAGTTCTATCACCTCTTATTTATCTTTCCATTATTACATCAAATGATGCCCAGGTAATTGAATACTTCCTATTAGACAAGCACTACTACTCACGTTTATTGGAAGGTATTCATTTCAAGCTACCCACTAAGCCTAAGTGCTCAGAATAAATAGTAATGAAAACATAGCATAGGAGTTATAAAATTGTTTTTCATCATCGAAATAAAGATGTAAGGACTCACTTAAATTTGTAACTGAATGAATCACTTTAAGTATGTTAAGAACAATAAAAACATATTTCTATATATATATATAAATTACGTGACACGTTATTTGTCCGCGATGGACTCCTAAACTATAATGGGGATTACATCATGGAGTGCAGTTTGGTCCAACTTAAGAGATAGGATAGTTTTTATTTCGATTTCGGAACCAATAACTATTTTTATTTTCAATATTTTTTTATGGACATATTTTCTATGAGAGATTTTAGTGACGCACGGTTTGACAGATCCGTGTAGAAGAGCAAATACAGAACAACGTCTGTCGGGTCAGCTAGTATATATATATAATGAAAATGGTGTTTGTTTGATGCTCATCAATCGCCTAAACCACTGATCGTATCGAAATTAAACTACCGCAATTCGATGCAAAATTTATCCTAGATGGTTTATGGGTATTTCCAACGTTCCTTACTTTTATATTTCGCTAAGAGAAGCGGGCGGGAACGGTTAGTATATGTATATTTTTTAAAGTTACACTTATTGGTTTTTTATAGTGATAGATTTAATAGTGTAATAAGAATAAAATAAACAAACATGACGTGGTGTTTAGTACCAATTTTCTTTTATACAGTGTGTTCCCGTCAATTTGTCTAAGATTTAGTGAAATTATTTAAATGCATTTGGTCTCTTAGAAAAATCATTGAACTCGCTGTAAGCCTTGCAAATAATATTATTGTTGTTAATTGAATGTAATTTGTGTGAGAATAAGTGTTAGGCTATCGTAAATACTCGTATTAATAAGTATCTAAGTTATGCGTATAGTGAGAATATAACCAAACCTTTGTACATATTGTAATGTAGTATAAATTTATTTGAATCATATTTTTACAAAGAGGTTAGATTGGCTCATTGTGTAAATAATGTTGTGTCCTAATAATATTTAATAATATCGATTGTATATATTATACGTTTTACATTAAGGATTGGTCTCCGCTACGCTCAAACCAGATGCCGCAGGCGTACTGGCAAAGTCTGACAACTTTTACTACGCCCAAATGGTCGTACTCGAGCCAGTCTCGAATAATGTGTGACGTTTACGTGCACATGTTTATGTGCCACATGTTTTGTTAAACTTTGCTAATAACTGATACTAAAATGCGGGGTTGCGTAGTAAAAATAATACTACAAGAAATAATAAAGACACTGGGATCACATAACATCAGTAAGTATTTTGTATTTTATTAATTTCAATGTAAAATAGCACGAACCGTATATTATAAAATTTGAAAGATGCCATTGAGTGTCAAGATGCCACGCATACAAACATTTAATAGTTGTCGTAATATAAAAGCTATTGCTGTTCGGTAGTGCGGTAACTAGTTGGAGAACAACGGAGATCAATACTTAATCTAAGATATTAAATTTGTATGCAATTTCCCGAAGTTTGTACAATGTGAAAGATCCACAATTCTATGTCATAATAATTGTTGTAGATATCCATTCACAGATACTAAATATAATCTTTAAAAGACGTAATAACGACATTTGGTTTTCTTATTTACGAGAATGCGTCGGCCATTGCTGACTTTCACTGTATTCTTAGTTTAATTAATATTTTATAATTGTATTACTTTAAGTATTAATTAAAGTTATGCCAAAAATGTTGAACCAAAGAACCAATTCTCTGGGTCCATGGTTGACGGTACTCAAGCCACTGTACTTACCAAAGATTATTATTTAATAAATTGAAATGTTCTACCATTTGAGTGTTTTATTTAAGTATTAAATGAGTTTTTATGGACTTAAATTTATTTTCAAGTAATTTTATTCAGAAGAGTATCATGAAATCAATTATTGAAAGGCAGATCCTAGAAAATCTCTTTTTATTTTTTATAGCCAAATAATTGTATGACAAATTGTTGTTACTCTGCCGTAAATGAAGTTTCATCAGCAAACGGTACAATCTTATGGGTTGCGTCTGCCGATGATATAATTAAGAAACAAGAAAGGTCCTAGAAAAGAACCTTGCGGAACACCCATTCCCAGTTAACGTTGACCATTTGTGTCCTTCCATTTAAATACGATTGATAAGAACTTTATGGCTGTATTTTTGACTACGTGAAGTGTAAATTTTATCAATAGAGTCTCATAGTGGAAACTGTTACATACTTTTGACAAGTCACCCCAATGCATCGTAAGATTATTATACGGAGTTTTACAGATGTATTCTATGAGTCAAATGAAAAAAATTTTTAGTACTTGTTCAGTATTTCTCCCATCTGATCGTAGCCTAGATGGACCTTTCAAATTCTATTCCCATATTGTGTAGTCAATTTACTTTCATTTACATTGCAATATCCAATGTATTTTCAAATTGGTAAGGCACTGTCAAGCTGCAAAATTCCCAATTAATACCTTGAAAACTTATTTAAATTTCGTTCAACACTGTTTTATACTACAACTGGTTGAATAACTCAGTAGTTTTCAATTCCCTTTTCAATTACGAGTTCTATTTTCAACAAACGTTTGGGATTCGTAAAGTTTAGATACTCGAAAACAGAATTTCAAATGAGAATCACTGTGAATTACGTATATGACATTTACAAGTTTTGTTCATAGACTTTGTAGACGACTTTAAAGTTAAAGGGCATGGATTTAATATAGACTTCAGTTATAGGCGTGGCTAAACCGCATGGTTGACCCCTTTCTATCTATTTATATAAGCTTTGTTTCTAAGAAAAACGCATTTAATTTTCATGAAGTAACTTAAAAGATTTATATGTATTTACGAAGTCTCAGCTGTAAAGAAAAAATAATAATATTTTTTAATTAAACTTTAATCTATCTAGCCAAGAATCTATGGACTTACACTATTTTCATGGGAAATTTAATTGAAGTAGTTAGCTCGCTTAGGTTCTCCTAAATTTAGCTCTACGTGGGCGTGTCGTTTAGAATAGGCCATTTCTTCTAAAAGTCGCCATTATTTGTAGTCCACGGGTTTTATCTTCGTACTTAAGCCCGGAATATTGACCACCACACATGGGTGCCTTGTGACTAGGTGCAATTTTTAAAAGCATTTTGGTAACAGCTGGTATCACAACATGCTCTAAAATAGTCTCTTGATACACTCACTGACGTCTTTACTCATTTTGCACATATATAAAGACTCCTTGATAAGACATAGCCCAAATGATTGCGAAACTGAAGTGCCAGTGAGCAGGGCACATAGCTCGACGGACCGATGGCCGGTGGGGCAGTAAAGACCTCGAATGGTGACCAAGTACCAGATGAAACAGTGTTGGTAGGCCCTCCACAGGATGGTCCGACAATCTGGTCAAGATCGCCGGAATACGTTAGATTGGGGCAGCGCAGGACCGATCGTCGAGGAGATCTTTGGAGGTCACCTTTGTCCAGCAGTGGACGTCTTCCGGCTGATATGATGATGATAAGACGGGATGTTACAATTCAGGTTGCACTTGCTTGTGAAGGTTCTTTGGAGCTATGAGCCTACACTTATCATTCTGCTTATTGTAGTCCTCTTCAATCGTAAAACTATCTTTTTAGTGAAATGGATATTTCTGTACTTTTGACCCGCGTATCGAGACAGCAGGTATTTTGATGGAGACACTCTCTTTATTTGTTGGTATAGATTTATGGCAAGTCCTATCGACCTAATCGACGATAAGTATTTACTACTATTAATTGTTTATCTTAATTGTTTTTAATTGTTATCGTTTTAATTGTTTGATCAGCCATGTCAGCGCCCAGCAGGACTTTAAAATCAATCAGAGCAGGCGAGAGGGACACGTCTGCTTCAGCAACGGTCACACGACGGTCACCATCCTCGGACCCTGGAAAGGTCAAAACAGCAACCACCCGCAGGTCCGAGGCGGGGGAGGTGTCCTCCTTTGCTGGGAGCGAGTACGGTGCGGGCTCAGGTAGTAAGCCGGGTAGTGCAACCATGGCGCATGCACACCAATGGGAGGCGGGGTCGGGTTTTCACACTCCGCCATCCGGTGGACGAACTAGCAGCGCCAGGGGACCCGAGAGCCCCACTTCGGCTCTCTTAAAAGACGCAAACCGGATTTACTAGCGGGCGAAAGACGACCTGGAAAAATCCGGCAATATAAAAGGCTCGATCAAAACATCAGTGATCGAAGGCCTCAACTTTTTGTATGAGGCCACACTGCAAGTGAACAGTGTGCGGCGTGACCTCCAATTAGAGGTCGAAAATTTAAAGAAGAGGCACGCAGAGGATATCTCCAGGAGGGAGTCCAGCCACGCGGAGCAGATAGTGCTCCTGACGCACCGGTTGGATAGGGCGGATGTGGGGGGGCAAACGGCGGAGTTGCGGAAGGAGCTGGAGGCACTCCGTCGTGTGGTCGAGTTTGATGTCATCAAACAGATTGACAACATCAAGGCCAGCCCCTCTCCACCCCCCTGCAGCTGGGCTCCCTGGTGGAAGAACTGAAATCCATGCGTAGGGAGGCAACGGACATGCTTGCGGAGGTGCGAGCTCTGGGAGCAAAGCCACCAAAGCTCCTGGAGGAGCCAGTACAGGCTCAAGCATCACTTTCTTATACGGCGATGGCTGCCAAAGTGCCGGCTAAGTCCGGCCACTCAATCATGGTAACTAGTGACTCGCCAGAGGACACCAGTGACAATGTTGTCACCAAGATTAGAGTGGCCGTCGACCCGACAAAGACCGGTACAAAGGTGGACAGTGTCCGCAAAGTCTGGAATAAGAAGGTGGTGCTAACCTGCGGCACAAAGAGTGAGGAGGCTGTGAAGAAGCGGCTTGGGGCAAATTCGGGCCTGAAAGTTCAGGAGGCGAGGGGGAGGGACCCGATAATAATCATCAGGGACGTGCTCTCTTGCCTAAAGGACGATGAGGTCACCGCAGCCCTAAAGGCCCAAAACAAAGAGCTCTTCACAGGCCTCCAGAAGGACCACCAAAAAATGGAAACATGTTTCTGCCGCAGGTGCCGAAACCTGCACCTCGCACATGTGATCCTGCGGGTGGCCCCTCAGCTGTGGCGTCGCATGGTCGACGGGCGGCGCCACTGCAAAGAGTCGACTGACCTTTGCAGTCACTGCGGGGGACCATACGTCAGGAGCGAATGCCCCGACTATGTCGTGGGGGAGCCGCCCAGCTGAATTAACTGCCGTCACGCTAAGCTGGACAAGACGGACCACGGTGCGTTCAGCGGTGACTGTCCGGTGAGGCGGAAATGGGATGCCATTGCCCGCCTTGGCGTGAGCTACTGCTGAGGGCACCGCGGTGATAAATCCAGGGGGTCGCGGGCCCAAGGATGCTGCTTCAAGGCACATGATACAGGTAAACCTGCAGCGGAAGCGATTGGCAACCGATAAGCTGATGGCAGAAGCTGTCAGCCAGAAGGTAAGCCTGGCACTGCTGCAGGAACCCTATACAGGTAGTCAAGGTGCCTTGAAGCGATACCCAGGGGTTCGCGTCTATCAAATGGACCAGGGGATAACTAGGACCAACCCCGCAAAGGCCGCAATAGCGGTCTTTGATAAAGACCTACAGGTAAGGTGTGACCCGAGCCTCCAGTCGGAGAACATAGTGGCAATCACCATAGAGTTCTCCGACTGGACACTTGGAATAGTGTCCGCTTATATGGAAGGGGACAAACCCCTGGATCCATACCTGGAACGTCTGTCCAGCGTCCGATCCAAGCTGGGAACCTTGAGTGTTGTGATCGGAGGTGACTTCAACGCGTGGAGCCCATGGTGGGGTAGCACGGACGAGGATCATCGGGGAGCCGAATTGGCTGGATACTTTGATGATCATCAGCTGCACATCCTTAATACCGGAACCGAACCCACTTCATATACATAGATGATACTTCCCGAGGCCCTGGAAGCGTGCGGCAGTCGTGACACTTCCCAAACCGGGAAAATCCGACTACCATCATCCAAAGTCTTACCGTCCGATTGGACTTTTGTCAGTACACGGTAAGACTTTGGAAAAGATGATGGTACGCTGGATAAAGTGGCACGTACTGCCGACGATTAACCCGGGCTAATTCGGTTTTATGCCACATCGGAGCACTGAAGATGCCCTCTTTGCCTTGATCGAGCACATCAGAGCTGAGGTCAGGGCAAAGAGGGTAGTATTGATGGTATCTCTAGACATAGAGGGGGCATTCGACAGCGCCTGGTGGCCAGCTATTAAACATCAGCTGGCCGCCAGGAAATGCCCCCGAAATCTGTACTCCACCGTGTGCAGTTACCTCAATGACCGCGAGGTCATTATTCGTTATGCGGGCGCCGAGTGCGTGAGGCCCACAACTAAGGGGTGCGTTCAGGGATCGATTGGGGGGCCCATATTCTGGAACCTCCTGATTGATCCGTTGCTGGGCACCCTCGAGGAAGAGGGCCTACGCGTGCAAGCCTTCGCCGACGATGTAGTGCTCGTCTTCTCGGGCTCCTCTCCGGAGACTATCGCGCGGACCGCTAACTCCGTCCTCCGGCGGGTCTACGACTGGGGCTTGGACAACAAGCTGCGATTTGCTCCACACAAGACCAACGCCATGGTGATTACCAAGAAACTGAAAATAACACCTATTCAGATCACCATGGGCGGTGAAAGTATAAAGATGGTCACAGAAACCAAAATCCTGGGTCTTATTATTGACCACAGGTTGTCTTTTAAGCCGCACGTCGCCGACGTTTGCCGAAAGGCAACGGCCATTTATGGCCAATTGTCAAGGGCGGCCAAGACAACCTGGGGTCTGAACCCAGAGGTGGTGAGGACCATCTACATCGCCGCTGTGGAGCCAATCGTACTTTACGCTTCAAGCGTCTGGGTCCCAGCCGTAGATCAAGTCGGAGTGCGGAAGTTGCTGGACGCAGTTCAGCGAGGGTTCGCGCGGAAGATCAGCCGGGCCTACAAAACCGCCAGTTTGAGTGCGGCGCTGAACTTGTCAGGTATCTTGCCACTCGACCTGAGGATCCGAGAGGCGGCAGAATTGTACCGATATAAAAGGGGTGAGGACATTGATGATATGGCAGACAGGAAGGCTAAACAGTGGGTTAGCTTCCTGGATGCTCCCCATCCAGCCCTCGCTCCTGAGGTGGAGTTCTGTTGTCTCGAGGAAACTCAGGCCGAGACCGACGTGGTAAAGGTGCAGGATGACCCAGGAGAAGGAGAGGGTTACCTGCAGGTCTACACCGACGGCAGCAAGATACAGGGCAGGGTTGGAGCCGGCATCTCATACAGGTGGCGAGGCTTGGAAGTCAGAGCAAGAAAACTCAAATTGGAGAATTATTGCTCTGTCTTCCAAGCCGAAATGTGCGCAATTTCGAAGGCTATCGAGGACATCTTGAAGATGCCCGACATGAAGGTCGAGATCCTTAGTGACTCCAGGTCGTCGCTGGAGCTGCTAAGGGATCGATCATCATTTAACCCGATAGCCTTCGAAATCAAAAACTTGATCCGGCGGGCTTGAGAAATGGGTAAAACCATTCGGTTCCGCTGGGTTCGGGCGCATGTAGGTATTGAGGGGAACGAGAGGGCTGATCACTTGGCGAAGGACGCGGCGCTCCATTCGAAATTGAGGGCTGCATACGATGGAGTGCCGATTTCAACTCTTCGCCGTAAGATCCGAGCCACGACCCTCGAGGTCTGGCAGGAGCGCTACACCATGGGTCATCATCACGGGCCATGGCGGCTTCTCGGCGTATCTCCACCGGTTTGGCCTGAAGGATAGCCCAGTGTGCATATGCGACGGTCGTACCGACGAAAGCGCATTGGTGCTCGAATGCCCCAGGTTCGGCCGGTGGAGATGCGACCTAGAGGTGGAAAGCGGAATGGCCGTTGCTGAGGCAAACCTTCCGGCCCTTATCGTGAAGCCGTGGAGAAACGCGTTCGAAAAATATTGTACAAAGATCCTAGCTGACGTGCTGCCACGAAATGGCAGTAATATTAAAATCAAAATCACTCAGTCCGTAAGTTGTATATATAAAATGTTAAAAGTCTGTTAGTATAAGTATTTGTATAGTCTCAAGATATAAAATGTATATAATGTATATAAAGGTTCAAGGTTCCCTATATCAAGTATAGGGACCTGGATACAACCATTGTCTGCAAAAAAAAAATGCATTCATATATTTTAAGTTAAGAAATTGTGTGTTAAATTATAGTTTGTCTTATTTTGATTTGAGTAGGTTAATAATTGTAATATGTGCACTAAAAAATTTTTATTGTGTTTAGTCTTAAGTCTCAGTAAATGTAATAATTATATAGTTTATAAATAAACGATACGCCACCCCCAAACCCTGCAGCTCAATGGCAGGGAGGAAGTAGACGTAGCTAGTTCCTCGGCCCTGGGACGCAAGTTGCCAGGGATGGCCACTAGTTAGATAAAAAAAAAAAAAAAAAATCGACGATAAGCACCAACATTGGTCTTCTTTTATGATACGCGAAAGGGTCCTAGCGGGAATCTCGTATTTTAACGATTTTTTTTTATTTCTTTATAGATTATTTATTTTATTTAACTCATTAAATACTTGAGAAGTTGTATATATCTCATTACTTAAAGACATTACCCATTACCCATTTCTTCGTTTGTAGGCCTGCATCAGTTCCCGGTTACGGAGTACTCGAGGCATTTAAAACTTTCTGGGTTTCGGGCAGATCCTTAGAGTTTTCGAGTAGCACCAAAACTTAAATACTTCTAGAAACTTCTGTAGATTCCAGGCTTCGCTATTTTATTATTAATACCACAGGCCAGACGTAACAATGAATTATTTGTACTCTGAGTTTAATGGTCAGTTGGGGCTGCATGCGCCCCTACTCAATATTTCATTCTTCATTCACCCAAACACCAAGATATTTGTAGATCCGCATCCACTCTGGATCCAGTCCTGTAACTTTTAGTTGGAGGCTTAAGTGATTCTTGGATATAACCATAAATTTATCTTTGGACACATTCATATTTAGCCCCGCCCTCAAACTGGTCTCGTACACATAAAATATGTATAAAGGGCGGTTGGAGCACTTAGTTTTTTTATGACAGTAAGGAACGAATAGAGCAGGACGTTCAGCTGATAGTAATTGATACGCCCTGCGCATTACAATGCAGTGCCGCTCAGGATTCTTAATGTAGAACTGTTTGGTTACTTAGTGTAGAAGTTATCCTATTACTTACGAAATATTGTTTGTTAACTGTTTCACAGATTACAGTCAAATAAATAGTTTTTATCGGGGTTTGGTCCCTTCAGATTCTCAGACATCGTTTAACTCGGCTTAAGAGACATTAAGCATGTATATTACCATCGCATTAGCATGTAGATCTGAATAGAAGAGTTACATTGCCCAATCTTACACATTAGAACTTTTGACTCTTCGGTTTCATACAATTTTATTTTTTCCTCTTGACACTAAAACTTCTTGGGTGGTGTCTGGATGTGGGAATTTTAGCATCTAATTCTAACCTTATATCTAACATTTGTGTTGAATTGTCAATCCCAGCGAATCTATTAACTTATACGTGTATATAACTCTTCAAAACTGATATTGAGGTTTGTAATATCATTTTTTGTCTAAACTGAATAGTTTGCGCGACACTTCCAAAGAGGTAAAATGTCCCCCCCCCTGTAACTTCTAAAATAAGAGAATGATACAACTAAAAAAATATATGATGTTCATTAATTCCAATGCAAACTTCCACTGAAAATTTATTTCAATAAGATCTAGTCAGTAGTTTATTTTAATACGTCTTAAATAACTTAATTTTAAAAAATTCACTATTATTAAAACAGCGATCAAATTTACAATGAACTACAAAAACTTTTATTTTATGTTACTTGCTGCTACGGATTGCTTCATGGGCGAGTCGGACTGGCAGTTAGCCGCTTTTTTTAGAATAAGATAGTCCACGACACCAATACTTATTACGTAATACTTTTTGTACCAATAATATTCGGCAAGAGTCCCACGAGTACCAGATTCCATGGACACTATACTATACTGACGTGCCGTATAGCCTCAAACACTTTGTCATTTGTCGACGGCTTTTTCACAGCTCCAGTTTCTGAATCGTAAAATTTTCTTAATTCACGATTATGAATATCCTAAAAATTACCGTATTTTTCTGGAGTTTGAACTGTTTTCAATATTTTTTTTAGTAACATACCCAATTTTCGACGCTATTTTTTTTTCTTTTGATAAGCAGCGGCGCGCGAGGTAAGAAATAGAACAAAATACTTCAATCGCTTCGCCGAATTCTCGTTTGAATTCTCCATAAAATATTGCGGCATTAATATGTGAATGAATGATTGAATGAAAACTTTATTAATAACAAACACAAACCACACAGAAGACTACAAGTAAAAAAGACTTACAGAGGTAAAAAAACAATTAAAAACTAATAACATAAAAGTAATACAAAATATAATAAAAACAAATATATGTCATAATATAATTATAGAAATTTACATTTTGCCAAAGGCATATTTCATAACAGCAAGTATTTGTCAAAATCATATCATACAAACTGCCAGCGACACAAAACACATACACCGACCAGAGATCTGTCATCTGTCAAATATTTTATAAACTCATGACGTTATGTTGCGATGGTCAGTGTAAAAAAAAACTATACATCCTTAGTTATCCACTCAAACAGAATAACTCTGAGCACGTGTCCTAAATACAAACCGACGACCCAGATATTTTTTCAAAGGGCACGTAATTCAGTGACGTTATTAGATGAATTTTATCCAAGTATCACCCCATTATTTTATTCGCCACGCAAGTTATGGCCGTAGTCCACATTTTTTGACGTAATTGCGCCATCACCTTTTTTAGCATAAAATATTACCGATACATGGGCTGCCTGAAGTGTGTGTATATTGACCGAATATTGCTAAGTTTTGAGTGTCAGCATTCAACAACAAGTATAATTAATTATTTCCTAACAACGTAATATAAAAATTATTCACCTAAATAAATCTATACTTACATAAAAATTAATGATGATTAATTAACGATGGATAACATCGTGTTAGAGTAGACTCGTATATGGTTGGTATTTTAGGAATTAATAGCTCTAGTGCTATGCTGTAACATGGTTCATCATACTCACGAAAATAGTATTGCTTGAGGCGGCGTCCTTTGCCGGGGCTTCTTCTTCCCTCAAGCGAAAGGAAAGATGGGAAATTATTGTATTTCTTGGGTGCAATTGCTAATCATGACAGTAATAAGAGTTCATTCAATGAAAATAATGAATTCAAGCTAATTTTAAAGGTCAATGCATCAATTATACGATAATTTATAAGAGTGGCCGTTGAGTTTCTTGTATGTTCCTCTCACGAGCTCTACTTTATCCGGACATATGATAAATTCAGTCTATGATAAGAAATATTTAATGTGACGGTTCAAAAGCGCTTAGTTTAAGATTAGGGTAAGGTTGGTTTTAATTGCATTCACATGAAACTCTGCAAATATCATTGTAGAACACCAACTACTCTAAAAATCACACACAGAACAGATATGTCTTATATACCTGCTCTGTGCTAAAAATCTATATTAGAAATTACTATTATGACTTATCTACGAAAGAAACACAGATTGTTGGTTAATTAACAAAAAAACAACCGACTTCAAAAACACTATTCCAAAACAATAGATATAATGTTCTCTAAAAAGTATAAAAATAATTGCGTATTTTTATACAATCTATTTAAAAAATCTAATTCTAGATACGATTATTGTTATTTTTGGAATCGGTGTCCTTCCGCCGCGACCCGCTCTCGTCTCCTCGCGACTCAAGCACATCTCATCTATAACTATGTAACAAACCTATCTTAGATGGCACCGACTCCAAAAATTACAATAATCGTATCTAGAATTAGATTATTTAATTAGATTGTATAAAAATACGCAATTACTTTTATACTTTTTAGTGCGCATTATATCTATTGTTTTGGAATAGTGTTTTTGAAGTCGCTTGTTTTTTTGTTATTTTTTTTTTATTTTTATTTAAAAAAATTATAACGCAATATATATGACGATAGCATAAAAAAGATTCGGCCGAGTATCGTTAATTTGCTCCTAAGAATTGAAGAGTTCCGTTACTTTGTCATGGATTCCGTAAACAGAACCTAACAAAACTCTCACCAAACTATATTTGAAGTATAAACTTTCCAATAAAGAAGAATCATCGAAATGGGTTGGCGCAATATTGAGTTATACGTAAATTTATCATCCACTATGCTATACGTATGTATAGCAAATTTAAGACTTTTATGGTTTTCTCGTGAATGGCATTGTCAGATCTGGGCGAAATTACAATGGGACCACACGGGAAGCACCAGCTTTCAAATAAAAAAGGAATTATCAAAATCGGTTCACCCAGTCGAAAGTTTTGAGGTAACATACATAAAAAAAATACCGACGAATTGAGAACCTCCTCCTTTTTGATGTCGGTTAAAAATTGAAATATCCGCTACATGTAAACTGTTGAATGTTTGCGTAGCATTGCAACATTTATATTGTAATATTATCATTATTTGAAATAAACAACGAATAAAAAATACATCCATCATAAAGAAAATATAGGGAACATAAAATTTCTCGCGACCCTTACAAGGGAATGAGTTTTATTTTTGTTTACTTGTTTCTGTTATTCCTCAATCATTTATTCCAAATCATCTCCATGACCTTAATAGATACTGAAACCCGTACTGCGTATCTAAATATTTAGTTTAATAATTAATTTGTTTACTATGTGATTGTGGTGCTATTTTTTATTAAGACGTCAGGAATCATGTCATGCTCCTGGTGAGAACGCAACTCCATATAAATGCAATAGAAAATATCCAGAAGGGCAAGTAAAGTTTACTTACTTTAATCGAGCCCTTCAAAGAATTCTCCGACAACCGATTATCTCGAGTTCTCCGACAATTGGAGCAGCTCATGTGTCTTACCGAAGTTCAAGCTGATATTGAGATGCACTAGACTTGAGGTAGAAGCAACACTCCATACGTAAACGGGCACGCACCTTATAGATGTATTGATCCATATCAATATATCAATCATATCATCCCCAGTTGCTTTGAATTGGCTTTGCCTTCTAAACCCTGGAATGAAGAATTGTTAATGGGCATGAAAAATCGCTTGAAACTTTGTCACAATAAAGTCTACTTGTATATAAATACACTGGTCTTTCTTTCATTTCAAAATACCAATTAGTTATTTCTACACACATCTAAAATTCCCACAAATATTTTCGCGGGTGCGCAGCCGCTGTGTGACGTCACAGGTCAACACTAACTCCTTTAGCCCGATCGGTTCTGTACCCGGCTTTAGTCATTGTATTTTGTTTTATTTGATCTGTGCACTATAGTGCACAGATGGAAGTAACAGTAGTATACTACTGTTACTTCCATACCTAGTGTAAATTCAATAATATGGATAAAGGATTTGCGAAAGGGTAATCAGAAAATCTACCTAAAATAGATAGCCTTATCGTTGTCGACTATTTTGGAAAACCAATGATATGTTTGCCGCCGTTTTTATCGCCTGTCTAAAAGAATGAGACTCTAAAGAAGAATAATAATAATATAGCCTTTATTCAGATAGTAGAACTTACATATATACTTACATACTATCCTTAACTTAGTAACTATATCTATCTATTTGTCTATTGACAAAGGCCTCTTCCAACTTCCTCCACTCTTTTCTATCTTTAGCTATCCATACTATACCAGTCTTGCCTGCTATCGTCCTAAGTTCGTCTGATCTCCGGTATTGTGCCGTTTCCTTTTTAGGTTTCTAGACGTATAGATTATCTACGTGAATAATTGCATTTCAGTTTGGATTTAGGAAAACGATAAAAATGAGAAAGAAATTTTAAATTTAACCTGCAATGATTGTGCCGCCACCAAAGATGGCTGGAAGCATACCGTAGTATTTTTAATGATGTTACATCGTCAAAGAGGAGCCTTCAACAACTTCTATAAAATGTTACTGGAAAAGTCAAAGCTTTCAGGTTTCGGCACTACATTGAAAATTATTAAGGCAAAAGATTTTGGTATTATCCTACTAATATTATAAATGTGAATGTGAGTTTGCTTATTACTCTTTCACGCCTAAACCACCATACCCATTTTAATCAAATTTGGTACAGAGTTAGACTAGAGCATGAAAAATGACAAAGACTACCTTTTATTGCAGAAAAATAAATGGTAGGTTTGAAATAGGGGGTGGCAGTTTGTATTTAAATTCGTCACTATCGAAGATAAAACTATGAAACGTTGTATTTAGGCACTTGATAAGAAATAATTTATAAACATTTGTTCGAGCATTTTTGAAACTTTGACATACATGAGAATGAAATAGGAGATTAAAGTTCACAGGGAACAACTATTAAAGAGACTGACAAGGGAAATGCGCCGTGTCATATAAGAGCGATGCCAGCAGCTCTCTTGAGCAGTTTATATGTGTATAATTTGAAAAGTATCCTAAAAGATAAAAAGAAATGCCCAAATTAACTATTCAACGCAAGTTGCGGGTAAAAGTTAGTATATCATAAAGTAGAGCAGAATAAAAATATTTTTTTTGACAAAGTAGTTGTTGGTACATGAACACTTGTAAGGTATGGTGTGTAATATGTTAGATATATTTTAGATTACACCGAAACATCGATTATCTAAACCTACTTGGCTTCAAATACGAATAAATGTAGTGGCTACAAAACTCGAAGTTTAGAAAGGAATACACTTAATGTTTCGAAAAACCTATATAACTACTGGTAGACTCAGCACTATAACTTGTACGTACACAGTATTCCGGGCGATTGATCGTTCGATTGTTTTCTTTATTTTTCACGAGCGACCGCGACGATGCGGTTCGCACGCAGCCATTAAGAGAGTCTTTTTTCGACAGTTCGCCAGATGGCGCACATCACAGTTGTGCATAAGGAGGAGGGAAAGTTTGAAAGGAATGTTTATGGTTTTCAGGACAAGTATCAAGGACTGTTCTGAAGCCGCAACAGAAGTACCAAAACATCGAGAGCTACATATACAGCGCTCGCTCACGCAAAATATATGTGAAAAAAGCCGTGGATTATGTCTCTCCATTACCTAATTAATAATTTATAAGAATAAATGTGGATTTTCATGCCCAGAGTTTTTATAACCCTTTTGTAATAACGAAATGACGAAACAAAACATGGCTCTCAAGTTGAAAAAATATTTGATGCGGTAACATTTAAGGCGAAGGGTAGACAGAAAACACGCAATCAAGGTGTTTTTTGACAAGTTCTGTGGTGAAAATATAGCATTTGGAGTTATGCACACTACTTCATCCTGTTACACATACCCTTAAGTCTTACTTATAGGTTGCTAATGCTTGCTGTTGGTTAAAGTTAACACTCCAGAACTATTATGGACTACCAGTTTTCTTTGCAGTTAAACAAGTTTTTTCTCGGCATGATGCATTTGTTTAGTATACTACTCTCATAAAAGATGTTTTTATAGCTTTTAATTTTTTGTGTAGGTACATTTATTCAGATTAGTAATCAATAATGAGGATTGTAAGAAAATAAACTGTTTGCGCCTGTTAAAATGTTAAATTTTCGACGCAAGAATTTTCAAAATTTTGGCTTGGTCGCCGGCATTTAGTGTCACCTTAACTTAACAGACAGACAGACAGCAAGCTATGTTTTCGGATCATATTGACTGAATCTCGGCTGAAGCAAATCGATATCTAGGCTTTATTTTAAGAAGTACAAAGGGCTTCAAAGACAGCTACGGTAATTAAATTATATAACTTTTACGTGAGTAGCAAGCTTGAGTATTGTAGTACAGCTTGGAACCCGACTTATAATGTGCAAAAAGATAGACTGGAAAGGGTACAGAAAAAGTTAATTGGTAGTTTGACGTACCGATTCAAGACTCCGAATACAGTCAGGACATATGCTGACAAAATGGAGCACTTTCAATTACAGCAGGTATCCTCACGACGATCTCATCTAGACATGTTATTTCGGCATAGGTTAATAAACGGCATCATTGATTGTGCGGCTCTCTTACTTAAAATTATTTTTTCCTGCCCGAATGCCACGACATCTATGCGATTTGTTTGAGCCAAGTTTCTGTAAAACCAATCTAGGACGTGATTCACCTGTGACTATACAAAGATAAGTCCAAATATTGATTTAATTATGATTGTCTTAACAACTTTATACTAAAGCTAAATAAAAACTAATTTAAAACTCATAAAGTGTGACTAAAGTGCGCTCGCGCCCAATGCGCCTATGTTTGCAATACCATATCTTGGAAACTGATTGAAGTATCGATACTTACATTAATACATATTTTTTACATTATACATAATTTTTACGCATATTTTTTTATTTTTTATAGAATACGAAAAGCTAAAATTCAAAATAATTGATCATTCTTCATTGGCAATCGTGACGAATGTAAATCTTGAGTTGTCGAAAAATATTATAAGACAAATGAGGTTTTTGTGCGAAACTTGTGCCTTCTGAATCAATCAAAGCAAATGTCTCAATAGTAAGAATAATTTATTTCCTGCACTCAACATGGAGGTGTCGAAAATATCATTGATATGAACAAAAAACGTATTGTTCAGCAGCTTGGGGTTCGAGCAATAGCTGTGGAGAACCACGTATATGCCGCAATCTCGACGACGCCTCGTAGATCCATCTATTATTATTATTAGAAAGTATTTTATTTATTTATCAACATTTTAATGTTTTTTATATTATTTTGCTATTCGGAACGGAGACAACAGATGAAAATCATGAATATCAGTACAGTCGTTCTCCAGATATAAGTGTTAGAAGAACTGTGTAATGTATGGAAATTGGAACTCCACGCCTCTTCCGTAGACGATACGCCTCACGTGAGGCTAAGCAGCAAATGCAGTTTCCACTTCAGGACTTCAAGAGCCAGTGCTACACCACTTGATCTATTTAACATGAAAATATAAAAAAATAATTAAAACTTATTTCATAAAATAAACCGTAAGCACTATGTAGTTAACATCGTCTCATATTACTGAGAACCTTCCTAGAACTTGACCAAATGTCTCATCATGGATCTAGTAAATGTTTTATCCCATTTTATCTTCAATGACGAAGAAAGAGCCTCCGTATTTTTTTTAGGTGTGACGTCACAATTGTCAACTTGCTGGTGATCACTAATGATTGGATCATCGAAAGAAAACTGCAAGAGTAAATATCAAATGATCATCTTCGCATATTCTACAGGCACAGTCGCTGGTGCCATTATAACAAAGTCCCAGAACACCATATTATCGTCATCGTCATAGCTATTAATATAGTGTATTATGTATATAGTGTATATTAGAAGGAAGTAGGATAGGATATTAGTAATAAGATTTTGACTCCAGTGACTGGTTTCTACTTAATGCATGTTTAACGTATTTTTATCATTTTTTTTTATTCCATTCTATTCTGTATTATTACGTTATAACAACCAAACCGTTACACAAATATATAAACGTTGTTTTACTTATTTACTCTCTTCTTGCTGTTATTATTTGGCAGAAATCTTTAATTTGCAGATTCGGAAATAGATACTTGTACAGTTTTATTTTGTGTGAAAAAAAATTGTTTACGAGACAGCCCATCCACTATCTGCTAATAATTTAAAAATGTCAGTTACTACGAGTAAACAACCCTGATAAATATTTGATTAAAGAAAGCAACGAATCATTCCTAACGCAATTCATTACAAGAGATTCTTGACGGTGACAAAGTAAACCGATCTACGATAAGATTGGTGACACATTTGCCAAAGAACGGATATCCGTTTCACTATCTGTTCCGATTCGTAAACAGACCCTATATTTTTACGTTCTTGTTTATTTCTCTTTGTGTTTATTTGTTTTTCAAACGAATTGTCCTAGATAAAAACAATGTTAGAGTAACACTCTTCTTACATTTTATTGTATTAGTTTAAGTTACACCATTTATGTGTGTGTTTTTCTAACAGCTCTTCTTTTGTGTATACCATAGAAAGCTTCCACTATTCGAATTAAACACTATTATGTAAATTAAAATTGTTTTATTATCAATGATTTTGCTTTATTGTGCTCAACTTTTTGACATCGGTTTCATTATGAGGCTTAACCTCTTTCCAAATTTCTGAGATTTGTAGGAAGTAGCAGTAGAATTTGCTGTATGTGCAGTGTTAACGAGACAGTACTGCCGTATCAGACGTATTTCTGCTGCAAGCAAGCATCAGAAGTATATAAGACATTCCATCATTTAGCGTCATGTTCGGCAAAATGATATGTTCAGGGTCGGACCATGATAAGCCACTCCTTAGGTGGTCGCCACTTTGATCATAATAAATACTCAAAAAAAATTTTTTTAACAAAAAAACAACCGACTTCAAAAACAATAGATACAATATGCAAAAGTATAAAAATTTCGTATTATATACACGGGAAACACCCGCTTTCAAATAAAAAAAGAATTATCAAAATCGGTTCACCCAGTCGAAAGTTTTGAGGTATCAAACATAGAAAAATAGCGACGAATTGAGGACCTCCTCCTTTTTTGAATTCGGTTAAAAAAAAGTAAATGAAATGTTTTCAATTTATACAGTTTTTAAAATTGATTCATTTCAAGAAAATCTAAAAATGAGAAATACTTACGCCTAAAACACATCGAGAATGTAATATTTTCGGCAAAGTGAAAAGAAAAACTCCCAAGAGTAATCGGAATCGAAAAATTATACAGAAATTTGTGGATATCGTCTAGGGAGTTGGTTATTTTGACGAAAAGAATTTTTATACTTATTAATAATTTTAAGAGCCCTTATGTTACAATAAATAGATACATTTTTGTATTTTTTTATCGAGTATTTATTTAAATACAATCCTATAAGTATGCAGCTACTTTTTTCTATAGCTGTAGGGCCAGATATATTTATTAGGGGTTAAAGTATAACATTGCCATTTTGTACTGAAAGATTCAATCATGTTTTGGTCATGTTAAAAATATTTATTAAATTGAGATATTATATCGTTGTTATCTATACATCATTGGCATCTCATTGGTAAGTGATTTGTGCTTTTTCGCAATGACATTCTATACATAAAGATAAATGATGCCGTATTAAAACACAATCAAAATATGGAACATGCCACAAATCTATACTAATATATAAAGCTGCAGTGTTTGTTTGTTTGTTTGTTTGAACGCGCTAATCTCTGGTACTACTGGTCCGATTTGAATGATTCTTTCAGTGTTGGGTTTCATTTATCGAGGAAGGCTATAGGCTATGTTTTTTTTTTTCAAAATTAGGGATCCGTAATAAAATTGCTATTTTGTAACACAAGGTGTAAAATCGAAAACCTATTTTTGCGTGCGCTGCAAAAACTATTGACAATAGAACAAAATGATGTACAGGCTATAATATAGGCAATATTTTATTACTTTTAAAACTATCGCGTGAATTATACTTTATATGGCAAAACAACGTTTGCCGGGTCAGCTAGTTACAACATAATAAGATTAACTGCCGTAAATATACAATGGCGCATTTACTCCAATTCTTTTAAATACTCTTGGTCAATAAGCAGCAATGTAAGCACACAGTTGACACACGACTAAGGAGACAAGTGTGATATTTCATCATATTTAAGCACATTTTACTTTTCCGCTATCAGATTGCGAATGTTTATCCCCCTTATTCGTAATGGTCCGCTAACTTTAAACAGCCGCTTAGGAGTGTCTTTTCTCATTTTGACTTAGGTCAATAGAAGAAGACAGAGTGAGAATTAGCAATGCTTTAAGTTAGCAGACTATTATGAATAAGGGAGTTAGTGTATAGAACCCTTGCAGTAGAACTCTGAGAGCCTGGACTCACCTTTCTGAAGGTATTTCGTACAGCTTGTTGTGAAGACTATTACCATGTAAAACTGTATCCAAATTGTGACAAGCATATTATTGGTCGATTGAGGGATTTGTTCCAAGGAATGATGTCGGATCAGGATTTCTCATTGTAGATTCTGTAGAGTTTCTCGAGCCATGTGATTGAGTCTTGCGCTATCATGAAACAATCATGTTGATGCTGCGAGTGTCGCCATCATTGCTCGAACCTTAGTCCAATAAACATCTGCTGTTATTGCTTCATCAGATTAGAGGCCACGAAGGGACCGCCAAACAGTTACCATCACATTTCTACGCATAAGCTTTTTTAGGACATTCTAGAAGCGTATGACCTAAATTTAACCCTAAATCATGGAGCATCAATGATATTATTCATTCATTAGTTCATCTTCAAGTCGAAGTTTCCCATGCGGAATACCAGCACCAGTCCAGAGATGACATTTTTTTTGATATTTTTTGACAGCCATATTTGATCGCCCGCATACGAATTTATTATACCTATTGTAAGTTAATTATTAAAATTAAGAAATTGGTATTATAACAACATAAAATAAGAGATATTTTCAGTTTGCTAACCTTATTTCCTTTTTCGATGCAAGCAACTTCTCGAATAGCAAGAAATTTAAATCGAAAAAAAAAACTCTCTGGTCCCAAAACTTAGCCAGAAGAAGAAGCCTATTTAGGGTAATAATTATATTACCCCGATCCCCGACGATAATAAAATTATAACGCCAAAAGTTTACCCATGAAATTGCCATACATAAAGTTTTAAGCAAACATACCAATCTGACAAGGGTGTGGGTAAAAGGTTGCGGTCAATTCGATAATAGACATTTTATAAATAATAAGGGTTCTAGTACGACATTGCCGTTTTAGCGTAGGTACTGGTACTTAGATTAGGTACTTTAGATTAAACCCTGCTTGGTGCCAGTATGCAGAGTTAACCTTTTCACATAACAGCTAGAATATTAGAGATTTAAAAAATTGAACAAAATTTCATTTGTTTCGCTTCCATTGCAATTTCAGTCGGCTCTAAAAGTTGTAAATTGTTGTTGGCATTGAAAATTAAAGTAATTTTTGAATACGAGTTCCGCCGTAGAACCAAAACCTAACGCTTCGGATTAGAACCAACCGTGGGCAATTAAAAAGTTTCTGGACTAGCCCTTTTAAAGAGAATTATTTGAAAAACAATTACGGTTCTTGAAAATGGGACACTCGGAGAGTAGATAACATTTTAGTTTTTTTTTTATTTACGGACGTTCAGCTGATGGTAATTGATACGCTCTGCTCATTTGCAGTGCCGCTCAGGATTCTTGAAATATCCAAAAATTTCGTTTGGTTAATACTTGTGTGGTGGCATAGCAATGACATTAACTCGAGAATATATGCGTCATTATTTTCTATGAATTTAGCTGTGGATTGAGCCAGATTTTTATTGCTAGAGACTTTAGTTAGCGTTTGGTGATGAAGCTCCATCTCTGGTTCAGTGAATTCAGACGAATTCTTAATCTTCTCTGTGACGATTTTCATAAAGATCGCCCGGCGACTACTGTTACCGAAACCAATACTTATACCACACGACCACCGATTGAAACTTATAAAAAAATCTTCGTCTCGGCCGATACGCTCTCGGCAAAGCGTGGTTGTGAAGAAATTTTGACAGCGGTAAACGTAATTCGCCTCACAATTATTCGCCATCTCTCCTGTTAGAGGTGATTAATTGTAATGTTAGAAGTCATTTCTCTAACAGAGATTGATATTTGAAGGGAGAACGTTCTGTGCATTTTATGTATGTATGTATGTGTTCGATGATCATACGAATGTAAGGTATTTATTTTATTTATTTTTATTTATTTGTTCAATGAACAAAATTATCTTAATATATATAATAATAGAGACATACTCGCAAAACCTCTAAGGTTTATGTGCGAGCGGTAAGTTCGCATTACAATAATTATTTTAATTACTTAAGACTTAATATAACATATAGTAGTATTATTAAAAATATACATCATAGGTATTCCTGGTTATTAGCTTCTAGATAGTATTTTTTTAACTTTACTTTGAAATTTTTCTTTTGCAGATATATATCTATTAGATCATTAGGTTATGTATTTAATATCCTAGGTAATACATAGTTACAGGTTCTTTTACCATATACATTGTTATATTTAGGTAGACAAAGCTTTTTTAGGTAGGCTAGTTTCCTCATATTTTGTTTTCTTTCATATTTCTTAACATTACAATAAAAAAGGCATAAAAGGCATTTATTCTTCTCAAAATTGATTCCTTTAGAATTCTTTTTGATGTCGCTTCGGAAACAAATGGCACTTTGAGAGAGAAGAAGCGGCGCAAGAAACTCTCTCAGACTTTTTTTTTGTGCTCTTTTCAATAAAAATATACAAATTGTACAGTCATTTCTATCGCTATAAAACATCATAATCTAGTCCCAGGCTGTCAAATCACTTAGATATTCAGCTGTGGAGTAGTAGGATTAACGACAGAGCCATTTTTTAATAAAACATATAAATTTATTTATAGATAATGCCTGAACAGTGACTGGGACTTAATTATAAAAGTGTATACATTTACCCTTAAAGCTATGATGTATCTTATGAATTGTGTTTTGTTTCAAAAAACGTATTTATAGAAAGTGCTTTAAAATTATAATACTCAAAAGCAAGCTTCGATTCCAAAAACTTTACCTATATCTTCTTTCACACTAAGAATGTAAAATTTATCCGCTTAAATTAAGAACCGCCTTTAACTAATTCTTGTAACTAATTCTAGTAGGCTTCATAAGGTACATAATAGCTTTAAGGGTAAATATTATACACTTTTATAATAAAGTCCCAGCCATTATCTATAAATAAATTTAAATGTTTTATAAAAAAATGGCTCTGTCGTAAATCCTATTACTCCACTGCTGAATATCTAAATGATCGGACAGCCTGGGACTAGATTGTGATTATTTGATAGCGATAGAAATTACTGTACAATATTGTATATTTTTATTGAAAAGAGCGCAAAAAAAGAATGCTGGGAGAGTTTCTTGCGCCGCTTCTTTTCTCTCAGAGCGTCATTTATTTCCGAAGCGGTGGTAGTATCTAGTATATTAGAAATGACATCAAAAAGAATTCTAAAGGAATCAATTTTGAGAAAATAAATGCCTTTTATGCATTTTAATGTTGCCAGACTAGCAGTGATGAAAAGATGCAAAAATTTCCAATTGTAAAATCAAACAGAATCCACGTCTAAATCTTAACGTAATATTTGAAATACACGTTCATAGACACGTGGTCACGTACAGACTGTAAAGTTTTTGAAGTCGGTTTATTCCAAACAATAAGTTATTATTAACGGTTAGCTCTAAAGCTAATATAAAACTTAAGTCAATCCTTCATTTACATATTGTTTTTATATATTATTTTATATAATACGTAATAATCTGGACTGATATAATGTAATATGTACATGAGAATCAATATTCTTGAAACTAATCTTTTATTTTATTTTAGAAGAACTATTAACTTGTACAACAGCACTCTTTTAGAAGTTGATATATTTCATCTTTTATTTGGTAAATTTCAGATACATATAAGAAAAATATTGTACTCTTTTAGATAATTGTCAACATTGTGATAACTATGTATAAGTTGTGTCTATACTTTAAAAAATTTATTATGTTTAACATGTATGGGACTCATTATCGATACAAATTTGTTAAAGACTGTCTGTCTTATTCGTAATGGTCCGCTAACTTTAAACAGCCGCTAAGGAGTGTTTTTTCTCATTCTGACTTAGGTTAATAGAAGAAGACAGAGTGAGAATTACCAATGCTTTAAGTTAGCAGACTAATTTGAATGAGGGGGTGTATGTTCCCTGAAAATAAATAAATAAAAAATAATCTAATTGTATACGTACACAAATCACGTAAAATTTATTGTCCTGTACGACTGACCAACTTTTTCATCAACGCACAGCCTAATCCACGGGGGCAGTTCAGCAGTTAAAACGACACTAACTGCCAGCGACCTTGAACGATAGCAGTTGATTAACGGCCGCCCGCCCGCCATCTATGTAACAAAGAAGTCTGTAGTTCATTTTCTTCACGGAGTAATGTACTAATCTGAATAAATGTACCAACACAAAAACGTTCTTGTAAGAACAATTCTTCTGAGTTTCGTATAAAACAAATGCGTTATACCGAGAAAAACTTGTTAAACTGTAAAGAAATAGTATATTTCATTACGAGTGCGGAAAGCCTGTCATTGCAAAGAGTTCCGACAAATGTCTACCCGAGCCGAGGCGCAGCCGAAGGTGAGGGTTGACAGTCGGAACAATACAGTTGCAAAAAAATTAAGCAATTTAATAGAATAATAAAAACACAACACACTCAACTCATTGTGTGCAACAAACAAAATATAAACTCGCAAAGAAAATTTTTGGAAAATGGCGCCAACCGTAAAAGAATATAAGCAGAGATTTTTTTTTGTTTTCTTCATCCATTCTGGGTAGCCAAAAGGAAAAGTATGCCCATACAGCCAATTCTTCAGTAGTTTTTTTTTATTGATATTAAACGAAACTGAAATTTATTAAAAATGAAACCTAACCTAACTCATTGAATGAAATCATTAAATCCGATATTGAAACAAATTAGTAGCTTCTGTTTAGAAATATTTACATGAATCATAAAAACTTCTATGAATTTTTTTTGCAAAACCTTCGTGGTTCGCACATCTTAAAATTTCACTCTCATATTTTTTTCATAACGAGCCTAAAGAAGTATAACTTCAAAAATTCTATCATTTAAGACAGAAAATATCTTTGTTGCTCATGATAATCCCTTCACATCCTGTGGAACAACTATCACCTAGAGCAATAGTTTAAAGATAAAGAAAAGCTACCTAATACTAGCATACGTATGGAGATTTTCTTTATATAAATATAAGTAAAAATAAAGAAGCTCAGAGGTCAGTTGGTAAATATTGAAGACAGCACGTACTCCATTGACGTTATTAGATTAATTTTATCTGCGTTCCAGTCCATTCTCTTATGATCCACAAAATTGATGAGCCCTCATCTACATTTCTTCACGTACGATGAACCATATTTGTGAATGAAATCGCCATTATTATTAGTTCATGTACTCGATTTTCGAATTAGGAACTTAAATAATATCAAAATTAATTGAAAGGTATTCGATGTTGATATTAATAAAATTTAAATTTCTTAATACAACCCAAGCTCTTAGACTGGGCTGTATAAACTAACTATAGCAATAACAAATATGTTAAAGTACCGGTTAAGCAAAAACTGAGTTTTAGATGACGTCATAACATTAACAATTATCATAACTTCTGTTTATTGTAACCGTCCAATCTTCACCGAATGTTAAAAAGCTAAATAGCGCCGTGAGTAGCAAATAAATATTTGATTATGATTTGATATTTCACTTTTTAACTTTATTTATGCCAAGGAATAACATGGAATACCACATCCCACAGTCTATGTTAAAGTCAGCGTTACTGTTAATGTTAAATTTGACCTAAACCTTAACTATACCAGCTAATATAATCCAACCCAGCCTTATTATTTTTGTGATCAAAGGCAACATAGAATGTGTAAAAACTTAATAGCAAACTTTTTACCAAAAAACGTTCTTCCACGAGACCTACAGCTGTACAGCTAGGAGTTGTTCTAGTTAGTAAAAATAATATTTGAAAATGTTTGGAGCTACGGAAAAAGATGACGGGCGCTACATTATTCTGAAATCTGACCCTCTTTAATGAAAATTCGTGAGAAACAAGAAGTGTTGGTAACCAGTAACCTTTTTTGACAATAAGGGACGAGAAGTACAAGACTTTCAGCTGATGTAAATTGATACGCCCTGCCTATTACAACGCAGTGCCGCTCAGTATTCTTGAAAAACCCAAAAATTCTGAGCGGCACTACAATTGCGCTCGTCTCCTTGAGAAATAAGATATTAAGTCTCATTTGCCCAGTAATTTCACTAGCTAAGCGAATAATGCTTACACATAATCTAGCCGACATCCTGTGCCAAGGAGCCTCTCACCGGTATGTTAGTATATATTTTTGGACTAAATAATAAATATATTGCATGGTTACACAATATTATCTATGGCTGGGAGAGCGCCATTTGTTGCGCCGCTTCTTCTCTCTCAGAGAGCCATTTGTTTCCGAAGCGGTAGTAGTATCTAGTATCTTAGAAATGACATCAAAAAGAATTCTAAAGGAATCAATTTTGAGAAAATAAATGCCTTTTATTAAATTTGTAAAGAAAATTTATGAACGATGAATCTGATCGCTCTTACCAACTAAACCTGTTCTGGTGACGCATGGTTCATAAATCTTGCTATATCTTGTTCAACTCCCAGGTTGTGGCTCCATTTTCTCTCTTTTTCTTCGGCAATATATTGAAATGGTTACACAAATAAAATTTGTAAATAAAATTTATGAACGAAAAATCTGAGCACTGTTACCAACTAAACCTGTTCTGGTGACGCATGGTTCATAAATCTTGGTATGTCTTGTTCAACTCCAAGGTTATGGCTCCATTTTCTTTCTTTTTCTTTAATCCCAGAAGTGAGGGATATCACTTGAAAAATAACAAATTATCTGCAATGGTTATGCTAAGATCCAATCTGGTCAAAACCCTGACGTCTAAATTATGCGGTTCGCGTTCAAATAAAAGTTAAAGTTTTCTTTAATTACCAAGCAGCAATGTGTTTCAATTAGGCATCAATTAATTTCCTCAGAGAGTTGTTCTGAGGAGTTGCCGAACTACGAAGTATACAAGACTAATTTGTTTACTCTGTGCAATATTGCAGTATTTGCAGTTAGTATAAAGAACTCTTGAGAACAAGTGTTGTAAACATGGTACATTATAAACACACGTTGGCACGTGTTTAATACACTATAATCTTCACTTCACTGTTATATTTGTTTTTTACAAAATAAGTTGAATTTTAATTAAGTGTATCTTATTATTCTAACAAAGCGGTTGTGGCTTGCAAATTCTAAACCAGAAACAAAATGTGGGCTTATTATTAGTTAACTGGCTGATATACACAATGAGAAATATTATTTTAAAACATAATCTTATATCTTTAAACGAGCAATTCTTGTATGTATATATATATATATGTATATATATATATATATATATAATTTGAGTCTCGGAAACGGCTCCAACTATTTACATAAAATTTAGTAAATAAAGGATTTCGGGGGCGATAAATCGATCTAGCTAGGTTTCCATTACAAAAAAAAATAGTTTTATCCGTGTTTTAATGAGAAACAGCTACATTAACATTAGAATACAAAGGTAAATTACAAGTAACAAGACTATAATAGCTCAGATGGGAAATTGGGTGATCCGGAAAGCAGAAGAACCCGGTTCGAATCCAGATGTCCTATTAGATTTCTTTTTGGTTCAAGTTTTGTACATTCTTAAAAATCCGAGCAAGGCTCGGTCGTCCGGATATTGATGTATTATTCGCAGTTTGATAGCGGAACGGCTGAAAGACAATGCAAGGACAATTAATATTTTAAATACATTTACAATGAATAGATACAGCAGTCAATGCTTAATATGGTGTAATTTTGTGGCATGTTCATTATTTCGGCTTTGTTTTTATGCGAAGTGATTTGTCTTTCAGCCGTTTCCAATAATTTATCTATCCTTAGTTTAACTTACTAGAGGTAAGAAAAATCTATCCTTTTACGCTTACTTACACTTCAATAACCTATCGACATAAAGCATTGGACTATAATTATACTGGACATAACTATGGATAGATAAGATTCTTGATGATATAACCTACTCACAATACAGTGACAACTGTACAATACAATGCTGATATGGATTTTTGCAAACCCTAAATTCTGAGTAGCACAGCGATTGCGCTCGTCGCAAACGTAAGTTGTTTTCTTGATGCCCTACTAAAATTACTATTTTATTAGATATGACAGCAAAAATGCCGCTGGGGTATCAACCCAGTAATCTGTGCAAAGGAGCGCTAGATATGTTTTTGCATTTGATGATCACCAACAACTACAACAATTAGGGTCTTTCATCTTTTATATTTAATCAGAAATTCGTGTAGGTACTTATACATATCGGTATCATAATACATTATTATTCTGAGGAAAACTGCGGAGTACATGACATCCCGCGTGATGGCGCTACAGTCGCGTATAAACAAAATGTCGAAGCTCTAATAATTAAGATGGCCGGCGCTTACAGCGGCAACCGACTGCCTCTTATCTTCATCTATATTTAGTTATCTTTACTACTTATTATTATCTTTATTTTTCTATATAATCCTCAATAATATTTCCCTTGTATCGAAGATATCCCTCGCACGCAGCCTCCTAATTTAGTACCGATACATTGTCTGATCCTAAATAAGTTTCACTTGATTAGTCCGACCATTTAACCACATATATATCTTTTTTATCATCTCGGAATCGGCTCTTATGACTTGGATTTACTTTACTACACTGCGATTTTTGAAAAACCGTCCAATTCCTAGCTATTTGTTATGTGAGGGAAAACAAGATTTTCCTAGTTTTCACACTGAACGGTTGCCTCGGTCATCCAATTCCTTTTTGTAATGGTACGCCTTAACCAGAAAATGTTTGTCTTATATTGATATAAATACTTATAAGAATAGATTTTTGTATCACACTACGTCCGATCAGAATCCGGTCCGTATCCGTGAAAACACGGTCCGAAGTAGTGGTAGAACTATGTCTATGGTAGTTTACGCACTAGATCTGGCTTCCGTCATCTGATTTCTTTCCGTCAACCGTTAGAAATAGTTCTACGACTGCACCGGACCGTATTTTCACGGGTACGGATCGGATTCGGATCGGACGTAGTGCGAAAGCGCTCTGACTGTCGAGTATCTTGTTCTTAAATCTATATATATAAAAAAGAATTGCTGTTCGTTAGTCTCGCTAAAACTCGAGAACGGCTGGACCGATTTGGCAAATTTAGGTCTTGAATTATTTGTGGAAGTCCAGAGAAGGTTTAAAAGGTGAATAAAAAGGAAAATGCTGCTAAATTAAATAAAAACAACAATTTTGTTTTTCCTTTGATGTGTCCCCCGTCGTTCAGAAATCAAATTGAAAGAATAGTTCAAAATGAATAACTTACTAGAATTTACATCTTTCTTACTTTCTCAGGAAGTACAAAATAAACTTAATTTTATATACAATATAACGTCTGTCGCTAACTAATAAACCTTTAGAATATTGAAGATTAGACCTCCCTACTTATTTGACTTTGATTTGACAAGTTAGACAGGTACGCTGTCAACCCAACTGGACATTCATTCATAATATAAATCACTGAGGGGTAATCAAGAGGATGACGACCTCGCTGTAAAACTTCAAACTATTTACCGCATCAAGAAAGTTTTGTTGAAATTACTTCTGAGTTTCTTGGGCTCAAGATGGTCGTTGTATGTAGGACAATGATTATTTAATACGTTCTTGTGTGGTATACAGATTGACACCATTACAATATTAGTTTAAAGAACTCACTTTAAGCCAGGTTTTAATGCAGCAGGGTGATTAATCAATTGTTACTTACAGCCATCAACGGTCGATAAGAGGACTAGCCTCGTAATAAGTTAATATGACCCGTGATTAATACATTCACTCCCACTAATCACCACCTTAGGGAGGAGGGGATGGCTGAAAAACAGCGCTGCATGGTAACATAAATCCATGATTCCATGTCAGGTGAAGCTGAGCCTTTTCCTTTTGCCTATTGTTTCATCGCGCACCCTAATTATTCATTTTATTTTTGTTATGTTTTGTATGGCAATAAAGTATTATTTATTTTTTATTAAAACAATACCTTGCAACGTTGATTGAGTTTCATTTCAAAAGATAGGGGACACGTGCAGCACTTCTTGTAAACAGTGGTTTTCCAATAATTACTTGACATGTTAACATGAACAAACAAAAACTTGCACTACACAGAAACAAGTCAATGGCGAACGGTTACTTAAACGTAAATGACTTTTTCCTATTAGGTTGCGCAAAGTAACGCACTATAATTATTTTCAAACATTCCCGCTCGCTCAGCTACATTCCCGCACGCTCTTGTCAACGTGTGGGAAAGTAGTACTTTGCGAACGCAAATGCATGCGCAAAATGGAACTTTGCGCACGATAATAGGAATAGTATATTTCATTACGAGTGCGGAAAGCCTGTCATTGCAAAGAGTTCCGACAAATATCTACAAGTTGCAATGACGGTGCCGCACGTGTACTGAACAACTATTTTAATACAATTGCGAAAAAATTAAGCAATTTAATAGAATAGTTAAAACACAATAAACTCAACTAAGTCATCATTTAGTCCTTATATAAGTTATAACCTAAAACCTAACCTAACTCATTGAATAATATCATAAAATCTGATATTGAAACAAATTAGTAGCTTCTTTTTAGAAATATTTGCATGAATCATAAACCTTCCATGAATTTTGTTTTTGTTAAATACTTCGTGGTTGGTTTTTTCTTTTTAATAGACACTATATTGACAGTTGGGAAAGAGAACGCACGAGTTCGGAACAGGTAAAGAAAAAGCTCGAGTATGTAATAGCCTACATTCCCAACGCTATATGTCTCTGCAATACGCCACTATTTGAGCAACTGTATTAAAAAATAGTATATGATACAAGTGCGCAAAGTAGGTCGTACCCGCACGAGCGAAGCGAGTGCAGGTTGACCTACGTGCGCACGTACTAATGTACTATTCTATCCTTTAGAATGCAAAGGATACTTCACCTCGGGAATGGAGTGATCTGGAATGGAGTGGCTGTTTAATGAATAAATTATATTGTAAAGATTTTTAAAAAAAAAAGCTGCCCAGCGAATTTTGCGCCCGTTTTTCTCAGGTGTGAAACATATCTTTTTAACTGGGCGATAGATTTTGACGTTCAATAAGTAATTTAGTTCATATGAATTTGAATATCAAAGAAAGTGAAGGTTCTCAGGTCAATTGTATTTATTACGTTTGTTTACTCCGTAGATGATTTATGATATGTCTAGATGGAGGTTCTTGCTTGTAGGCAACGCATGACAACAGGCTAGGTTGTTTACTTTAGTGCGCATGACAGCTACGTTCTACACCCGCGATACGACAGTCACTTTGATTTAGTGTGCATGCATTGCTGAAAAAAAAGCTAGCGTTCGCCGCTTTACTCATAATTTCATCGTTTTTGGAACAGTTTCATTTTTGTACTTAAAAAGGTAAACTTACCAAATCAATTTTATACAGAAACTATGATTTGGTCAAGTGGAACTAATGAAAAACTTACAAATGGCGACCATAACTTTTCTATTACGAGTATTATATTCTACTTATACTTGAAAATTTTATGTGTCGAATTACTATTAGACGGGTCATAGACGATATAAACCATCGTACCGATGAACTAATAAATTCATATATATATTAATGATACTGTCTCTAAGTGACCGGACAGCCTGGGACTAGATTATGATTTGTTTTATAGAAATAGCAATGATCGTACAATATTATATATTTTATTAAAAAGAGCGCAAAAAGAAAGCTGGGAGAGTTTCTTTCGCCCCTTATTCTCTCTCAGAGCGCCATATGTTTCCGAAGCGGTAGTAGTATCTATTATATAAGAAATGACATTAAAAAGAGTTCCAAAGAAATCAATTTCGAGAAAATAGATGTATTTATGCCTTTTAACGAACTCTTTCTATAAAAGCCTTTTGTATAGAGTCAAATACCGAGTAATTACTTATTTCATCATTTATTTTAAAAATAATTGTACAATTTCAAATCCAAGTTCAAACTTGGCCAACCCTAACCAAACATTACAAATTCATCAATATTTACTCTTAACGAAATGACTAAACGAACTTCAATCTAGTTAAGTGTTTCGTGAGCCAACTGGGGTTATTCAGTCATTTCATTTAATGCAATTTAGCTTATTTAACGTACGCTAGCTTCAGCTAAAATATTGGCGTTAAATTTTTTGTGAAATGCTTTTATTGTAACATTATGATTCCTAAGAACAAAACAGCTCGGCTTAGGGGATATTTCACATTCTCTGCAACAAAAATATGGAATCCCTCCTGTAAAGAAACAAATGAGTTTCGGGTGCTTTAAACAAACTACCGATTAGCTCTACTGAACAAGCAAGTGCTGTGGGAGAATCTAACCACGCCCACTGGAAATTCCTTTCACTAAAACTATTTTTTACGGACATAAACACACACACACACACACTTACATTCACACATGCACTTGCACAGGTAATAACAAACAATACTTTTTTATATTACATTCTATAAAAAAGATAGCTTAAGTAGGAAATCGGAGAGCCATTGTACATCCACTACTACTCAACACCTTAGGGAGGAGGGCATGGATGAAAAACAGCACTGCATGGAAAGACGAATTCATGATTTCATGTCAGGTGAAACTGAGCTTTCTCTTTTTGCCAATGTTTCATCGCGTAATGATTATGCGTTTTATTATTGTAATTTTCTGTATGTCAATAAATATTTATTTAATACTATGCACTCATGATTCTTGATTATACCCAAAGTTCGGAGCGGTATTACAATTCCGATCGTCATGTTCACACACACACACACACACGCTCACGCTCTTTCCCGTCGAGGTAGGCAGAGACAACAGAGATCCATTTGCTTCTATGCTTACAACCTCAAGTACTTCATCTACATTCATTACTCTTCTCATACATGCCTGCCGTTTCCAGCGCTTCGGACCTTTTCTTTTTTCAAAACATCCTCAATTTGGTCGACGAATGTTCTACGAGGTCTCCCGCGACCGACTTGCCCACACACACTTGCCTTGTATATTCGATTTTGTCAGTTTCAGACGATACTAAATCAGCTCTCTTCAAACCGAAACAAAATAATGCTTGCACGCTACTGCTTCACACCGGATAAAAACAGCGATGTGGTATCCATGTCGGTCTGTGCAAAGATACCCTCTGGTAAAGTGGAAAAAATTTAATAATCACCTTAAAACTAATTTCTTATTAGCATTAAAATACCACAAAAACCACGAA
Source organism: Leptidea juvernica (assembly GCA_949711755.1). NCBI lineage: Eukaryota > Metazoa > Arthropoda > Insecta > Lepidoptera > Pieridae > Leptidea > Leptidea juvernica. Next base: position 3,669,000 of record CATIXQ010000016.1, on the reverse strand, counting down.
TTAATTTTTAACTTTAATAAAATATTGTTGCTTTAACTGCTTTACATCTAATCTTCACAAACGTTTCAGTCGCATAAATAGTTTTAATCGGGGCTTGTTCTAAGTTTCTAAGCATCGTTTAAGTTGCCTTCAGAGTAATTAAGCCCGACATCTAGGGAAAAGCTAGATTCTAAAGCTACCCCAGGATAATATATGAGTACATCAAACTACATTATGTAAATAAACTAGTGAAATTCTTTAATTACACTCTTAGACAATAAAATGCTACTTTAAATCACTTTTACGTTTACATATTGCGTGCCTATACAACTGTTTGACAAACGTAAGTATTCGATATATCTTGTGCTATTTTACTTTTCAAACACAGCATTTAGATAGGTATGTCATGATGGTCAGAACCAGAAATATATTGTCCTTAGCACTGCACTCAAACAGATTAACTCTACGTGTCCTAAATACAAAGTCGACGGCCTGGATAATTTTTCAGAAGGCACGTAATCCAGTGACGTTATTAGATGAATTTTGTCCAAGTCTCACCCCATTATCTTATCGCAACCAAATGAATGGCTGTCATCTACAAATTTTGGGGTCAGATGGCCGTTTTATTTGGAATAAAATATTGTAACTTTACAGAATTTAACATAGGTAAATTCGAACAGGGAGTATGTAAAATGTTAGTTTTGCAATTATTACATGTATATTATAAATAATATGAGTTATCAAAATCAAACATATTTTTATTCCAAATAGGATTTAAAATCACTTATTAACACGCAAAAAACTATCACCCATTCGAAATACGATGCCTCAGACCTGAGAAGAACGGATGCAAGAAACTCAGCGGGTTTTTTTTTCTTAATTTAGTTACAATATATCATTATTATTATGTACTATCGCTCCATTCCCAGTCAATGGTATCATTAAGAAAATCATTTATGTTATAGTACCTAGCCTTTACCACACAAGCGTTTTTTATCAATAATTCTTTATTGAGATAAAGACGCTAAGATTTGTCTTTAAGACATTGATTTGTCAGTTCGACAAGCGTTTCGCCTGCTCAAGATACATAATACTTGTTTTATGTTTATGTTACACTTGTTGTTGGCGGTTCATCATCAGCCGGAAGACGTCCACTGCTGGAAGACGCAGTGTTGGTGGGAAGGAAAAGAAGGACACAAGAAGGACCGACGATCTGGTCAAGATCGCCGGAATACGTTGGATGAGGGCAGCGCAGGACAGATCTTCTTGGAAATTTTTGGGGGAGGCCTTTGACCAGCAGTGGACGTCTTCTGGCGTTCATAAATAAATATATAAAAATTTATAAAGAAATAAGAAAAGATTTTTGTTCACATGGACAGGATAAAATATTCGATGAGATTTAAGATACTTGATAGAAGAATCGCGTCGAGTATATAGACATATAGAACCACGAAGTTGAATGTTATATGCCGCGGTATAACATATGCATTTACCATTTACTACATGCATACATTGCATGAAGTAAAAGGTAAGATCGTATTTGCTTTTACAAATATGCAAGGCTTGAAGAAAGTTTGAAGGGGCTTAAGCATAGCAAGTTGAAACGTGGTTATGGGGATAAGCAACGTCAGAACAATTTAGTAAAAGATGCAGATAAATTTCTTGGCGATGAATTGCTAACTTTAATAATAACACCTGCTACAAGCCCTATGAAAAACACACTCAAGCATGATTTATCAAAATTTTTGGAGAGAAATATGAAAGAAAAGCAATGATTATGTGAATACGAGTTCTTGTTGCTAGCTCGAAATTCATTCACTTATAGCATACAAAGTGTTTATAATTAACTCTCCTACCCTCTAATAAAACGTACCTAATTGCTTTTATCACTTCTTGAAATAGAAAGAAGTTCACTGTACTAATAGGATCTATTCACGCTGGGTTTGTATGTTTTTTTTAATGCAGCTTTGGCATAACAATAACTAAGAAAATGGTCCCAAAAATCTTGATGGTTTGTCTGTGGGATCAGCGCAATCCTAATAATAACATTTAGTAACTTAATCTATATATATAAAAGAGAATGTATGTTTGTATGTTCCCTAATAACTCCTACGCCGATATCAATTAAATCTTTTGTAATAGATTCTTTGAAGCTTAAGGAAGGTTTACATATATAGTTTGTCGTGTCACGATCCCACCCACGCACTCACCCACGCATTTACCATATCTCTCGAACCGTTTATTGACAGAACAACGTCTGTCGGGTCAGCTAGTATGTAAATAGATGTAAAGCGTTTTTATAAACGTGGACGTGAAAATTGTTACATAATATTGTTTAACATTACTAAGGCCTATTATTATTTAAATGTAAATATATAATTTGTTTAGATTGACATTTAGAAAAGATGTTTTGAAATTGAATAATACGTTGAAACATCTTCCAGACATTATTTACTTACAAATTTGAAACAAAGACGATCCGCAAATAACCATTATTTCGTACTCTGTTTTCGAGTGTCCTTAGGGTACGAATCCCAAACGTTTGCAAAGTTTTAATTGAAAAGGGAATTGAAAACTACTGATTCTTCCATTGGCATCAGTAGTAAACAATTTTCATCGAAAACTGCATATACATACATACATTATATATAATTTAACATGTTTTAATTTTGACAGAAGTGACTCGTCTGTGCCAAACCAGTTTGCGAATAAAGATTCTATATAATTCAAAGTACATTAGATATATTTTTTTGTAAAACTATAATAGAAGATAGTATATAGGGTCGAGTAGATTTTGCCCTGTACTTTCCCCGGGGCGTAAAAAGAATAGGGGAGTCCCAGGTCCATGGGTGTCGTAAGAGGCGACTAAGGGCATTTTACTGGGAGAGTCCCGCTGCCGCTTATGACGTCAGCACAGTCGGGCCAGACTCGTCCGGGTTAATTACCACACTCGCACAGAATACCGACATGAAGTAGCGGCCTAGTGCCGCTATGATTCGCATAGGTTAGTGTCGAGGAACAGAGGCCAGGTCTCCACCTGAATATACAGCGGTGCTTAAAGAGATTTTACCCCAGGAACCCTCCAGGGCTCTACCAGAGCCGTTCTCCTGTGCGCTCTTTTTGCCTCCAACTCGACTCTTAACGACAACGGAAAATCACCGCCGACCACCCCGCGGTGTCAGAGCTCTATGCCTGAAGTACAGTTCAGACAGAAAACTGTTAGGCGAGCTATGTTTTCGTTGGACGTCAGGAAGTCGAGCAGGCCGGATGGCATTTCTCCAATCGTGCTTAGAACGTATGCCCCTGAGTTGACGTCGGTGCTAACGAGTTTATTCCGGTACTCATATACAAAAGGCGTAGTCCCCGACTCATGGAAGTCAGCCCTTGTCCATCCGATCCGAAAAAAAGGAGACAGTTACCTCCCTGCTCTCCAAAATCAAAATCATGGAGAGCATAATTAACTGCCAGCTCTTGGTCCTAGAGGGTCACCAGTTGATCAACGACCGACGGTACGGCTTTCGCCATGGTCGCTCGGCAGGTGATCTTCTGGTACACTTAACACATCGATCGAAAGCGGCTATCGAAAGCAAGGAGGCACAAGGCGCTTCTCGCAAAACTTCCATCATTTAGGCTTCCCGAGAGCTTATGCAAGTGGACCTCCAGCTTCCTCGTGAACGCTGGAGTGCCCCAAGGCTGTGTGCTATCTCCCACGCTGTTTCTTCTGCATATCAGTGATATTATGTTGGAGGTGTCCAACATACATTCCTATGCAGACGACAGCACGGGCGATGCCGTATACACGGGCCATGCAGGTCTCTCTAGGGAAATCGTCGACGAGTGCCGGGAGAAACTTGTGTCTTCTATCGAGTCCTCTCTTGAGAAGGTCACGGAATGGGGTAAATTGAACCTTGTCCAATTTAACCCCCAGAAGACTCAAGTTTGCGCGTTTACCACTTAAAAAACCCCATTTGTCGTATCACTGCTCTTAGACAACAATTCCCTTACAGCCTCGCCTAGTATCGGAATTCTGGGTCTCGATATCTCGAGCGATTGCCAATTCCATATGGAGAGCAAAGCCAAATTGGCTTCGAAGATACTGGGCGTCATAAATAGAGCACGGCAATACTTCAAGCCGGCCCACATTCTAGCGCTCTACAAAGCGCAGGTCCTGCCACATATGGAGTATTGCTGTCATCTCTGGTCTGGCGCACCCCAGTATCAGCTCTATCCATTTGACCGCGTGCAACGCTCAGCAGCTTGAATTGTCGCACGACACGCCACAAGTTAGGATATCATCCCCACCATCTGGATGTGTGGCGTCCTCCACAGTGCGGTTTTCAAGGAGCTTTCTTCCACGTTCTACAAAGCTGTGGAATGAACTTCCTTGTGCGGTGTTTCCGGACGATGTGACATGGGTACCTTCAAAAATACGCGTACACTTTCCTAGCTGGCCGGCAACGCTCATGTGATTCCTTTGGTGTTGCAAGAGCATGTGGACGGCGGTGATCACTTAACACCAGGTGACCCGTACGCTCGCTTGTCCTCCCTCTTCCATAAAAAAATAAAAAAGATTTTTTTACTTTGTATACATTCATACTTTCCAAATATATATCTGTACATAAGTCTAGGAAAGTCTCATATTTTGTCTATTCTTGTATTGTACCAACTTGTACCAACATTTTGTTTTGTGTCCCAAGATACGCTTCTATCAAATGCAAATTATTCACAATGAGACAATAATAATAAGCCTAACAAACTCTGCATACTGAACGATAATAAATATCCTTAAGCTGTCTTCCACTTGTATAAATAAACTACGCAATGTTACTATTCCTAATGAAATATTCTGTTTTAAGTTAACAACTTACTAGCCATAAATTTATTACTAAAATGGTTGGAGTGTCAGGTTTATGTTTCCAAATGTGTTTGTGTTTTTGTTCCGAATGTTTAAGATAAGAGTAGAGTTAATGACTAGTAATATATTATAAGTATTTTAAGTTAAGCAAAATTTAACACGTATCACCTAATCGTAACCTCATAACACCTAAAGGGTCGCATAAGAACCTTGGACATAATAAATATAATTAAACATGTCCTTCTATCAGACATCACGTTTTACGTAAGTAGACTGCGTAGATATATTTATTTAAAACTAAAGCTGGTGCTTCCCATGTGGTCCCATTTCAGGATTTTATTAATACCATTAGTCCAGTTCTGCCAATGGCATCCATGAGAAAACCATAACAGTCATAAATTTACATGTGCGCGACAAATGGACGAATAACTCAATATCACCCCAACCGATTTCATTTTTTTTTTATTGTAAAGGATATATACTTCAAGGATAGTTTGATGAGAGTTTGGTTAGGTTCTGTTATTGAATCCATGACAAAGTAACGGAACTCATCAATTCTTGAGAGAAAATTAATGATACTCGGCCGAATCTTTTATATACTTTCCGGATATCTGATTCACCTAACGTAACGTCGTTATGGGCAAGTAATTGTCGTTGTCGAATATGATGATCAATCGGCTTAAAGTAAGGGTACCATCTGTGGCAGAATTTCAACTTGTCAAAATACAACCGACTTCAAAAGAACTTTTCCAAAACAATTAAAAAATGCAGTAAAAAAATTGATACTAATCTACAACTTAATAATCACCCTTAGAGTTTTTAAAATGGTATGAAATATACTAAGACTGCCTACCTAAAAGTTAATCAAATTATTAAAACAATATTATAATGTAGTTACAATTATTGTTATTTTTGGAGTCAGTGTCAGCCAAGGTAGGTTTGTAACTACATACATAGTAAAAGGTGGGATGTGCCACAATCACACGCGCGATGTGACGAGGCGAGAGGCGAGAGCGGGGGCGGAGGGAGGACACCGATTCCACTCCTTTGATAGAAAATATTATCATAAAGACACTTAATGCTATGTATCCTATTCCATAGTTTAGAAAGAAAAAAAACATTGATAATGTGCTTGATACTGAATGACTTAAGAACGCATAGCTATTTTATTACTTCTTAATTACACGTTTATTAATTCTTAATTGAAGTTGTACTATTACATATTCTTTGATTGAAGAGGGAATTTAACTGCTGAACTGAGCTATTCAATTAGCTGAACTAGTAAACAGTTTTGTACTAATTTCGTATATGTTATATGTATACATATTATGTAACTTACCTTGTTTTAATTGAAACGGGAGTGGCGCGCCAGTGCCTAGCCAATTTACAAATTAAGTTTCTATTCTCAGTCCCGCTATTGTTGTGTAAGCCAATTGGGAATGCAATAACTCTTGAATAGAGAAACTTTGGATGTATAGTTATAGGTACTAACTATCCTAGAAAAACTGCTTTTGGCTCTTGGAAATAAACTCTCTAGTTACGTAATCTTCAACTAAAATTATAATAGGTCTAAATAACTAAAATCTTAATACAAATTTTTAATATTTTCAATAAAGCTTATTTAAGATTGATCATTATGAGGTAAAAAAATATTAGGGCGCCTCTTCACAATCGGCGATTAAATGCGAATACACGCGAGCACGATAGTGTGGAGGGCTTATTATATTAGTAGTATCTAGTATATTTATTAGAAATGACATCAAAAAGAATTCTAAAGGAATAAATTTTGAGAAAATAAATGCATTTTATTCGCTTCTAGTCGCCGATTATCGTCTACCGTCAAAGTGATCGCGGCGATCTACGCGGTTTTTCGGGCACGCATCAAAGGGAATTCGCGTGTAATTGTGTGCGCGTGTCCACACGATCGCCGGTCATTCATTCACTGGAGGACACTGCACAGCAAGCGAAAGCTAGTAACCAGGAAAACTTAATTAGATGAATGGTAGCAGCAGCTATTAACTCAATTAATGATCATGGACGATCGTGTAGATGCTTACACGATTATCAACGATTAACATGACAATGGCAGACGATCATACAAGAAGCGTTCATCGCCGATAGTGGAGAGGAGGCTTTATAGATGAAAAGTATATAACGGTGGATCCCATAACGGAAAAATATAATAGGTGCCTAAATTATATTTTAATTTGTAAGCCAGGTCATATCTGTTTAATGATAAACATTGAAAACTGCTGGCAATTACTGTAACTCGAACAATAAGTAAATCACCACATAAGATATTGAATAGGCCAATTTATGGCCTTTCTTGGTTATTTCGTTTCAAGTTTTTCAATAAAATCTTTACAACAATAACTGTAATTTCTTAAACAAAACAACAAAACTTTGCTCTCGGATGAATTAGCTAACTGGGTCCGTAAATCATACTGAAAGTTTTCCCTCTTCTTTTGTTTAACTTGACAAACAACTTAATTGCATCTTTGTGGGCTACGTAAGTAAGTAAGTGCTATAATGGAACTATAATTTTACCTGTTTCCTTCACATTCGTCTATGCATTTCACTCGTTTCTCAACCTTTTTCAGCATTCATGAGCAAATTTTATTCTAATATGCATTCTTATTTAATTTTAATAAGCAAAATATAATGCAAAATATAGATACGTATCACAGCTCTTTCTAGATTCTTCGAGTTTGACGCAAAAAATAATTAAATTTTTAGATAACAATTCCTTTATTTAATTCACAGATTAAACAAAATTTAATTTGTGTAAGATTAAGAACTATAATAGTCCAGTCAAGCTAATTATAAAACTTTCATCTCTGTTAATTAAAAATAATAAGTATACCTACCTAGATGTCCTTGCTAGAATTAAAATAATAATTGAAATAAAATATATCTGAAATTTCATCATTATCATCATTCATCTGAAATTTCAAATCAGGTAGTTCGACTAGTCGAGAGGTTGCGTGGGTTCGAACCCCTCTTACGTAACGTTAGGTTTTTTTATTACATTATATTTTTAATTTATGAATTAGTTAAGCATAATATTATGTATTTATATTTAAATATGTTTTTTTTTCTTTAGGTTTATATGCTGTGTTATATGTTATTTTGTGAAAAGAGTTTCACTTGTATTATCGTAGTTTCATAAAAACACAATTGCTTTTTTCTATACTGTAAGTAGGTATATAACGCATTCATCGCTCCGAAAAGACGCTTTTAATATTTAAGAGCCAGTAGTTTCAATAGAAAATGTTTGTGTTTTAGAAACAATAAGTAGGTAGGTACCTAATTGTCCTACATCAAACTCGAAGTCATCTAAACTCTTGGGACCAAGAAACTCAGTAATAAAGTAAAACAAAACTTACTTATTGCGGTAAATTGTTACGTCGGAGCTTCTGACAAAAAGGGAGCAAACTTCTTAGCACTTCAAGAATGCATTTCAAATCGAAATCAAATTAGTTATCTTTTTATGTTTTACCTTCAGCCCGCAACTCTGTCTGCATTTAATTTGTATCGCGCTAACTTAGGAACTCAGTTTCAGATTAAAATGTGGTTACCTTATATACTTACCACTGACAATAGTCCAGTCATTATAGCAAGTTCACCTCGAAATTCGAGATACCCAGCTGTAATTCTGTAAAAACTTGTATATTGACACCGTAAAAGTTGTCTCAAAACCTACATATGGTAGGGTGTACGCAACTCTTAAATTTGAAGGTCAAAAGTCACAAAAAACGGTTTTTTTGCGCTTTTTTTGCAAATATCTCATCACCTATGGGCTTTTTGCTATTTGTATTTATTATCAATATTGTAGAAGACAAAATTTTTGTGACCTTTGACCTTGAAATTTAATAGTTGCGTACACCCTACCATATGTAGGTTTAGGTAGGTTTCGAGAAAACTTTTATGGTGTCAATGTGCAAGTATTTACAGACTTACAGCTGGGTATCTCGAATTCCGAGATTCTTACATAATTTAAGCTTATATGACTGTACTACAACGTTTGTACTAAGTTTTACGTTTTCAATTCGGAAGTGCTGGTGAAATCTTTGGGTATTTTTGGTATTTGGTATATGATTTTCCTTTCTTACATTCTTGATGCCCCAGAGTAGGGATGGATACTTACGTATTAAGTGCACTCGTTCCAATTCTTCTAGTAAATTAAGATTTTGAATGGAAAAGAATTTACTTTCGATTCCAGAGGATCCCACGGAAGAACTGTTTTCTAGATTTTTTATTTCACTAGTTCCCAAAGCATCGAACTTAGTACTACAAGGCCACATTATTTCTGGACCTCACTGGAACGTAAAGTAAAGGGGGGGGGGGGTCCCGTACTCCTTTCAGCCCCTCGCGCTCGTCCTGTTGCGTCAGTACGGTTCGCAGGTAGTTTAGTTTAAGTAAATGTCATGATATATTCGTGCTATCACTACCCTTTTTTTTTGAAGTTTTCATTGTTACGTTCTGACTTTAGTTGTTAATAGTTCTGCAGTTTCTGTTGTTCTGTGTCTAGTTCTAACAATAATTGTTCTAAATAGTTCTTATTTTACTTAACCCAGATACTTTCATTGACTTTTCATCATTATACTAATAATAATCAGTATCACAACACACCACCTTTACATCGATCTATAATAGTAACAAAATAATTCGTTGTTTGTTTAATAAAAGGCATTTATTTTCTCAAAAAAGATTCCTTTAGAATTCTTTTTGATGTCACTTCTAACACTACCTACCACCGCTTTGGAAACAAATGGCGCTCTGAGAAAGAAGAAGCGGCGTAAGACACTTTCCCAGCATTCTTTTTTGCGCTCTTTTTAATAAAATATATAATATCGTACTGTCATTGTTATTGCAATAAAATAATCATAATCTAGCCCAAGGCTATCCGATCACTTAAATTTATTTATACCTGATAATCCCTGAACAGTGACGGGGACTTTACAAGTGTAAACATTTACGCTAAAGCTAGTTATGCATCCTATGAAGCCATTAGTATGTACATATCCATCCCTACTCTGTGGTTAAAAGCAATACCTTAATTCATTGTTATCCCTTATGTCTAATTGACACAATCAAATTTTGGTGTAACTGCGTCCAAAGAGAATTTAAACACTACGTTCACTGCGTCTGCGATCAACAACACACGAGTTTTATAGTCTTTGGGGAAGTAAATAAAAAGCATTTTTGTGTTAGGTATGTTTTTGTCAAAAGAATATTTCAACGTACTCTAGATGTGTTATTGATTATAGAGTATACATTTTTTTTTATGGAATAGGAGGACAAACGAGCGTACGGGTCACCTGTTGTTAAGTGATCACCGCCGCCCACATTCTCTTGCAACACCAGAGGAAAAATACCTATAAAAGAGTACAACAATACTTTATTTTGGAGTACGATTAGCAACCCTAGGAGGTACCGTAAAAGAATAAACTTTCTAGTAGATACTAATAGTTTTAGAGCAAACACAGAACGGTCGAACATTGTGATTCAAATTGGATGGCATTGTGCTCATCTCGTCACATTTCACCAGCGAGGCTCCTTTGCACAGGATGCCGGGTATATTATGGATAAAACAACGGCGCCTATTTCTGCTGTGAAGCAGTAATGTGGAAACATTACTGTGTTGCGATCTGAAGGGGGCCATAGCTAGTAAAATTACTGGGCAAATCTCAAGGTGACGAGAGCAAAAATTGTAGTGCCGCTCAGAATTTTTGGGATTTTCAAGAATGCTCAGCGGCAATACGTTGTAGCGGGCAGGGCGTAACAATTACCATCAGCTGATCGTCGTGCTCATCTCGTGCCTTAAATATATATATATGTATATCTAATAAGCTTTGCGGCTATGAATTGACGACCCTAAGAAAAGGACATTAAGACCCTTTACAAGTAATTTAATCTATTTAGGAGAGGTCAAAAATAAAAGTAAACATAAATTTGTAAAAATATAATTAGTCCTTTAACTTCATCACACAGCTCCATTAGCCACATCACCAATCCACCAAAACACCAAACTGTTTTCTGCATTACCCGAGTACTTCGTATCACTAAACAACTGTTCATCACTTCCAAGATTATCACCACTAACTTCCATCTTAATTTCATCTTCTAGATTTGTAAGAGGATGATTGAAATGAAACTGTCCAGAGCCAGTTGCTAATATCGGTCGGCACGGATGTATTGATATACTATTGCAGCAGTCACCATGAAGAGGAAACTGTAATAAAGCATTTGTATCAATTGATAGAGATCAGTAGACACATATTTCACATGGAAGCATTTCTGAAGCTTTAAAATAGCGCAACTAAATCTATCCCTTATTGGGCGGCAGTTCGGTTAGATGAGTGACTATGATTGGATTGAATTTATAAAGTGATGCAGAAACCAATCAGATATTACCACTCCACCGAGACGAAAAATGGCTGATATTCTATTCTTAACAAAAATAGCACAATGTCACATTGTCGCTCCCCATCTTCTCTCGAACATAAATTTAAATATTCCCACAATCTCTGCAAGACATCCTAAATATTTACATATACCCCATTGTGTGTCAAATTACAAACAAAACTCATTCTTCTCAAGAGCATCTCATTACATAAATAATCTTAAAGGCTTTCCTGATTTTAACCTGTTTAATTCATCCACAAATTCTATCAGATCAAAAATGACTAAAAACTGGTTTAATGTGTTTCCCTAACTGTTACTATAAACATAATTGAAAGTAGTGTTTAAATTATCTTTGAACATAATAAATGTAATACCTATGTAATTATTAATATTTTTATATAATACTTTAAAAAAAAGAAGAAGATGTACCTGTATTATGCTATGTGTTATTAGAAACAATATACGAAAACTATTAAATGGTGTAAAATGTTCACACTATTGTACAGTAATTAAGTCATTGTAACACTGTAAGTTTTCCAAATAAAATAAAATCATCATCCCAATGGTAGTGGAATCACTTTTTATGTCTAAGTACACTAATTACTTATAAATGTAATAAAACATATTTTATAAGAGGGATGGCATTATGCATACTGTGGTTGCATATTTTACTAACTTTTTATTATGCATCTTAAATATTTTATTAAGTTACAAACAGTACTAATTACCGTAGTACTATTAAATACTACCAGTGATACCATTTCTGCCGTGAAGCAGTAATGTGTAAGCATTACTGTGTTTCGGTCTGAAGGGCGCCGTAGCTGGTGGTGGTGAAATTACTGGGCAAATGAGACTTAACATCTTATGTCTCAAGGTGATGAGCGCAATTGACTGTCGCTCAGAATTTTTGAGTTTTTCAAGAAGAATTTTTGAGTTTTTCAAGAATCCTGAGCCGCACTGTATTGTAGTGGGCAGGGCGTATCAATTACCATCAGCTGTATGTCCTGCTCGTCTCGTCCCTTATTATCACAAAAAAAAAAGTCTAATTTTAGCAACTTCCATCTTTTTCTCATTCTTCTAGGCAACTAGTAAATATTGCAGATACCATGAGTCACTTTACATCAGATGAACCACATGCCTGTTTGCAATAATAAGAAAAAATAATAATATTGCTGTGATATTTAAATTAATTATTATTGTAATATTATAGTTCCATTTTACCTTCAAAGAAACATTATCTTCAATAGATGTGTCCATCTCTTCCTTCCAATTAACTTGATTCACGTCCCACACCCTTACAACTCCATCTGAACCTCCACTCACAAGGTAAGTACCACACGGAGATATGTCGAAATATATCCTTTGATTTGTGTCAACTGGTCTTGATAGAATATTGAGAGGTCGTCGATAATATCTAATATCCCATACTAGGAGACGGTGATCCTTGCGAGCTCCTGATACAAGTTTTAAGCCATCAGGACTGAACTTCATGTGTGTAACCCCTCCTGTAATAAAGATTTCTGTAACTTATACACATCCTCTTGAGGCCTTTACCACTGAAGAGTGGGGTGCCTCAAAACCGTCACACTCCAGATGGAGAACCTACCTAAAGTAAGGATATACCAATGAGGATTCTTGGACAATAAAAGGCTAAAGTTTTTGAGGGCATTTTAACCCCTATAGTTTTCCTCAACTCTCACACCACCAAGAGTGTGGGAATTATTAGGGTGTGCACTTGCAGGGGGCACAATAGAACTACGCATTTAAGTGTTACACTAACCCAAACAAAATAATATTAAAGAATAATTCATGAATGTTGAAAATGATAATAGAAGAACTTAATAAGCATATAGTTTTCAATAAAGTTTTGTTCAAACCTGAATGCCCATGCATTTTGCCAATACTTTTATATGTGCCCATCTCGCTGACATTAAATAAAGTTATTAATGAATTCCATGAGCCTACAGACAGCAAGTTGTCTTTTGTTGCAAAACATGATGCTGGAGAGTTGATATTATGTTCATCATAGTCTCTCCCAGGTCTGAAAAGAATTATTGATTTAATTATTTATGAGGAACAGTATACTATTATGATGACTATTAGATAACATTATCTTTACACATTTAACAAAATTTTTAGATGGGACCAGAATAATCAGTGCACCATATTGGCTGGGCAAATAACTAGAGCAGTGTTTCCCATTTCCCGGGTTGCAGCCCGGTACCAGACCATCAAAATAAAATACCAGGTTGCAAGTCCGGCTTCTTAACCAACTTCGAAAAGGAGGAGGTTCTCAATTCAATTGGTATTATTTTGTAAGGTATAAATAGGTTAATAAAAAGCTTTATAGCCATAATTAGAAAATAAAATTTACAGACAATAATATAAGGACAAAGTGTGAAAAGTATGCAATTTTAAATTGATAACTTATATATATTTTGTATGTATCGCTGTCCATTAATAAAACTAAATCTAGATTAATATAAGTAAACCATTAAGCCAAATTACATGATCAAAGATGGTTATCAATGTTAATTACCTCTCAACATCAAAGGTTCTCAGCACCTTCTTGTATCCAGCTATTATTCGCGTACCATCAACTGTAAATGTACAAGTGACAGCAGGTTCCATTTCATCAACAGCATTAAATCCTCTATAGGAACACCGCAATGAGCCATCAAATGCATCCCACATCTGTACTGGAGCATTTTGTCTTGTAGTTATCCAACTGTAATAAGTTAATAACAATAATTAAAGAATATGTATCTTTGAGCTGAATTAAAAATAAAAATATTTATTGCAGGAGAAAGACACTGCTATAAAGAATTATGCAAGCCAAATTAAAATACTTTCATTATTAACCAGTTAGTCTCACTACTAACCTAATTATTGGTTGGAACATGAACTAACCAACAACTTTCAGGCACATTGCTATTCATGGATGGATACCAACAGAAATCATACACTAGCCCAGCTTCCTTTACATGGATTACTGGTTCCAAAATATCAATTGTTCTATTTCTATCGACAGAGCCGTCATAGAGGTCGCGAGATAATTCCATAACATGTACACCATCATTGTTAACAACAGCCAAACAACATGTACCATCTGGAGACCATTTACAGCCACGAAGATAGGGCTGAACATTTGTACTAATTTTCGGAGACCGGGACCAAGACGAGCTACTTAATTCTATAAGAGTTCTACTAGTGAATAACACTGGATAACTAAACACATGTGAATTATTAGCGTCTATTCGTTCATAATCCACTTCCGATGCTTCCATTTCTGTTGTGGGGTTTTCTACCGTAGAATTATTAGCGGAAATTCGTTCATAATCCTCTTCCTTTGCTTCTATTTCTGTTGTAGGGTTTTCTAATGTAGTCATTTTACAAGTTATTGGAATAATATAAAGTAAAACTAATAACAGAGTTTAAGCTTGGCCTTGGAAGTAAAGAGCATAACATTAAAAATCATACACAAAAGCTTGAAGTACAAGAGTACAAGGCATGTGCACGATATCCAGGGGTGGGACAGACGCCTTAATTAAAGTGACGTTTTCAGAAGACTGTATTGCCATCTGTTAGTTGGCCCGAAAATGAAAGCTTTGTCAGCTGTCACTCGCTTTGAAACCTTTCAACTTTTCTTTATTTGTATCACTGCCCACTGGTCATAAAATTGCGGCTACTTGTAGCGTTTGCGCATGTATGTAGCTCTCGTGGTCCATTTTGCATATTAACACTACTCAATCTATCCTTTATGTTCTATGTTGTGACAAAATTAAATAACTAACTATACGCGCAATTTCAACATGGTAAAAAATTCCAATACCTACATTAAAAAGTAGAGTTAGTTATTTAGTTGCGTCACAACATTAAAAATGAATTTTATAATTTCGAGCTTATATATAGTTATTTTCGGGGCCAATCTCCAGGTGGCGCTAGTTTTCAAATAGACAGCTCATAAAATGCGTAGAGAGGGCTCTCTTTTCCCTATATATTATTATACTCTTTGGCTCATCAAACTTAGCCCCCCAAAAATAAATTTTTTTCTATTTTTGAATTTTCAATATCGCATATCGTTAGTTCGTAGTTTGTTCGCTATAAATAATTGTTTGTTCTTTTGTAGTTTATTTAAAAACAATTAATTAAAAATGGGGGGAAACGCCTACTATTTGGTTCTGGCACTCCCCGGCCGCTGCCGCGGCACGCTACGCTCGGCTCATGCGTTGTTTTAACTGTTCTAACATAACCTAACCTAACCAATTTTAATGAATTGCAAATTTAAAAAAAAATCGAGAACAAACAAATGTTTATAGAGAACAATCAAGAACAAATGGCGAACTAACGATGTAATAAAAAAAAAATCTGGGGGGCTAACTTTCTTGAGCTATATACTCTTTGACGATATCCAATGATAACTTTTCTTGACTTTTCTAAAAATAAAGGTACCTACCTACTGTCGAAGAATATAGGTAAAGATCTTAGACCTTTATACTCTATTTATTTACGGTAGATATTAGAACAAGACGTAGTACTGTAAACAATAAGATTATTTTTTTTATTTGCCCATGGGTAGGCGTCTCTTGAACATGCCGCCTAGACTTTCGTACAAAAATATTTTTAATTAACAAATTACAATAGTCTTAACTCTGAATTAACTAATATTATGTTTAAGTAAGTACCTAATGACTAGTCTAATTGTAATGTTAACAATTAAAATAAATACTTAAGTTTTAAATCTATTATCTGTTCAATTTCAGATAGAATATATTTTTATTTATTTATTCACAGCTTTGGACACAAGTACTTTAAGCCAAGATGTATTCATAGTAGAGGATAATATTGTCAATTTGGCAAAGATAATTTAATAATTACAATATCCACAGAGCAAATGAAAATAGGGATAACAAGAGGATAACTTACAAACATTATATGTATATTTATTATGTATATTATTATTAACGATTACTAGAGGTCACCTATTTACAGCTTCTAATGTAAAATACAAATAAAGATTATAAGTTGAGGCATTCAGAAGTCACTCCTGCATAGGTCGCGGGATACTATCAGGCAAAATAAAAAAAAAATGGAACTTATCACAAAACAGAAGGTGCTGAATACTGAAAGCAGTAGCTGTAAGACACACACTCGAAGAAAATATGATGATGACCTGTGCCTGATTGATACACGCAAGAGTGAACCTGAATGGTAGCAGACTATTTGAGACATTTGTAAATTTTCGTTGTTGCAAGGCATATCATCGTCACTTTTTCATGAGGCAATATAGCTTTTCTCATTATTGTTTCATGATTTTCAACTAATGAAGGCACCGCTGATTATAGTTAGAGATAAGTCTTTTCACCCATTCATAGGTAGTTGCGGCAATCATTAGGCCCATATTTTAGTTCTACCAATAAGTTTACATGGGACTATTGTTTTCAAGTTCAACTATGACCTTAGCTAGATTTCCTTTTCCTCATTGAAACAAACAATTAACGGTACTGCTTCGATATAAAGCTACGCGGGCGGAGCCATGGTTTCAACTGAGAGGATTCCGGTTAGTATATGGTCTCTACTCTCTACTCACTTCAGGTTTGCGTGCACAGTAGAACTGTATAGGCGTACTTTTCGGGTTGACCCTAGCATGCTACTGCTTTAAGATGATGACTAAACCTTAAGATTATCTATAGAGGGTAGAGGTAAGGAGAATCATCTGAAAAAGTGTCCGTCAAAATGCATTTAATTAGGGTGGCACCACAGTAGCATCAGTGTAAATTTTGAAAGAAGCGCTAAATATAAAATAATACTAATCACTAGGTACCAATAACTACTTTAGTAAACAATTATATATTTTTTTTTAACTCGGCATACTTCAATTCGTTTTGCAATTGCTACATTCAGCATACCCTGTGCCTACACCAGCGCCAATGTGGAAGCTTTTTGAACTGTTATTTACAGCATAAGCTGGACACTTTTTCAACTTTTCTCCCATATTAAATGATTCTCCTTGCCTCTTAGATTAGCGTACCCTTTATTTGTTTTTTATTATTATTAACGGCTTTAGAGGTATTCTTTAAGATAACCTATAATGATATAGATATTATTATCTTAGACCCGCAAGCTCATTTCGGTAAAACTAGTCACTATAAAAAATAACAATGCCGTCTAAGGACGCCTGAAAGAAGCGACGGTGTACAGTTTATAGCAGAGTTGAGAGGAGCTCCAAATTTTGATATATCGGTAGATAGTATAGGTTTCTCATAATGAATAACACATTGATGCTGAGTGGCGACTGCGGATAAGGACAACTTTACATACTATTAAAATTCAAATATTTTAATTAAAAATAGGATGTGACATCACTTATTGAAAGTATAAAAACTACCACCCATTGCGCATCAAATTCAGCGGCCTTTTTTTCATCAAAAAATATGTTGACAAACTAACATTGTACAATTAAACTTATTATTTAATAGCCTGAGGGTGGTCGCTTCATTCCCAATTTGTGGTATCATTAAGAAAGTCATTTATTTTATAGTAACCTTTACCACACAAACGTTTTATAACAATTCTTTTGAAGCACGTAATACTTTTGTCCTGAACATTTTCCGGGATCTTGTTGTAAAGGCATATACATCGCCCCACAAAAGACTTACTAACTCGACTTAGCCGAGTAGTAGGCATTATAAGCTTATGACTGTTCCTGGTGTTAACATTATGGTTATGACAGTTTCTAGCAAATTCACTTGTGTATCTATGAATATACATTACATTATCAAGAATATATTGAGAAGTTACAGTCAAGATGTTAATTTCTTTGAATTTTGCTCTTTTCTTCTGGTTATAAATAGGGCGAATAGCCCTCTTCTGCATCACAAATATTGTATTAATATCGGCAGCGCTGCCCCATAGCATTATACCATAGGACATAATAGTTACTATGGAAATAACTAAAATATACTAGTCGCGCCGTATCTATGTCAGTTAATTGTCTAATCTTTTTAACCGCGTATGCTGCAGAACTAAGTTTGTTTGCCAACCCTTCAATATGGGGGCCCCATTGTAATTTGGAATCCAGAGTAATGCCAAGAAATATAGCAGTTTCCGTCGGTTTTATAACCTCTCCGTTCAACAAAACACTTGCATCAACATTTTTTACATTTGGTATGGTAAATTTTATAGATTTCGTTTTCTTGCTATTTAACAATTATTATAGGTTATTAGCGCTAAACCAGTACACGAAGTCAGATAGAATATCGTTCGCTTCATCATACATAGCTTGGTTTCATTTCATTTTGAAAATCAGTGAAGTGTCGTCCGCAAACAATACTACCTTATTATTTAAACAATATGACCTTATGTTTTTTCTCTATAAGATTAGGAAGATCATTTAATAGATAAGGAAGAGGAACGGTCCAAGAATAGACCCTTGTGGTTGGTGTGTACTGAGAAGAGTCCCAGGAGATCTCCCGCAATTCACGTCGACCTTCTGAATTCTATTGTTTTGATATGAAATTAGACGATCGAGTGAAGTTCCTTTTATGCCATAGTGACATAGTTTCCTGACCAGCGTTGAATGTTGAACACAATCAAAAGCCTTAGATAAACCACAGAAGATGCCAAGTGCATTTTGCGATTCCTCCCAGGCATCTAAAATATTCTTGATAAGCTCAACACCTGCATTCGTTGTTGAACGTCCCGTAGTAAAGCCAAATTGTTTCAAATGAAGTAACTTATCAGAGTTAAAGTAAGTAAGCATTTGGCTTAAAATAATTTTTTCAATAATTTTACTAAGGGTCTGCAAAACCGACACAGGACGATAGTTATTCGGGTCAGAAGAGCATCCCGACTTAAATATTGGTGTAATTTTACTATGTTAATATTATTGATTAATACAATTATTGAAGACTATTGCAAGATATAGTGTTATGACATCCATTATTGAACTTATTATTTTAACAGAAGTGCCCCATATATCAGCAGTTTTTTTCATGTCTAGAGATTTAAATTAAAAAAAATTATTTCTCCAGGGCTAACAAAACTAAAATTGAAAGCTTGTTGACATTCTCTAACATTTTCCAGAAGAGTGACTCAGCAACACTGGTAGAGGAGACAAGAGTATTTGTGATTGAAACTGGAATCTCAGAATTTTTTTTCTCAAAAGCAGTAGCAACTGCATCCTGCTGAGATTGAATTATCGTATTGTTTATTGATAGATTGTATTCAATGTTGCGGTCTTTCACTCTTCCAGCTTCCCAGTTACTTCCTATCACAATCTTCCCAATCACATTTCAAGTCATCTTTATTTTATTCGGTGCATTTTTAATTATTTTTCTGATATGCATAGACTTTGCAATAGAACAAACACTTTTAAATAATTTAGAGTATTTTTTAACATACTCGAGAAAAGATGCATCATGATTATACAATGATCTCTCACTATATTGTTCATATAGCCCTTGTCTGCTCATGTGAATGTTGCCCAGCAGGAGACCACCTGATTTGACTGTCTTAGAAGTAAATATAGAAGCATAAAACGAGAACATATATAAGCGAGCTTAAAATTAGTATATAACAGCAGGGTAGAAAAGTAGGTATTTTTAACAAAACTCTTTTATATTTTTCCGAAACGACTCTATTCTCTCTTTTTTCGTTATGTTACAGTTTCGATTTTCGTATGCTACCGAGAAGACATTGATAGATCAATGAATATTTTTACATATCGAATTCTTACCACAACATCACCCGTTCTGTATTTTTTATGTTTGCCATCAAACGATTACTTTATTTAATTTTAAATTATTTATATATTATAACATATTCCACGCAGGCAACATTCGAGCAAATATTGTGACAATTTTGGCCGAAGGATTTGCATCCCGTGCCACTAAATAAAGAAAAAAAATTAATTATTGTGACAATTATTTGGCATCTACGTTTATGTTGACAGCTCAATTTTGAAATGTCAGTGAACTTGCCAGTTGCCTTCATTTTAGAGTTTTGACAACTGACTTCTAATATTCTAACTTCAAAGTCAAAACTTGTGGTAAAAACTCAAAAGTATACAGTTGAAGATGAAACAAAATTATAATAATAATTATTCATACAATAATATTTAGCGAAATATCTCTTAGGTACAGAATTCAATTCATCACTAGTATGAAGATAACATTACTAGTCTCTGAACGTATTTCGTATGTGATTTAAAGTATGATAAAATATTCACGCTCAATCATGTAAATATTAAATAAACAGTATTATGTGTTTACTTTAGGATTTATTTAATCTTTCTAAATGGAAACAAAATTACAGATGAGTCTTAGAATAGTGAATCGAGGCTTACAGCTTATAGTTCGTGGTTATAAAAATATGGCTTTTCCCGATTCGCCAGCTAAAGCGTCATTATGTTGCGAAGAGGTAGAAGGAACACCACCAACGCAGGCCATGTACGAAGCTTTGAAGGAGTCTTGCCAGAATAATGCTTCCTATTTTCATTCGGATGACAGTGAGAATGGTCAGCGACTTTACCAAGGATTTGTGACCCTCATAGATCATGTGGATACTGTTTGGCCTCTAGTGGACCATGTCAGAAAGGTAAATCATTTATTGCATAAAACGGCTACTCCTGGATTTTCATATAGCTTGTGAGACGGTCAGAGAAACTAGATTATGTAAAACTTAAATTTACTTCTATTATGTACTTACATTCATACTTCTTCATACACAAAAATATATTTTTTTTAAATATTGTGAATTGCTTAAAATAAAAAAAAATCAATTGGACATCCTATTACATGCAAATCTAGATTTAATTCCTGTTTATAAGGTTTCGGTCAAACAACTTTCATTATTTCTTTTTTTGTTAGTCTTTAACAGTTTACTTTGGGGTTTACTTAATAGTATAACTTATTTATACTTTATTTATTTAGTAAGTATAACCACATTATGTATATAATCCATCATTTTGGCCAAAATACTTAAATAGATAAGTAACTCCATGCATTATATTTTATTTATTTTATCTAGACTAATCTGTTGTCTGAAATGATACACCACAGTTAGTATAAAAAACCCCCATAATTAAAGTGAGTCAATATGATTCTCTTTGTAAGACATAAATAACCCTGAATGTGTTAAAATTATAATGTACCATGAATGTGTTAAAGTATTGTAATAAATTGTTATTAATCAAATGAAGTGAGAAAATTGCATGAAATTGTATGTTTCAATTGATTATTTGCCTAAGTGCAGGATATATAGTAGACTACTACAGACATTGTTCTTTACATAATAGATCTAATATATAAAATTCTCGTGTCATGGTGTTAAACTTTGAAACGGCTTGACCGGTTCTCATGAAATTTTGAGTGCATATTGGGTAGGTCTGAGAATCATACAACATCTATTTTTCATCCCCCTAAATGTTAAGGGTGGTCCACAAGATTTTTTATTGACATTTTTTTTTAAATTTGTTTGATTATGAGTCAGCATTAAAAAATACATACAACTTCAAATTTTCACCCATCTACAATCAATAGTTACTTTTGTATTGTGATTTTAATATCAGCAATACAACATTTGCTGGGTCAGCTAGTAATACTATATATTTATATGAATTTCTCAATTTGTTCCCAGTTGTTTTAATGGAATTTTTTCACAGCAGAACTGTCAAACTGTGTGTCAATAAATTCTCTCATAGAAGTCATAGAAAATATGTCCATACAAAACAAATATTGTAATTAAAAATAAATATGGGTCCCATATCGAAATAAAAAGTATCCTATCTCTCAAGTTGGACTAAAGTGCAATCTATGAAGTAATCCTCATTAAAATCTGTTCATTAGTTTAGGAGTTCACTGGAAACAAACATCAGGACACAGGATTTATATAAAAATGTTTACAGGTCACTTTTTGACTGTTAAGTTAATAATACATGACAGGGTTTAATAGTTAAAGAAGTATTTTATTGTTTAAATGATTTAACACACATTATATAACTAAGTATCATATATTAAACAACCTGCCAGATGTTTGTACTCGTAACATTTATGATTAACTAAGTAACTCATGGGTCATGTGAGTTATCTACAGAAATGTGTAGTTAATTATGTTTCATGAGCTTTTTCGTATTAATTACTGTATCAACTAATTGCATTATAAAGTTTAATAACACATAAAATTTTACTTAGTTATTAATATCTTAAATTTATTGTATCATTGGTGTAAACTTTTAATGTATGTAAAATACTTCCAATACCTTCTTAATTCTTTCACATCAAGCTTTAACCTTGTTGTATTGCTATAATTATTCCTAAAACCTTGGTTTGAATACAAGTGTAAAATATCATGAACATTTGGGCTTAATTACCTTGTGAGCCATGATTGGTCAGCAGTGTTCCATAACATGATAAATACTTGATTTCAATGTTTCAAACAAGCTTCCTTATGATTGTGAAACTGAAGTAACAGTGGGCAGGGCACATAGTTTGACTGACAGTTGCCCGGTGGGGCAGAAAAGTCCTGGAATGACAACCACATATTGGAACACATTGTTGATAGGCCCCCATTTGCCTAGGCCTTTGTCTTCCCTTGTGTGTCTCTTCTAGCTGAAGATGATGAACTCTTTTTACACCTATGGGTGTACCCAGGGCCGGATTTAAACTTAATGCCGCCCCTGGGCACCGGAAAAAATCCGCCCCAATACTGGAATTTTACTTAAACTTATAGTTTATATATTTTATTTTTCAAAACTGAAATAACTTAATTATTGCAGAAAATTTTAATGTTTTTATAATATAAAATATAATTATTAAATTTTACTAAACATGCCAAAATTATAATTTACAAATAATGGATAAATTGAATTTCTTGAATTATCAATTAAACTAAAAATTTCATCAATTAATTATTTAGCATTTTAGTAAATAGTATTTGAAGGACTTCCCTTTTAAGTTCGCAGAACCTGTGTTAGGGAAGACCACTCTTTCCAACGGATAAGAATGCTTACACATTTAACAAAAACATAAATTATACTTAAATAAACCAATCTTAGGCATAAAATAAACAAACTAAAAATTGTTTCAATATTGAAGGTAGATTAATATTTGCGTGGCTCACACTAAACTTGTAAATAATATACCTACATAAGAACACTTGTCATAGTTTTTATATAGGTTTTGCTTATAATGTTTGAGGAGTTTACTTAATTTCTCGTGGGAAAATTTCGATTGGATGGTTCTAATGCAGACAATATTAATACTATCTTTGTGCTGCAGAAGAGGGCTATTTGTCTTTTCTCGTCTTAGGCATAAATTTTCGAATTGGTGCTACCAGCCACGTTTCAATGTTCGATAAGTGATTTTAAATTCTATTTTCAATAAAAATATATAAAACTGAATTTTAATGAATCACAGTTACTTATATTATGTGGAAGAAAGATCTTCGTGAAGAGTGTTCTGTTTTTTTTTTTAAATCATTTATTTCTGATACAACATTACAAAGCGATATATACATATTATTCTGCCAAACTGCGCAGCAGTTTGGCGGCAGTAATTCTCGTGTTTCGCAAATTATCAAATCAATATTATGTTTTTGTGTGTGACAATTTAATAGTCCCTACCAGTATTTCTTAAGTCTATTTATTATGGACATTGTGCTAAGTAGAACTTTCGCAATAAGTTTTTCACCTGATTTTTTGTTTTACAATTCGACAATTGTGACGCTATATGGGTAGTTAATTCATTTATTAATGTAGGTATTACCGTAATAATTACATATTTTAGGTACCACTAGTTTGTTTTTGTTAGATAGCCGAGTTGAGTAGGTATGCACTCTCTGTACTACGAATTTATTTATATCTCGATATTGTTTGATTAACGTTAGTAATTATTTTACCTTTTTATCAATTGGAATAATATTGCATATTTTAAACAAGCGTTCATAGTTCCCGTTAAGTTTGTTATTTATATTTCTGTTCACTAATAGCTTTTATGTTCTTATTTGCAAAGTTATGATTTTATTTTTATTCGTTAAACCTACAATATGAAATCTTCATGATTCATTAGTAGCTCCAGTTAAAGTTCTTTGGCCATTGATTTTCTTGTATGTTTTTGTCACGAGATCAGGCTCAGGCAATTTAATGAATAAATCTAACTGTTATGAAATTTTATTTAAAGGTAAGAGTTATTGCCGCTCTTCTTTTCAAGTTTGAGAAACATTAAACATATTGTATGGTAATAGATTATCGTTTGTAGATTAAAATTCAAATATTTCTATTCAAAGTAAAAAAAACTACCTAAGTACTTCCCATTCAAAATACTATGCCTCGTCGCGATAACGATACGTTACTAGAACGATTGGCTCAGTTGGTTAGAACACCGGCACGGTTAGGCCGGAGGTCGTGGGTTCGAGTCCGGCATCGTTCATAAAATTTTATTTTTCAAATTTTATCTGTGTATTAGAAGTGGTTATCACTATAAAAACATAATATATTGTGCGGAGCTCTATTAAGTTCCGTTAAGGAGAATAATTTTTAAATATCCATAGCTTTCATTAATTTATATAACGATATATATTTTCCACTGGCATATTTTAATAACAAAAACAAATTTTAAACTTTATATCGCTGTAGAATGTAGAATTCACTCGCCTTATGTTATTGTATCAAGGTAATTCGGTTATTAAAGCGGTTTTTAAGACCTTTTGTATCTCAATGTTGACGAACTGTAAACAAGTTGACTCCCAATCGAGCGGCGTTGTATGTACGTAAAAATTTAACTTATACGGATAACATTAAAACATTCAATCAAATTAATAGATACCTTATTTCGTCGCATTAATGTTCAAAGTCTATTGTATACGCTCAAAGTTCATTGATTATCGTCGGTGATGTATTTTGTTTAAGCAATTGAAATTAAAAATAATTATTTAGCAAAATGATTAAAAACGTCAAGTTCGTTACATTAATTTTTTTACCTGAAATACGACACTGCAGCCTTTTTAAGTATGGATATGCTGTAATTTGGACAGCTGAAAACTTTGTCAATGCGTGGCGTTGTAATCAAAGCTCGGTCAAAACACAATTAAACGAAAACTCTGCCTAATAGACGCGTAGGCAGAGTTTAGCCTCAGAATTGTAAGTCTAATTGTTTATTGTACGTCAATGTATTTTAAAGCAGTATGAAAAGTAGTTATGGTTAAAAGACTCGATTTCATTAAACTCTAATATTTTTATATTACACTGGTGATGTGACCAATTTTGATTTGTCAATGTGTGTTTTTGCTAGTTTAATATACAAAATAGATAGATCTCTTAGAATATACAAAAGAGATAGATCTCTTAGAATGTCTATCATTTATATAGACAGGTTAAGCTATTTCTCTTAGAAAGTATATCATTTATATAGAATCTATACGACTTGACAGGTTAAGGTCTATCTCTTCGAATGTCTATCACTTATGTAGACAGGTTAAGCTCTATCTCTTAGAAAGTCTATCACTTATATAGAAAGGTTAAGCTCTATCTCTTAGAAAGTCTGTCACTTAGATATGCAGGTTAAGCTCTATCTCTTAGAATATCTATCACTTATATAGACAGGTTAAGCTCTATCTCTTAGAAAGTCTATCACTTAGATATACAGGTTAAGCTCAATCTCTTTGTGTGTCTATCACTTAGATAGACAGGTTAAGCTCTATCTTTTTTTTATGACAATAAGTGAGAAGACGGGCAGGGCGTTCAGCAGATGGTAATTGATTCGCCCTGCCCATTACAATGCAGTGCAGCTCAGGATTATTAAAAACAAAAAAATCTGAGTGGCACTACAACTGCGCTCGTCACCCTGAGACATAAGTTGTCAAGTCTCATTTGTCCAGTAATTTAAATTGCTACGGCGCCCTTCAGACCGACACACAGTAATGCTTACACATCATTGCTTCACGGCAGTAATAGGCGCCGTTGTGTTACCCATAATCTAGCCGGCATCCGGTGCAAAGGAGGCTTAAATTGACAAGTTAAACTATATCTCTTAGAAAGTCTATCACTTAGATAGACAGGTTAAGCTCTATCTCTAGACTGGTTAAGCTCTATGTCTTAGAAAGTCTATCACTTAGATAGACAGGTTAAGCTCTATCTCTAAGAATGTTCATCACTTAGATAGACTGGTTAAGCTCTATGTCTTAGAAAGTCTATCACTTAGATATACAGGTTTAGCTAATAACTAGGCTACGGTGATAATGCTTAAATACTTACCTCTTCAAATATGTGTCGGTGTAATAAAGATTTTTGTTATAGGTAGCACCATTCTATGATTTTGACGCTAAGTCGCCGGGTAATGGATATAGAAGCTTCGTGTCTGTCGTGGACTCCTGTGTACTGCATGGTCTGAAACTTAGTCGACAGATCTGCACAGGAAGGGATACATTGCTCTTTAGGAAAGGATATTTTGTAAAGTAAGTGTGTTTTAATGATGAATTACCAAGACATCATCCACAGTCCTAGTCTAGTGTTTTGAGTCTTTGTTGTTGTAATATGTTTTTCCAAGTATGTAGTTAGCAGAAAAAGGTAGAGATGATCCTATAATTAGCAGTGGGAGGCTCCTTTGCACAGGATTATGGTTAACGCAACGGCGCATTTTTCTGCCGTGAAGCAGTAATGTGTAACCATTCTATTATCTATATATACTAATGGAGAGCCGTTTTGTTCCATTGGTTATACTGCAAAAAATACTGAACCGATCGGAATAATATTTATACCATATGATGCAGCATGTTTCGGAGAAGGTTTAAGTATATTATGCTTGTTGGTGATTACTTATCCAGAACTTTTTTCGAATATTTTTTTCGTAATACATTTATAACCTAGGTCCTAAAGAGTCATCAAGAGAAAAATTTGAAGAAATAAGCATTTTGTCTGTTGCTTCTCAATAAATATTTGATAATGTATTGTATGTTCATAGCACATTAAAGAATTTTCTAGAAACTGTGACATTCATAATGTCAACACGAGGAACAAACATAAACTTGTTATGCCTACTACTCGGTTGGGTCGAGTGAGTAGGTCTTTTGTTGGGCGATGTATATGCTTCTACAATATGATCCCAGAAAATGTACAAAACAAATGTGTTATATAATTTAAAAGAATTGTTAAAAAACGTTTGTGTGGGAAATGTTACTATAGCTTAAACGATTTTCTTAGTGACACCACGGCCTGGGAATAAAGCGAGCACCCTCAGGCTCTTTAGTTATAAATGTTTATAGTACGATATCACATTGTAATCCATATTTTATATTAAAAAAAAGCCCGCTGAGTTTCTTGCGCCTATTCTTCTCAGGTCTGAGGCAGTCCCTTTTGAATGGGTGGTAATTTTCGACGTTCAATAAGTGATTTTGAATAAAAATAATTGAATTTGAATTGAACGGGTGCGGGGTACCTCATTTATATTATGTCAAAACAACGTTTGCTAAGTCAGTACTTGTAGTTAATAAATCATTATAGTTCTTTGACACGATTACTAATTATGACGGTTATCACGACAATCACGTTCACGAAAGAAGCATTCTTACACAAACAGTTATTTTTATTACTTTTATGAATGATTTCATATAATAAAATGATGTAAAAAAACCTCTGATTTAAAAGAGCATCCGTTGAGTTTCTTGTATGTATATTCTCTTTCAGTAATTTTATATAATGACGATTCAAAAGCGCTTAGTTTAAGCTAGGGCTTGAAATCCCGCGAGATGCGGGATTACGGGCGCGGGATCCGCGGCAATTGCGGGACTGAAAAAAGCGTGCATGCGATGTAAATAGGATAATGTGCGTGATATATTATTCTTAATAACTCAATTTATTAACTGTTTCGTATTTTTGTCAAGTTTATTGATACATTAATATTTCATTCACGTACAAACCCTTAAAAGGAATACCCACAAGTGTGGAATCAGAAAGGGCATTTTCTGCTGCAGGCTATATTGCGTCTCAAATACACAGTAGTTTGGCAGACGACGTTTAGACATGTTGTGTTTCCTTCGCAAATATTTTCAGTTAAGATTGGAAGCTGACAAACTTAATAATTAAGTAATAATTTAATTAAATAATAATTTAATTTAAAATGTGCTTTTTTTTTTTAAATTTTGCTTTGTGTATTTTTTGACAACGATTTGTTTTGTTTTGATTTGCTTTTTATTCAGTTTTCAATTTATTATTGTTTTTTTTTATTGTGAGAAATACAGTATAATTTGATTGATCTCATTTTAATAGTAATATGTACGTAAATAAATGTGGAGTTGATAAATTCATGTGCATATTTACAATATGCGGGATCCCGCAAATACCGAGATCCCGCGGGATTGAAAATTCGTAGTCCCGCAAATGCCGAGATTGAATACAGGCCGCGGGAATGGAAGCCCTAGTTTAAGGCGCTATAGTCCTAAAAAGTAACATTTTTAAAAATCTACTTAAAATACTTCTACAAATACTACGGTTCCAATTTTTTGACATGTTTATCTTCATTTCTTTATCTACATTATCGCTGTTTTGAAAACACGATTACGAAAAAAAATCTCGATAGATTTATTTTTTGAAAAATAGTCTTTTTTATTTGAATTGTTTATATTATCATAAAACTATGATAGCTATAAACACAAAACTTATTTTATTCGATAGTTTATTAGTATTTATAAGTTTTCACTGTGGGATTTATCAATACGCTTTATCAATTATTTTATATTAATTTTTTTCGTAATAAACCAAACGCGACGCCTTGTTTGCATGCACGCTCAAGCCAGCAGTACGCCCGTGACCACTGTCAAGGAAGGTACTGTGTTCGTGTCTCTCGGGCTCACGTTACGTAAGATTTTAGCAAACAAGTACAAAGCGGGAATCATAGTAAAAAAATAATGATGATGCGACAGCGTATTTGTTGAAATATATAGGTAAATGTAAGTCGGAAAGTACTAAAATAAAATTTACGTAATATTATTTTGAATATTATGCCACGCGGGATTTTTGTATATATGTACTTTAGGGAAGTTAGATAAATCCAAGATGACCGCCGCACAAAATTATGATTTCAGCAATATGGATATCGTGTCCGAGGTTCTCGAGGGTGCAGAGAACGATTGTGTGATCATATTTGAAATCCAAGATGGCCGCCGCACGAAATTATGATTTCAGCAATATGGATATCGTGTCCGAGGTTCTCGAGGGTGCAGATAACGATTTTGTGATCATATTTGAAATCCAAGATGGCCGCCGCGCAAAATTATGATTTCAGCAATATGGATATCGTGTCCGAGGTTCTCGAGAGTGCAGAGAACGATTTTGGGATCATTTTTGAAATCCAAGATGGCCGCCGCACAAAATTATGATTTCAGCAATATGGATATCGTGTCCGAGGTTCTCGAGGGTGCAGATAACGATTTTGTGATCATTTTTGACACCGCTCAAAATTCGTCCTCGACACCCTCGAGAACTTCGGATACGGTATCCATATTGCTGAAATCATAATTATGAGCGGCGGCCATCTTTGAATTCAAAAATGATCACAGAGTCATTCTCTGCACCCTCGAGAACCTCGGACACGATATCTATATTGCTGAAATCATAATTTTGTGCGGCGGCCATCTTGGATTTCAAAAATGATCCCAAATTAGTTCTCTGCATCTTCGAGAATCTCGGATACGATATCCATAATGTTGTAATCATAATTTTGCGCGTAATATAACATTTCTCTCATACGTCGATAAAAAAGATTTACTTCAAAAATGCATAAAAAATATTATCACAGTAATTCCGTACTCTAGCACAACTGTAAGTTTTAAAAAATATTACGCGGTTCAATCTGGGTCGGCGGTCGTTGACCCGCATCGCTCGGTTCGTTCTCAGCCATGCCCGACGCCCGTGTCCATGCGTACCTATCGAATCAAACGTTCGCGCAATTTTTACCTAAAGTGTTTGGAAAACCTCGCCTTAAGCATATTTGACTAAAGTTTATTTGACCTTGACTTTTAAATTTTAAATTGGGCTCATACTAATTAATATTGACAGCGACAGCCAGTAAATGCGTGACCGATACTAAGGAGCTTGTGTGAGTGATACTGTGGAGCTAATGCCAAAAGTGGCTGTTTACGACTTATCAATCAAAATCGTATGCAGTAATTACAGATTCACTTTCCTTTTCTATCTTGTTACTGTTTTGACTTAGTTACTCGTGTAAGGCATTGACTATTTGACGTTTGAGTATGTTTGTTCCTTCACTTTACATATTATATTGTAAGTAGTATTATATACTTATGATACGTAAAACGATGAAAATGTAAATCTTGATTTAAAAGAGTGGTAATGAGATTCTTGCTACTTCTTCTCATTACAACCTCAACCCTCTACGAAGTAGCGGTTGATTTTTTGACATTCATAAGTGTCTTTTCCGTGACCTACATGAATAGAGTGATTTTGATTTGTTATATCTCCGTAGATGTCGCTCTTTCTCGAATGCTTTGTCTGTCTATAAGTATTGTAAATCTATTATTACCACTAAAACGATGAAAACTAAAAAAACCAAGATGATGATTTCCAAAATAGCCGCCCTGTAAATAATATACAATACAAAATAAAGTGAATACGGAAAAAAATACTGGGAGAGTTTCTTGCGCCGCTTCTTCTCTCTCAGAGTGCCATTTGTTTCCGAAGCGGTGTTGTGTTTGAAGTGACATCAAAAAGAATTATAAAGGAATAAATTTTGAGAAAATAAATGTATTTTATACCTTTTAAATTATTTAAAAAGTACGCAGTATTATATCTTGTCCGATGCTTCGGAATTCTTGATATGCATGTCCGACACGTTCAAGTTTTTATTATCTCTGATAAGCTCCACTTAAGTGCTCATCATGGAACCTCTGGTATGTTTTATTTTATTTTGTTTAGAAAACCAACAGCATATTACAGATTAGATGAACAACTAATAATATTTTACAATAATAATGCCAATAAAAGGGTTTCTTTTTATTATATTATATTGCGGTTTCCGAAAAATTCTAATTGGTGCGATACCAAAAAAAATTAGATTTATTTTGAGATTATATAGGTGGTTTCGTTACATAAAAAATATTGTAACTAAATATTTACATAATAGGGATACATAAATATCTATACTATACTAGCCGACCCGAAAGGCGTTGTTCCATAGATAATAAAAAAACTGTTTTATAGGAATTCAAGAATTATTTCGTAAAAAATGCTCTCTGTTGTTATAATGAAATTGTTTCACAGTGGAACTGTCAACCCGTGCGTCACTATGTTCTCTCATAGAAAATAATATGTCCATACGAAACAAATATTGAAAATAAAAATAATTATGGGTCCCAAATCGAAATAAAAAGTATCCTATCTC
Organism: Leptidea juvernica; assembly: GCA_949711755.1. NCBI lineage: Eukaryota > Metazoa > Arthropoda > Insecta > Lepidoptera > Pieridae > Leptidea > Leptidea juvernica. The sequence continues at coordinate 3,637,368 of CATIXQ010000016.1, read as the reverse complement.
TCAAGTTGGCCTAAACTGCACTCCATGAAGTAAACCCCATTAAAATCCGTTCATTAGTTTAGGAGTCCATCGCGGACATACAACGTGACACGTAATTTATATATATCTAATACTATATGTATGATAAAATAAAGAAACATCTTTATATATATATTTCTTGTGTGCGTGTGTATGTCACTGAACTCCTCCTAGACGGCTGGACCGATTTTGATGATATTTTTGTGTGTTCCAGTGAATTTGAGATTGGTGTGTGTCTTCAGGTGGATTCGAAAATGGTTTAGATTCACAATTAAACTACCTCCTAAACGGCTGGACTGATTTTGATGACTTTTTTGTTTGTTTCAGTGAATTTGAGATTGGTTTAGATCCTCAATTCCGTCCATATAATATAATTCTCCTGCTCATGTGTATGTTAGTGAACTTCTCCTAACGGCTGGACCGATTTTTCAAATTTAAGACGTGTGTACAGGACAACGTCTGTTGGGTCCACTAGTATTAATATATGTTAGTACATCAGTTACTTAGATGTATTCTTCTGATTTGAATTTAGATTTATTAATGGTGAAAAGGTCTAGGTGACTGAATATTGGGTTGTAAGTATGTATTGCCCGTGATATAAAAGTGTTTTTGGAATAGTTTGCATAGTGTAGTTGTTCATATAAAAGTTTCGTGTGCCTCGTGCGGGCTAACGGTGTACAGTATGATATTTTACAGATCAATTTAAGACAAATGATTTAAGTTTTCTTTAGTGTTAATTCCGCCAATATTTGTTTTCAAAACAATTCGACACGTGTTTCGCCTCTACACGAGGCATCCTCAGGACGTGTTGTCTCGCCAAAATCTGGCACGAGACTCGTGTCGAATTGTTTTAAAAACAAATATTGGCGGAATTTACACTAAATAAAACTTAAATCAGTTAAATAATTATGAATTTCCGCAAAGTAACGCCTAATTCAATAAATTTTCTTAGATCAATTTAATTTATGCATATGTTTACAGAGAAGTGGAGTCATGCGGTCAGCTCCTAGCCTCACTGGGGACGTGCATCACTCATCTTCACACATTGCTGTCGTGGGCCCCAACAGGAGAGTTATTCCCCACAGAAAATCATACTCCTGAAGAACTATTCTCCAAAGCGGACACTATAAATCAGTACTGCTTTTATGGGAGATGTCTTGGTTTTCAGGTTGGTAAATCTGATGTAATATGCGTAGATCATTTATACGTCTAGAATCTAGATAGATTATGACAACTGTGAAAACGTCCAAAAAAAATTTGAGTCTAGAATTAACCCCTATTTGGAACAATGCACGCACACTAACACAAAGTGTTATACAAATCGCGAGTGTGAGACGTTGCTTGTCACACACACTAAACTAATATTCCTGGCCTGTTTTCATCGGTTGTCTAACAGCAAGAGACTATCTAGACGTATAAATTATCTATATGCAATAAGTTAAGACTTGCTTATTTTTTGTGATGTGGTACCCATAATCCTTTGAAAAGAAGGCCTTCTTGAAAAGAAAACATTCCCTGTTTCTGTTTACAATATTAAAATAGGAAATATAGGTAATAGAAAGATAAGATATTTAAAACGCTTTTAGACTTTGATCCATATATTAGATGCGGTACCTTACAAACTAATTTATTTTGTACCTATTGTAAAATACTCATCAATTTGAAAGGGTGGCCGTTGAGTTTTTTGTATGTTTTTCTCATGAGCTCTACTTTTTAAGAACATATTAGGTTCAGTAGGTAATTTAAAAGAAATATTTTTAGTCTAAGCCAATTTTAATTAAATTTATTTGAGTTCGACTTTGGTACTTGACCAGAAAGCAATCTCTTTGTTCCGGCTACTGTTAATCTTAGAAACGACTGGTTCTATTTTGATGGAAGTTTCACTGACTCAGTCTACTTTTATTGAAGAAAATGAATTAAGGTTCCGCGTAAAGAATGTTTTAAACCCATGATAATGTATTCACGTATAAGTTTAAAACATTCGTTCCTATCATAATAATATAATTTAAGAAAAATTTTAATATAATTACGATGGTGCGAAAAGAATAACAAAGTTGAACAATTAAACATAATAAAATTAAAGAAATAAACAAAAATTTAGATTAAAATTGACTTAATTACATTTCAATTATAAAAAAAGAGTATTAAAGAGTAGGTAGAGTAGTTACCTACTTACTACTTATTGGCGGTAGTAGTCTCTTGTATATTAGAAATGACATCAAAAATAATTCTAAAGGAATCAATTTTAAGAAAATTAATGCCTTTTATGACTTTACTTAACTGTTACTGTCTCTGTCTCGGAAACGATCTCCAACGATTTCCATAAAAAATCGTTTCAAGATAAGGTGTTTTAAATTATGTTTAAGTGAAAAAAGTTTTATTTAAATACATTTATAGTTACTTATTGAGAATGATCTTTTGAACCCTCACCTCCATAAATAGGCCAAGTACGTTATTATAAGTAAGAAAAAGATTGCGTAAAACTAAACATTGAGATAAGATTCTGTGACACGTGTCTCGAACGCGGATACTTAGAGTAGATAAACAATTGAACAAGCGTGCTAATCACCATAACTACTGATAGACTTTCGGCCGTTCCCAATATTCAGTCTATCTCTTACTTGATTTAAAAATCGTAACTATCGTTGACTTTTCTGTGCCAATAAACTTATCGACGGTAACTCACCTTATCCGTACACAACAATAAAAAGAATAATATTGTATCTTGCACAAATTATCTTGCCCCAAACTAGGCATAGCCTGTACTATGGGTACAAGACAACGGTATATTTAATACTATATACTTACTTAAACATACATAAATACATATAAACATCCATGACTCGGAAACGAACATTCATATTTTTTTATTTTATCATACGCCCTACCCATTACAATGCAGTGCCGCTCAGGATTCTGGAATAACCCAAAAATTCTGAGCGGCTTTACAACTGCGCTTGTCACCTTGAGACATAAGATGTCAAGTCTCATTTGCCCAGTAATTTCACTAGCTACGGCGCCCTTCAGAGCGAAACACAGTAATGCTTTCACATTACTGTTTCACGGCAGAAATAGGCACCGTTGTGGTACCCATGATCTAGCCGGTTGTGCAGAGGAGCCTCCCACTGTTATAATTTTTCCCAATTCATATGCATCATATTATAAATGATTGCACCTACCGGGATTCGAACCCGGGACCACTAGCTCAGTAATCAGGGTCACTAACCACTTGGCTATTAAAGGGGTCGTCAATAGATTCGCTTTCGTTTTCTTTCTATCTTGCTGTATCTCCGTTAGAGATCTTCTTCTCTCTTGCACGTTTTATTCATCTATACTTACATCTTGTATATTGTAAGCTACGCGACTGTTACATTCAATCTTCAATCTTATAAATCAACTAGCTGACCCAGCAAACGTTGTATTGCCGATATTAAAATCGCGATACAAAAGTAACTGTTGATCGTAGATGGGTGAAAATTTGAAGTAGTATGTATTTTCAAAAAAAAAGTCAAAAATAAATAAAAAAATAAATTGTGTCCACCCATAACATTTAGGGGGATGAAAAATAGGTGTTGTCCGATTCTCAGACCTTCCCAATGTGCACTCAAAATTTCATGATAATCGGACAAGCCGTTTCGGTGGAGTTCAAAGTTTAACACCATGACACGAGAATTTTATATATTACATGTAATCGTGACTTATCTGAACAGAAGATTATTATCTTATTTTGTAAAACTATAGCGCATATTCTCACCTTAAAACATCCACATAGTAATCCTAAATACAAGATTCCTATTCGAAAAAAGCTTCAATAAAAATGTCCGCTTCAACATAATGTTATACAGATATTAATGCTAATTATATTGACAAATTTAATTTGTATTTATGACGATGCGGGATTCGAATCCGCGACTGAACTAAACAGTTGTTTAGATTTGATAGAGCGACATCTCAAGTCAATTTCCTAATGTGCAAATATTGGGGTTGAGCAGGCCAATTGAAAGGTCAAGCGCGCGTTTCATTATACATTGTCGATTATTATTAAAAAAAAACGTTTTCAATATAAAGTATTCTAACTGATAACAGTATCCAAAACTTATTTGATTAATCGTTTTATTGTTTTATAAGAAACTAGCTGACCCGGCCGACTTCGTACTGCCTCAATCGATAAATACTCAATTGACCTTAACTTTTGTATAAAATAAACTTAAAACAAACAAAAGGAATCATTTTTTTAAGTGTTACCCGTGTTTTAAGGAAGTTTATTTTTTACCTCCTCAGAAAGTAAGAAAGATATAAAAATTCTAATTAGTTATTCATTTGAAACTATTATTTTTATTTGGTTTCTGAACGTTGGGGGACACGTCGGAGAAAAATCAAAATTGTTGTTTTTATATAAAAACGGGGATTTTCATGTTTATTCAAACCTTTTAAACCTTCCCTGGACTTCCACAAATAATTCAAGACCAAAATTAGCCAAATCGGTCAAGCCGTTCTCGAGTTTAGTTTTTTAGTGAGACTAACGAACAGCAATTCATTTATATATATATAGATAAGTGGAAATCGATGAATGATTTATGCGAAATGCGGACTTGTTAACTTATTTCGTATGAGAAACGGAACGCATTTTTAGATGCGTGACAGCTACGGGTGACAGCAGCCAGTGTATTATACGTGAATTTTAAAACGTCAAACAACAGCAGTTGTGATGACGCAAGGAATTGTTGAGCTCCTTTTTCTTCCTTTTTTTTATGGAAAAGGAGGACAAACGAGCGTACGGGTCACCTGGTGTTAAGTGATCACCGCCGCTCACAATCTCTTGCAACACCAGAGGAAGCAAGGAGCGTTGCTTAAGGAAGGTGTACGCACTTTTTTTTATGGTACCCATGTCGTATCGTCCCGGAAACACCGCACAAGGAAGCTCATTCCACAGCTTTGTAGTACGTGGAAGAAAGCTCCTTCAAAACCGCACTGTGGAGGACCGCCACACATCCAGATGGTGGGGATGATATCCTAACTTGTGGCATGTGGTGCGAAGGTGGAATACGGCCGCAGGAATTGTGTTCGTATTATAGTATGGGTTTTTCCTAAGTCGTCGTTGTGGTGGACTTAAGTGTGAGCTAAGCTTAAGTTTAGCGCACCCTCAAAGCGATGTTTATAAATACATCGACTTATTCGCTAGATAAGTGTGAATACGCTCTATAGATTTCAGCCTTAGTCGAGATAAAATATTAGGTATAGACTAGTATTAATGCTCACACTCACTTTAATAATTAAAGCAAATATGTGAACATACGTGCTATTAATCATAACAGCTGTTTCTTAGAAATACAGCGTGGTAATAAAGTCTGTCTCTATTAGCCGGTGACGCATTGTTAAGGAAATAATATCAAATTGGCATGTTCTGTCGAGAGTGATGTGTATTTTAACGAATATTGGCTCTTTATTGCTTTAATTAAATACTAGATTTTGCCCACGACTTCGTCTACTTCAACTGGTTATCGCGCCCCTCTTTAATTCTTATAAAAGGATGTGACCTTGTATGTGAAAGTCATCAAACATATCTAATATATAAAATTCTCGTGTCATGGTGTTAAACTTTGAACTCCTCCGAAACGGCTTGAACGAGTCTCATGAAATTTTGAGTGCATATTTGGTAGGTCTGAGAATCGGACAACATCTATTTTTCATCCCCCTAAATGTTAAGGGTCCACACGAATTTTTTTTTTAATTTTTTTACATTTTTTTTAAAATTTTTTTGATTATGTGTCAGCATTAAAAAATACATACAACTTCAAATTTTCATCTACGATCCACAGTTACTTTTGTATCGCGATTTAATATCGGCAGTACAACGTTTGCTGGGTCAGCTAGTTATACTATATCAATAAATGCGTAGTAAGGTTGTTCCAAATTTAAATCTTTTTGTTTTTATCTTACCTTTGTCACTACAGAATTACATGACAGATGAATCGCTTAAATGGAGGCAATTGGGTCCTTTGGTCATAATCGCCATCTCGATACGAAAACGGTACGCACGCGTTTGTTGTTGACAGAATTGCTTACAATTTGATAAAGGTACAACATTAAAATGCCGTCTTGTGTTATGGGAAGATGTACTAATTACGGAAGTAAAAAAAATCATAGAATTACATACCACAATTAAGAAATAATGAATTATAACATTTTATTTCATTTCATTGTTTCTCTAACAAAATACATATGACGCCATGACATCGCGTGCCGAACGTAAGCCGAGCGCATCGAGTGCCAATAGGCACATAGATTAACATACAGATATGACGAAATATTGATACTGTCTGTTGCGGAATGATCGCGGTATTACATTTTAGGAAATGATGTATAAAAATTGTTCGTTGTTCCAGGGTATGTAATACGAAATGCAATAATTGTTAATAAACAAGTGGATAATTTTCTTCTTCTCCCATTACCTTAATGTTATAAACCCTCAACAAAAAGAAATATAATAATAATATAAGATACAAAAAAAAAATTGTAAACTTAAAACTTTTTGGGATCCGTCGTTAGTAAAATTGTAAAAATGGAACCCTTATTGTAAATACATTGCAGTTTTTTTTATGAAAATAAATTATGAGACGAGCAGGACGTTCAGCTGATGGTAAATGATACGCCCCGCCCATAATTTCAGACGAATTTCTTCATACACTATCGAACTTGTTTTTTTTTATGATAATAAGGGACGAGACGAGCAGGACGTTCAGCTGATGGTAATTGATACGCCCTGCCCATTTCAATGCAGTGCCGCTCAGGATTATTGAAAACCCCCAAAAATTCTGAGCGACACTACAATTGCGCCCGTCACCTTGAGACATAAGATGTTAAGTCTCATTAAGTCCCACTAATTTCACTAGCTACGGCGCCCTTCACACCGAAACACAATAATGCTTACATATTACTACTTCACGGGAGAAATAGGCACCGTTGTGGTACCCATAATCTAGCTGGCATCCTGTGCAAAGGAGCCTCCCACTGTTTGTTATGTCTGTATGTTTTTTTATTATTTTATGTACAAATCATTGTCATCATCTTCAATGTGGCTATATATTATAATCATTATTAATTTTTTTTTCTTCAAACACTTTATTTAGGTACCTAATTTCAATGCAGGTTTACTACTTTATAACTTTTACATTATTTTATATATAATTTTTTTTAGACATAAATCACGATGTACGGTAAAAAGTCATATCTGATGAATTATTCTGTATTGTTTCTATTCTAACGACGAAGCAATTATCAAGGTAGATTTATGGCTTATTCTCTTGCGATAATTGCATTTACTATACTTCTTTGACGTGTGTAATCGTAATGTAGTGTGCAATTATTGCAATGTCGAATTCATGTGTGCGTTAGTGTATCATTTACAAACACCGAATGTTGTCTAGGTAACCTATCTATACTTTTAAATATTATTGGAGACGGAGAAGTAATTTTAAGCATGGAGCATTTCATTGCGTTTATTAGCGTAAGATATATGAGTTATATATTTAAAAAAAATACCTCATATGGTATGATTGGCGTCGAATTAGATGTACATTACATTACCAGGTGGTAGGTACTTAGTGCCTGGCCCACCGACCGACCGACGTTATAGTTAAGGCGATACTTAATGCTAGCGACCTTGAGCGATATGAGTTCACGGTTGCCGGCCCGCCATCTATGTAACAAAGCCAATATTTTCAAAATTCTTGGGTGGAAAACAGTTTATATGCTTACAATCCTCGTTATTCACTACTTATCTGAATAAATGAACCTACACAAAAAAGTACAAGCTATTGGTATAACTTTTCTGAGACAAGTACCAAAAAAATGCGTCACGCCATGCCAAAAAACTTCTTTAACTTCAAAGAAAAGTGTTAGTTCAAAAAGGCTCGGCAGTGTTAACTATAAGACTTAAGGATATGTGTAACAGGATAAAGTAGTGTTCATAGCTCCAAATGCTATACTTTCACCACAAGACTTGTCTAAAACACCATGTTGGCGTGTTTTCTGCTTACTCTTCGCCTTAATAAATCATTGTGTTTGTTGGATGCAATTACTAATTATGACAGTAATCACGACCAATGAATTCTAGCTCTAAAGGTTGATGCATCCAATATACGATAATTTATATTTATTCTTTAGGTAATAAAATAATTATATTATTACCTATTACTTGTATTATTACCCATTCTTTATTACTTTTTATGAAATATATTGATATTTGAAACGCTTATAACTTTGAATACGATTCATATATTATATTTATGTTACAGCCATTGTAAAATACTCTATTGATTGAAAAGAGTGGCCGTTGAGTTTCTTGTATGTTCTTCTCACAAGCTCTACTGTACCCGAATATGATGTGGTTAGATTCAATTATTTTATAAAAAAAAACTTATAATGACGATTCAAAAGCGCTTAGCTTTAGCCTAATTGAATGAAGTTTATTTGACTTTGACTTTACAGAAGCCTAAAGAATATGTACGATTATATTATTCATAATATGAGATTTAAAATTGGCATTATAATAATTTTAAATTCGATCTCAATTCTCAGCCATTCCAAGAACCTTGCAAATGTTATTGATACACTGTGGTAATGATAATTTTATGCGGCCGCCATCTCAGATTTAAAAAATATAATTCGTCCTTTACTACACCAATAACCTTGAAATAGTATCCATATTTTTATATCATAGTTTTGCTGCTATCTAGGATTTAAAAACCAAAAACACCCCAAATTCGTTTTACTGAATTTGTACCATAATTTATTTACGATGCGGGATTCGAACCCGCGCCTCTCGGGCTACCACCCAACGCTCTTCCAACGGTTGGCTTAGTTGTATATAATATATTTTTTTATGAAAATAAGGGACGAGATGAGCAGCACGTTTAGCTGATGGTAATTGATACGCCCTGCCCATTACAATGCAGTGCCGCTCAGAATTCTTGAAAAACCCAATAATTCTGAGCTGCACTATAATGGCGCTCGTCACCTTGAGACGTAAGATGTTAAATCTCATTTGCCCAGTAATTTCATTAGCTACAGCGCCCTTCAGACGGAAACACAATAATGTTTACATTACTGCTTCACGGCAGAAGTAGGCGCCGTTGTGGTACCCATAATCTCATCATAGTTTATGAGGGATCCAACGACAACAAAGTTTCCGAACTTTCAATTCTTCGTGTAAAAATTTCTGAATTTGGTTCATACCAATCCCCAATAGTTCTCGAATTGTCTCATTGGTAATCCGCGGGTTTTCTTCAATTAACCGCATAACAGTAGCCACATTATTTTGGTTGACAGCACTTGAAGGCCGCCCTTCACGAAATTGTTCATGTAAAGAAACCCGACCTCTCTCAAATTCAGCAAACCATCGCCTCACGGTGCTCAAGCAAGGTGCTTCTCTCCCAAAAGCATTTTGAAGACGAGCGGCACAGTCTTGCGGAGAGAGAACTTTTAAAATCACAAAAAATCATCGCTCTAAAATTTACTTACTTCCATTTTCGTTGCGTACGTAGAACTTTGATGTGCGATAAAAAACAATTGACAAATGATTTCCCGCCATTTGTTTTTTTTTATTAGTAAGAAGGTTGCAACGTTTCAAAAAATATAAAATTCGAAATTCAAATAGTTCCTATTAGCTAGAAGTGCAAAACTTTTAGTATGCCCAATGTATATTACCTACCAATTATATTACCAATGAAAAAGTGAAACTAAATATTTGGTAATTTTAAAAGTAGCTGCTAGTTTCTTGACACTTGGTGGGTCAATTTTGGACCTCTATGAATAAAATGATTTGATAACAATGCCGATGAGAGTGGAAAGTGAACGAACTCATTTAGCACATTATCAGCGCTGTTAATTAACTGCACAGAATTCCTAATCAAATTATAGTCACCGTGATTCATCATTTGTAGTTGATAAAGGCACTAATTTTCTCAAAATTGATTCCTTTAGAATTCGCTTTGATGTCACTTCAAATACCACCGCCGCTTCAAACACTACCAGCGCCTATTGCGCTCTGAGAGAGAAGAAAGGAAGAAGGAAATTGGATTGAAGAAAAGAAAATAAAAGGAAATTGGTTATGGATATACTTTCAGATGCTTATTTACACGCCGTTGTCCCTAAAACATTAAGAACTGCCCTACCTTGTGTAGTGAATGCTGCTTGCGGAAATGGAAAACCCGACAGTCCGTCTGTCTGTGTTTGGACGGGCGGCAACCACAATAGTTGACAGCTGTAATGTTACATTAGTACTATTACTGCTATAAAAAGATCGCATACTTCAAAATTTCGCCATGCAGTGGGAGGCTCCTTTGCACCGGATACTACCGTCTAGATTGTGGGTACCACAACGGCGCCTATTTCTGCTGTGAAGCAGTGATGTGTAAGCATTACTGTATTTCGTTTTTTCTTTGAAGGGCGCCGGCCGTAGCTAGTGAAATGAGACTTGACATTTTATGTCTCAAGGTGACGAGCCGCTCAGAATTTTTGGGTTTTTCAATAATCTTGAGCGGCACTGCATTGTAATGGGCAGAGTGTATCAATTACCATCAGCTGAACGTCCTTTTCGTGTCATCCCTTATTTTCGTAAAACAAAAAATAAATATGCAAATTAAAATGCAAAAATAAATAGGAAATGGAGATCATTTATACGATACGTTTCAAACGTTCATAAATTTATAGCGAAATTTGACAATTTTGATACAGAATTTTATTTTGCTACTATTAAATATATATCTTATCATGTTCTTTCAGTTTCAACCATCAATCCGCGGCATCTTAAAGGGCATATCGATATGCATGGCCGGTTTCTCCGAAGCGTACTACAGCCACGGCAACCTCATCAGCTCCATGTGGACCGGCGGCCAGTACCTGATCGACCCCGAGCTCAGAGCCAGACGGATCGTCAACATCTCGCAGTCAGCCAGCGTAGAGTTCTGCAAGGCATTTTGGTTTTTGACTGAGAGCGGTAATTATATTATCTACATTTTTACTTCGATCATTTAGGGCTTCAAATCCCGCAATACCGAGATCTCGCGGGATTGAAAATTCGTAGTCCAGCAAATGCCGATATTGAATACAGGCCGCGGGATTGGAAGCCCTACGGTCATTTATGTAAAGGATGGTTGAAGTAAGATAAAATGCACAGATTTATGGTGTGTCCTAAATACGCGCGGCAAACCATCGACCAGTGGGAGGCTTCTTTGGCACAGGACGCCGGCTAGATTATGGGTACCATAACGGCGCCTATTTCTGCCGTGAAGCAGTAATGTGTAAACATTACATGTTTCGGTCTGAAGCTAATGAAATTACTGAGCAAATGATGCTTAACATCTTATGTCTCAAGGTGACGAGCGGAATTGTAGTGCCGCTCAGAATTTTTGGGCTTTTCAAGAATCGCGTTCTACTAAAATTATATCGACATATTGGCTCGCGCGGTAAATGAAGGTTAACTGGGGCAGGACATTGGCTCACGCAACTGCCGCGCGTAATTTTTACGCACCCTTATAGTGTGAGTATGGATGGAAATGTTGAGAAGGTGGACTTGGTGTATACTCATTCAGTTATCAGGGAGTTGGATCAGGGCAACGGCGGACCGATCGTCGTGGAGATCTTTGGTGTAGCCCTTTTTCCAGCAGTGCACGTCTTCTGACTGATTATCATGAAGATGATGTACGATTATTCGAAAATGTTATTAGGAGACTGTGCCACTTACCCGTTTTGCAGACACGCCTGCTGAAAATTTGCATAAAATTTGCAAGATTGCGTGTGAACTGTGTCTGTCACTGTGCTCAAAAGGGCTTGAATTCGGGTGCTTTCACTCCAAATAGGCGCACAGTACATCTCGAGTTGCCCTGAGACCTCAAGAGAAAAAAACCTTGGAATAGTTATAACAATAAAATAAAATTAGAATAGTATTAGTCACTGGAACGGTTCGCTCAGTTGGAAGAGCACTCGCACGGAACGCGAGAGGTCGTGGGTTCGAGCCCTGCATCGTTCATAAAATTTTGTTTTCAAATTTTATTTGTGTATTAATCCTAGAAGTGAGGGTTATCACTTTAAAAACATAGCAAATTGAATAGTAATTGTGTTCTCCTTATCCAGTGATTTCTACCTTAACTTTTTTCCGTTTTGAATTGTTATAGCATCACGTGCTTTTCACAGAAATAATGCGCCGAGTGCCGAGTTTGATGTCAGCAACAGTGGCGGTGAATAAATTGATGATATTGCAACCGGAGCCTGTAGTAGTGACGACGTTGGATGGTAGGGAGACGACGGTACTACCACCCACAGTACACATTGGCTTACACGACTTGGGAGCCAGACTCATTAGCGTGAATAAACGAAGCGGCATGGTATGTGATGGTTTTTACGTTATCTAATTCATGATATTTTAAATCTATACTAATATTATAAAGCTGCAGTGTTTGTTTGTTTGAACGCGTTAATCTCTGGTACTACTGGTCCGATTTGAATGATTCTTTCAGTGTTGGGTAGTCCATTTATCGAGGAAGGCTATAGGCTATGTTTTTTTTTTCAAAATTAGGGATCCGTAATAAAATTGCTATTTTGTAACACAAGGTGTAAAATCTTAAACCTATTTTTGCGTGCGCTGCAAAAACTATTGACAATAGAACAAAATGATGTACAGGCTATATTTTATTACTTATAAAACTATCGCGTGAATTATACTTTATATGGCAAAACAACGTTTGCCGGGTCAGCTAGTGTATAATAAGTTTGGTTTGATTGTAAATCTTTTTTTTAATTGAACGATTTTTTTTTGTATTTTGATACGTATGGTAGGTATACATAAATACAAAAATACTTAAAATAAACTTAGGAAGAGACAAACAATAAAGAATCTAAAACAAAAACTGAAACATTTTAAATACTCTACGTTACAAAATTGGTCAAATTTTTATTTTGATATGTACAAATATAAACGATCTATATATATAAATGAGTTGCTGTTCGTTAGTCTCGCTAAAACTCGAGAACTGCTGGACCGATTTGGCTAATTTTGGTCTTGAATTATTTGTGGAACTCTAGGGAAGGTTTAAAAGGTGATTAAATATCAAAATGCTCAGAATTAAATAAAACAACAATTTTGTTTTTCCTTTGATGTGTCCCCCGTCGTCATCTCGAAATCAAATTGAAAGAATAGTTTAAAATGAATAACTAATAAGAATTTTTATATTTATATTTTATATCTTTCTAACTTTCTCAGGAGGTAAAAAATAAACTTTATTTTAGCTAACTATAATTGGTAGTTTAACAACAGTTGTTTACTATCAGATTATTTTTATGTAGACTGCTAAGTCATAAGTTTGAGAGTGACAATGAAGTACATAGGCTTAGAATGCAACGAGATAATGCAAATCAAACAGCCATAATATTGTTATTCTAGCTAACAAAACACCTGCCGGTGAACACACAAGGAGGTTTAATTCACCCACCATTGACGAAGTGGCTGTTGTCATTGTAGCAGAAAATTTACAATCTAAAGCATTTATTCTTATTTCCAATATTTGTTTTGTATGGACATATTTTCCATTATTGACAAATTCATAAAAAACATTATTTTATTTATTATATACAGAACAACGTCTGTCGGGTCAGCTAGTATGAAATAAAAATAAACTTAAGATTTTTAAACAAGCAAAATACAAAAGGACATAAACATCTACTATATACGATTCAAAAAATGGTCCCAAATCAGTATGTTTGCTGGTGTGAAAACCAACGCTGGTCTTCCGTATGGCCATTTGGTTTAACATGCATTTAAATCCTTTAAAAAGTGTTTTATTTAAAACTGTGACTGAGTTTTGATTGAAAATAATGTCATATCGACAGGTGGGTGAGACATCGACACTGCCGCCTGCCGAGGGCATCATATTCCATTGTCACGGCGGAGGGTTCGTGGCCCAGAGCTCCAAATCTCACGAGGGCTATCTGCGCGACTGGGCCACTAAGCTCAACATGCCTATATTGTCCATCGACTACAGCTTAGCCCCAAAAGCCCCCTTTCCCAGAGCCTTAGAGGAGATATTCTATGCCTATTGCTGGCTTTTGAATCATTTTAGTGAGGTTGGTACTACAGGTGGGTTTCTTGCGTTATTTATACAAATTTACACATTCTACCCAAATATTGCAACTGTGAAATAATTTTACTATTATACATCCATGATTGTATTAATACTTTAATTAGCACGGAAGTAAAACTGTAATATCCTCCGGATGTCAGAATATACAGGCTTAGCCCGAGCCAATTCAATTTGATCTAGACTAAACTGTTTTTCTACTTACATTCTTTCTCATTTCACTCACCCCTTAATATCCGTGTCTAGCCCACACATAGCCGATGTCTTTTATTTCAATATTATAAAAACAGAATTCATTTAAAAAATTTATGTCTTCCATTGTCGATTGATCTCCATTCATAACGTGTCCAAGTTCGGTTTAAATACATTTATTCTCATAAGATTTAACACGAAATCACTAACTAGAGAATTTCACATAAATATATAATATTAGTTTAGGTTACTATGACTTATCATGCAAAACAAAGTGAACAATTACAAAAAATGAAGGTATATAAAAATTGCTCAACAAAACAACATTAATAGATTTTATATTTATACGGAATAAGAAGGACTGGATGTGGCAACGACTTCAATAGATAACAGTAAACTAAAATAATACCTGCAGTCTGAACAATAGAAGAAATAAGAAAAATAAAAGAAAATAAGTATATTGTGCTAAGTGTGTTATTAAGTGCAGTTGAGCATTTTTTTTAAACCTTGTTAATTATTTTAAAGTTTTCATTAAAGTTAGTTCCGTGAATACCTATATAAATAAATGATTTTGATTTTAATCGTATACTTCTTCAGGTAAACGTATAGTGTTCGCGGGTGATTCGGCAGGTGCCAACTTATTAGCCAGCTGCATGCTTAAGATATTGAAAGCCAATATTCGAAGACCTGACGGAATATTCCTGGCATATGCTCCTCTACTGGTCAGCTTCATCCCGAGCCCTTCACGGCTTCTGTGCTTGATGGATCCTTTGCTGCCGTTCGGCTTTATGATGAGATGTCTTAAAGGTATGACATTTCTTATTTTATTTAATAAAAGTAGGTTTTATTTTAAGTAAAGCTAGTGATGATGCGTTTCAGATGGAATTATGAAAGATTTTTTTCACACTTCATGATTTTGTGACACTAGATTTTTTTTTTATGAAAATAAGGGATGAGACGAGAAGAGCGTTCAGCTGATGGTAATTGATACGCCCTACTAATGTTAAGTTATGTTAACTCTTTACCCAGTAATTTAACTAGTTACGGCGCCCTTCAGACTAAAACACAGTAATGCTTAAAAGTAACACAAAAAGGCATAAAAGACATATATGTTCTCAAAATTGATTCGTTAAGAATTCTCTTTGATGTCAGTTCAAACACTACCACCGCTTCGGAATCAAATAGCGCTCTGAGAGATAGAAACGGCGCAAGAAACTCTCCCAATCTACTTTTTTGCGCTCTTTTTAATAGCTGTACTAACCTAGCTTATATAATATAGCGTATTTGTCGCCAATTTAATACGCTTACTCAAAATAATCAGCAACTCAATTAATTTAATTCCATGTCAACCAACTTTCTTCGTAATTTGTAGAAATCACTATATTTTGTTACACTAATCAAATCTAAAGTTACTTACATTACATAATCTGTTGGTCTCTAAATCTCTTGTAAATGCCAGTTATTGTTATTTTTGCTGTGTGTCTTTTAGTTTTAAGTCTCCTTGTGTATATTTTTTTCCTTTATGCATGAATATTGTTGGTTTGTCAAATAAAGTTAAATAAAAATAAAAGAGAGAACAGTACAGCCAAAGTCTTTCCTATTACGTATATTAATATTTAGTGTGGTTAACCCATTAATTTCAGCGTACGCTTGTCAAGACAACAAAGGTAAAGAGGCCAAGAAACAAAATAAAGAATTGACGACTTCAAATGTTACAACCCCAATGGATGGCAACGGATTTCTCAAAGTCAGCGCATCGCAGGGTTAGTATGAATAATAATTCGGTTTTATTGCACCATATGCATCATCTAGGAACAACGAAACGTACCTCGTCACCTCATAATAAGTAACCACGGCGTTCCATAATCTCTTCTAATACCGGGGGAATCACAGGAGTGTTGCCGGCCTTTTAGATAGGTGCATGTTTGAACCTGGGGCGTGCATACCATATAGGCAATTAGGCAGTGCCTACCTCGCTAAGAACTTAAGTAAATATAGGACTAGTATACAAATGATTTGAGTTTTCTTGAGTGTTAATTCCGCCAATATTTGTCTTTAAACAATTCGACACGTGTTTCGCCTCTACACGAGGCATCCTCAGGACGTGGTGTCAGACTGATCAGTCTCGTGCCAGATTTTGGCGACACAATTGTTTAAAGACAAATATTGGCGGAATTAACACTAAAGAAAACTCAAATCGTTTGTATAATTATGGATTTCCGCAAAGTAACGCCTACTTCAAAAAAATTTCTATAGCACTAGTGTTAAAGTTGTTCAAACTTTGTGCCCACGTCGTATCGTCCTGGTAACACCGCGCAAGGAAATTCTATATATTTCGTCATTTTCATACCACAATTCCAGAGCAATAGAGAAATTAATATATGCACTATTTCCGTGTATTGCCTACCGAATAAAATACTGATGGCTAATTAAAATTTTTAAAACTTTCGCGAAACATTATTAACTATATTTATTCTAAACAGCTTTACTCACATTTTTTGGACCATTCGGAGGTTCTTCATCAGGGTGATTGGAGTGGGGTCGCGATAACGTCCCGTCTCATACTGCGGATTTGTGCTTATAGTCCGAAATTTGTCGATACCCACACCGATAAATCGTGCGTAAAGCGCTTATATATGAATAATAACTATTTTATTATGGTGTAATAGAATCGAGCTTACGCATTATCTAGTGGTAGGTGGTAAATGATCATCAGCGCAATACGAAGGCACGTTAAACATGGTCTTTTTTATGAAAATAAGGGACGAGACGAGCAGGACAGGAGACGAGCAGGGCCGCTCAGGATTCTTGAAAAACACAAAATCATTTGCCCAGTAATTTCAGTAGCTACAGCGCCCTTCAGACCGAAACAGTAATGTTTACACATTACTGTTTCACGGCAGAAATAGGCGCCGTTGTGGTACCCATAATCTAGACGGCTTCCTGTGCAAAAGAGCCTCCCACTGGTACCACTTGCTTAGTGGGTGGTGGTATAAGTCATATGTTAAATGTTTACACACTTGAGGGTAGGTATTTTGTGGCTAACATTATATTGCAATGTAAATATAATCTGGCACCAACTTTCAGAGGGTATAAGCGAGGGTGTGTCCTCGTATGAGGAGGTCTCCCCGTCAGATATGACAGAACTTCAGGCGCACAAGTCTGGCAGCGAACGAAGAAAATCCTCTGACACGACCATTAGCGGGACCTCTTTACAAAGCGAACACACTCTAGCAGGTAAAATATCATTTTATATTCCACTAGGTTGAAATCAAGCACATATCGATACCTCAGTTCCAAAGTGTAACAAGTCTGAAATTCAGTACGTTATTTTTTATAAAAAAATAAGTCACCAGACGTGCAGGACGTTGAGTTGATGGTTATTGATACGCCCTACCCATTAAAATGTAGTGCCGCTATTATTAATGATATTTTTACGTATTGGGAGGTACATCGTTTCGACTTTTGCGGAAATAATCGGTTAATAATGGATATAAAATAATTCCCATAAAGTTTACAAACTGAACGAAATAATAGATAATAACGGAAAGACGTCCACTGTTGGACAGAGGCCTCCCCCAAAGATATCAATGACGATCGGTCCTGCGCTACCCTCATCCAACTTGACCAGATCGTCCGTCCATCTTGTGGGCGGCCTACCAACACTGCGTCTTCCGGTACGTGGTCGCCATTCGAAGACTTTACTGCCCCAACGACCATTTGTCCGTCGAACTATGTGCTCTGCGCACTGCCACTCCAGTTTCGCAATCATTTGGACTATGTCGGTTTTATTCTCCTACGGATCTCCTCATTTCTGATTCGATCTCGCAGAGAAACTCCGAGCTCACCGAAAATAACTGTTAAATTTTCTATCGATTCCAAGCCAAGGCTTGGAACTTTGTGACTCCAGGGTCACAAGGGCAACTCTCGATTAAAATTAGAACTCTATACTACTAGTATCGCCAGAATCTATCTTGCGAATACGAAATCTAGTCCTAATCACGCGGTTCCTACACGGCGTTGCACAAAACGGAACGCAAAGTAAGATTTCCGATCTTACATCATAAACATGACCAAATAATTCTTGTACTTAAACTCGTAATTTAGCAAAACTAAACAGCGATATCAACTATTTGTCGTTACCTTTTTAATTACGCTTGTACTCTGGTTTTTTTTAATAACTAAGAAATATGGACAATTCCCTTTGTGAATGTGGTCTGCATGAGGGAAATGTGGATCATTTATTCTTCAATTGCTCTTTAATGCAACCTTCTTTGTACAATTTTATACCTCCTGAAGTTCCCCATCTTCCTTTAAATGTCTCCTCTCCCTTGTTTTCACTCCTTATGTAAATATTGTTGCGTAGCAACCCTTCGAAGTATATGACGATAGTTGTCAAACTTCAAGACATTGTTAATTTCAACAACTCCGTCAGCAATACTCGTAGCTCAGCGGAAAAGTGTTTACTTTAGACGCTGTAGACCTGGGTTCGATACACCTACCAGTGTATGGATTTTTTTGGGTTTTGTAAAGTTAAAGGAAATTTCTAGTATGTTCAGGATCAAATCGAACAGAAAAAAAGGGATGGAAAATGTGTAAGCAGGATAAAAATAGTTAAAAGAATTTTCTATTACAATTTAAATTTAAAGATGGAATGGGAGAATCATTTTGAAAATAGAACGGATCCGGGGGTATATAAGCCGTACTAAGCGTGGCCTACGGCAGTTCTAGTTCTGACTCGAAAGTGTAAAGAAGAAGAAGAAGAAAAGAAGAAGTAGTGAAAAGTGGAAGTGTTCTAAGAAGAAGAAGACAGAAGAGATGTAGTGTTCGGTGCAGTGTGACGCGTTGAAGGTACCGCCGCCCACAAGAGGAACAGCGGCAGACCGGCGAAGTGCAAGTTCAGAAAAAGTGAACGCAAATAAAGACTCGTTCCTATAAGCGGAGTATTATTTCCAATCCCTGACCCACTCCCGTGTCAATATTTTGTGTGAATATATTAAAAAGAATAAGATTATGTTTTAAATATCACTAAGTACTAATAATTTAAGTAAATATTTTTGTGTATGTTCTTTATAGTCTAACAGCATGTATATTTGTTTCTGGTATAAAATGAGAATATAAAACTTATTTCAATCTTTAGCACCGATCACTACCATCTAAGGTTTTCTTTTTAATGAAAATAAGGGACGAGAAGAGCAGGACGTTCAGCTGATGGTAATTGATGCGCCCTGCCCATTACAATGCAGTGCCGCTAAGGATTATTGAAAAACCCAAAAATTCTGAGCGGCATTACAATTGCGCTCGTCACCTAGAGACATAAGATGTTAAGCCACATTTGCCCAGTAATTTCCCTAGCTCTTCAGACCGACACACAGTAATGCTTGCACATTACTGCTTCACGGCATAAATAGGCGCCGTTGCGGTACCCATAATCTAGCCGGCATCCTATGCAAAAGAGCCTCCCGCTGATAATAGAATAAAATACAGTATTCAATCAGATACATTTGTTGACAGGTGCAAGCCCAATGGAGGACAAGTCGCAACAGTACGTATCAGACTTTCTAGACCGCTACGTGTTCGACAGCGACACGGACTCGGAGGGTCGCCGGTTCCCCGTCGTCAAACCGAACCGCCCGCTGAGGTACTGCACGCTCGTGTGTGTGTGTGTCTCGCTCACTGACCTGTATAAATACCACTGGACACGCTGTTCCATACGTTTGACAGCAATTTTTTGTGCCTATTTGAAGCGCCACTCGCGAGAGTCCAGAGAACTAATTTTGACGTATAATAGAAATGGCTGCGAACATAGACCAATTATATAACTAGACTAATTGATAGCTTCCGTCTCACTCACACGTGAAATAGAAAAACTTATGCGAGTCTTATGTAAAGAAATGAGATAGATTAATTAGATTTTTTGTTTCGCCATGCGTGCCGGTTTTTTCAAGGTCAGCACACCCGGTGTGCTAAACAAACTTGACAGCGCTACACAGATATTTTGTTTACTATTATTTGCGTTATATATAAATAGCTATTATTGTTAAACGTGAAATATCCACTATTTATTCAACAGTAGTGACAATTTTAAG
The DNA here is from genome assembly GCA_949711755.1 of Leptidea juvernica. Lineage (NCBI taxonomy): Eukaryota > Metazoa > Arthropoda > Insecta > Lepidoptera > Pieridae > Leptidea > Leptidea juvernica. Next base: position 3,616,934 of record CATIXQ010000016.1, on the reverse strand, counting down.
TAGAATCGATGTAAAAGTGATAGTGAAAGAACACTTGTGTTATATTATGTGCCTATATATATAGGATATTCTGTCTCATGTTGGCCACGCCAAACCGATGTCTGAGTTGTGCATTTTATGCATTTTGAATTAAATGCATTCGTTTTCCGTGTTAATTATACTTCAAGAATCAACGTAATAAAGTACACATTTTTTTTTGTAAATAGTTTCTCACCATCTATCGATGTTTGCTGAGGTTGTCATCACTAGTTTTAGTACCACAGACTCTCGCTACATGGCCAACAGCGCCAAAATGGCGAATATCAAACAGGCACAAAAGCACTTTGACAGCCGCCAGTCCAGTGGTATATAGTAAAAGTCAGTGGTCTCGCTAGACGCTTGCCTCTGCGTGTGTGCACTGCAGTCGGACTAAACAGAATGGAGAATATCGCAAAGTCCTTCAAATCACTTTAAATTTTAATTTTATAATTTGCCTAAATGCCGATATGCGGTCATCAAAGTTTTGTTTGGCGCAAAATGCTCGTGTTCATAATAAAAAGATAGTCGTTGAAACTATGAATTGATGAAAGATTTATAGTTGAATCATTGTGATAGCGAAGCCGAAACACCGCGAGTTCGAGGGATCGAATCTCAGCCGTGAAATATTTTTAAAGTTTATTAATTTGATTTTTAAGCACTTTTTATTAGCGAAGACTCTCCCTAACCGCCGTTCCCAATATACTATCTACAGATACAGATAAATTACTACCTTCTACTGTCAGTAATTAGCAGTCAATAATCTGAAGGTGTCCCAATATACCCGATAAGTCATTCTTATCGCCTTATATTGGGACGCGTGAATTGAAATTTCCATACAAACTTCTATCGCTGGTAAGCTATACGTCGTCCCATTGACAGACAGCGTGTACGGATAAGGTGAGCTACCGTCAATAAGTTTATTGGGACAGAAAAGTCAACGATAGTTACAATTTTTATCTCAAGTAAGGGATAGACAGAATATTGGGAACGGCCGTAAGCCGATAGTGTTACTTGTACTTCCCGAGTTCAACCTGTATTTTTTTCGTGTTTAACTCTATAAATCGATTTTAAATAAATTAAAAATTTGATGATATTCTTTATTAACATATTGCACGCGGCTTTTAAATCTTTGTTCACAATTTCGGTTCCATTTGTGGTTTGTCTTGAGTACTTCTGAGTCAAATGTGTGTGCTGTGTCAAGGTAACTCTGTCAGTTATTCATATTCGCTAAAGGAATTTTCATGACTTAATCCACATACAGGTAAGTTTAATTGTTTTTATTGAAAGTATATATAATACTACTAATGTTTTATCCTTAATTTATATTATAATTATTTTTGTGTGTATAAAACAAATTTATTTACGTGTGATCAAGGAGAATGTATATTAATATTTACAACCTATGTTCAATGTGGCCTTTGTTAACAATAAAACTAATATATGTAATACTTTTTCACTTTAATAACATTTTGACTATATTTTAAATAGATAATTATGAAATACATGCCAAATGATCTCGTGAATTGTTGCAAGACAAACATGATGACATACGTCAAGCAACTCAGAGAGTCGTGCTGTAGTCCAGAGTATTTACCAGAGGGAGGATTATGGGTACCACAACTGCGCCAATTTCTGCCGTGAAGCAGTAATGTTTAAGCATTACTGTGTTTCAGTCTGAAGGGCGCCGTGCTAGTGAAATTACTGGGCAAATGAGACTTAACATCTTATGCATGCAGGCACTGCATTGTAACTATTGTAATGGGCAGGGTGCATCAAATACCATCAGCTGAACGTCCTGCTCGTCTCGTCCCTTATTGTCATAAAAAAAATCAGATATAAACTCATTTGCAGTAAAAACGGGTGGTTTTAATTATTTCCGTCCCTATATAAATGCTATACCAAAAGAGGTTGTAATCATTTGAGAATATTACTGGCGAATTTATGAAGTGTTGTGGTGCATAAAAAAGTATAAACCAAATTAAAATTTTAAATATATTCGGACTTTAACAAAAATTAGATAATTATTGTCGTATTGTCCTACTTGCTTGATATTTAATTTAAGTCTTGATACCATTATTATGCGGTCTCTAAAATGGTTGATAGAACGATAACAGAGACCAAAATTACAGCGCTACTTGAGGAAGGGTGTAGTCAATGTTATGTGTCCCAGAGGCTAAATGTGAGTCGTTCGACTGTCCAGAGGAGTTGGCAACGATCTCAAGAGATGGTTCCGTTAGTAGAAGGCCTGGGTCTGTAAGAAAACCATGCACAGAAGCTTAAGATGACTCTACCTGGTGAACCAGGCATTAAGAAATCGCAAATATTCTTATGTCGACCTGAAAAAGACTCTAGAGGAAGTGAGAGGTGTGCAAACCTACATGGACTGCCACGAGAAGGCTTCTCACTGCCAGTATATTAGCCGCAGTCAGTGGCCCTAAATTACTCCGCAACGACAGACTTGTTAGATTAGTTAGCCAAGTATGTCACTATATGGTTATCAGGTTTTTTAGCTGTTTTCAAAAAAAAAAGTCAAAATTGCTTAAAAACTTCAAAAATTTATTTAAAAAAAAGATATCAATTAAAATCTGTTTCCAAGTAACTTTCTTCCACGTACTACAAAGCTGTAGAATGAGCTTCCTTATGCGGTGTTTCCTGGACGATACGACATGGGTACCTTCAAAAAAAGCGTGTACACCTTCCTTATAGGCCGGCAACGCTCCTGTGATTCTTCTGATGTTGCAAGACATGCATACGCGCTGATGTATACACGCGCTGTTTGTCTAAGCCGGCTGCACATGTCTCGGGCATCCAATGCGTTCGGTGAAAGAACAACAGCTTACATAGTACCTAGACTGATTAATAAACTGCCACGAGACTTGATCGACTCGTTGACCGAGACAAATTTAAAACAGAATTTAAAAAAATACTTTTTAAGACTTGACTGACCATCGATCAACTTATCGTGCTTAATTATTAATTGTATCAAGTACTTTTACTTTTATTTGTAAAATTATAATTTATAGCTGAGTTTCTAACGATTGTGAACTATTTTTCTTTTATTAATTTAACTCTGTTGGTTAGACCTAATTTAGCAATTGTACAAACCTCAGTGGTTTTTATTTTTTTTAAACCGCAATGTAATTTTTTTTTAATAAATATATAAAAAAAAGAGTGTGGGCGGCGGTGATCACTTAACACCAAGTGACTCGTACACTAGTTTGTCCTCCTTTTCCATAAAAAAATAAATATTTAAAGCATATCCTCTACTTTGTAACTCCTGTTAATTACTCAACTCAGGCGGAGTAGTATTTTTAAATGTCTCATCTATAAGCTGTCTTTCAATTCACGAGAGATATTTATTTATTTATTAAGGCTTAGCAACTAGATACATAATTTTACATATACGAATAAGATAAACATTAATAAGTGTTACTATTTACATATCTAATTTAAAGGTATGCACATCGTTACTAAACTAACAAACTAATGCTAAAAACAAATTAGAAAAATAACAATAATGAATTTACTACTAATACTAATTACATAGTTACTAATATAAATTAAAGCCTTTTAATGACAAGGACACCTGTTTTTTATAAAAGTTAATATTTGAAAATATCTCGATGTTATGATCTAATTTAAATATTTTATTAAAGCTTCCACATATGAGTTGAATGGGAGAGTTTAATCCGTAGTTATTTCTATAAAATTTAATAAATATTGGGGAGTAAGTACCTATTCTACAATTTAATTAAATAACAGTACACAAATGCCAATATTTTGAAGAATATCTGGACAGTCTATTAGGTTGTTTATGAGTTTGTAAAGAAAAATCAACTGGGCCGCCTTTCTACGCATTTCCATGGAATCAATTTCAAGATTAATTAGAATTTTTTGGTAATCATGAAGTGGTATCAATGGTATTTGGTATCCATGAAGAGAAATGTTACTTGAAAGGAATGTATTGAGTTCTTACAATATATGGGTAACGGACCCAATATTATTGGGAGTAATGAAGTATTACTGTATAATACTTAATTTAATAATTGCAGTTCAATGATCCTTAAATATATTATTTATTTATCAGGGAAGGGGATTCGGATGTCGAGACGGTTAGCACGCTGGTCGCGGAACCGGCCTTGTCGACAGACTCTGACCCGAAGGACGCAAAGAAAATGGGATGGCGGTAAGATTTTACACCAGTGGCAGGCTCCTTTGCACAGGATGCCGGCTAGGTTATGGGTACCACAACGGCGCCTATTTCTGCCGAGAAGCAGTAATGTGTAAACATTACTGTGTTACGGTCTGAAGGGCGCCATAGCTAGTGAAATTAAAATTACTGAGCAAATGAGACAAGATCTTATGTCTCAAGGTGACGAGCGCAATTGTAGTGCCGCTCAGAATTTTTGGGTTTTTCAAGATTCCTGTGCGGCACTACATTGTAATGTCCAGGGCGTATCTATTACCATCAGCTGAGCGTCATGCTCGACTCGTCCCTTTTTTCATAAAAAGAAGATAAAACGTCTTATAAATCAAAACCACCCCACAGAAAGGGAAGGCACACAGACTTGCTCCGTAACGCGTTACGTTACGAAGCGATGTACCCTCCCATAAAAAGTTATCACTTCAAAAACCCACTTAGTTTTTCACTAATAGATGATGATTTGTGAATTTTTGATATACAATTTATTGTGGATTCTTTCTGTACTAATAGATATCAGTATCACCAATGATTTCTAGTTGTAATCGACAGGATTAGTGAAGCTGCTACGGGGATCATGGACGCTATGACTTCGCGTTTCGCATCTATCACAGATTCCAACTCCATCCCTGGAGTAGAACTCGCGCAGGATGCGTAAGTCTGATTACATTTATTTTCTCAACAATTCTTGTCCAATAATTTATAGGAGATTTGAAGGTAAAAAGCTTGGTGTCAAGAATAATTTTCTCTTTAAACTCTTATCGTGAATTCACGTTTTATAGTTATTTGGATTCCCAGTTGACAAATAATGTGAAGCGTCACTTTTAGGCAGCGTTTGACTCAAAATCGATTCTTAATGAGTAATCTCCAGGGAGCGTACATTTCATGCCCGTTTCGTCATAATGACGTGTTAATATAAACACACACGATGTTTCAAAAAAACGTAGTAACAGATAGTCTAACATAATAGTTTCTAAAATATAAAAAATTAGTATTTAATGGGATTGAAACAAAATTCTTTATTGTGTGATATGATATTAAGTATTATCTCTCAGTTTCGTCTTCTCCGTAGTCAACAAGTTGGAAATATAAAACGCAATATCGGTGCAATTCAAAGCACACTATGCCATAAAATTTAAATTAAAGTAACACCATTTCTTCACCATCCATTTTCCATTATTAGGTTCGGATAAATAGACGTTCGTTATTCCGTTGCTCTTTTCAAACTTGTTACTACGGAGAGGACTAAACTGAGTGATAGTTCAAATTCAAATATTTTTATTCAAAATAGGATTTATAATCACTTATTGAACGTCAAAATCTACCACCCATTCAAAAGAGACTGCCTCAGACCTGAGAAGAATGGGCGCAAGAAACTCAGCGGGCTTTTTTTTTTATATAAAATATGGATTACAATGTAATATCGTACAATAAACATTAATAATTAAAGAGCCTGAGGGTGTTCGCTTTAATCCCAGTCCGTGGTGTCATTAAGAAAATCGTTTATGCTATAATAACCTCTCCCACACAAACGTTTTTTAACAATTCTTTTAAATTTCCTAAGTACTTAATATCATATGACACAATGAATCATTTTGTTTCCAACCCAGTAAATACTTATTTTTTATATTTCAGAAACTACTACTTACGTTAGTTATAAATTATAACTAATTAATTTATCTCTAAATAACACGCATAATTAAATGAAGAGATAGTCATGAAAACCAACAATTCTTTTTTTTCCATCCTGTATATAGCTTGGCGTCATACACCTGTCATCGGCATGATATGTACGCTCCCTGGTAATCTCTAAAATGGCTATTAAGTGGTTATTTTTTCAGGTTGGCAGTTGGATCGAACTTGGATGCCCTTATAGCCCGCAGCCCTTCAGACGACTTCATATTCTCGGTGCCTCGCGAGCCCTTGCTGTCGCCATACTGGGCCGATGACGAACTGCTGAAGAACTTCCCTCCAGTTAGGCTTTTGGTTAGTTACATCTGAAGAAAGTGGCAACACAACAGATACTATAATTGTGTGTGGATGGCATTAAAAATGGTTCTTCAATTAGTTGTTCCAACTTTAAAAATAACATGAAATGTCAAACAATAAATCAAACTCAAAATTTGTTACTATGCCGCAGAAATAAAAAAACTAAATGATAACTGCAGTTATAAGTTCATATTATAAATTAAAGTTCCACGTGGTGCTTAAATTAAATTACTGGACTGATTTTAATGCGGTTTTCACCTCAAGATGGAGTGATGCATGAGCATTGAGGTTTTTTTTATGAAAAAGGAGGACAAACGAGCGTACGGGTCATCTGGTGTTAAGTGATCACCGCCGCCCACATTCTCTTGCAACAACAGAGGAATCACAGGAGCTTTGTCGGCCTTTAAGGAAGGGTCCGGAAACACCGCACAAGGAAGCCCATTCCACAGCTTTGTAGTACGAGGAAGAAAGTTCCTTGAAAACAGCACTGTGGAGGACCGCCACACATCCAGATGGTGGGGATGATATCTTAATTTGTAGCGTGTCGTGCGAAGTTAGAATTCGGCGGCGGGAATCAGTTGTATAACAACATGTTGGGTGTTGTGTATTATGATTAAAATATAACGATGATTATTAAAGATGTCGCAAAAAACCAAACTGGCTGGAAGCTTTCATCGAAAAAGAAAGTGAATACAACGTTGTTCATGTTGAACAATGTAGTATTTTTTTTTATTTGCAGTCTGTTCACTTGGACCCGTGTTTGGACGACTGTGTGATGTTCGCCAAGAAGCTGAGGCAACTCGGCAACGATGTGGACATCGATGTCCTGGAGGGATTGAATCATGGATTCCTCAACTTATCGCTGGTATGTTTGAATTATTATTGAAATTTATTTGTTTCATTCATCATCATCATCAGCTGGAAGACGTCCACTGCTGGACAAAGGCCTCCCTCAAACATCTCCACGATGATCGGTCCGGCGTCATCCGACGTATCCGGCGATCTTGACGGACGCGTCGGTCCATCTTGTGGGTAGCCTACCAACACGTCGTCTTCCGGTACGTGGTCGCCATTCGAGGACTTTACTGCCCAACGGCAATCTGTCCGTCGAACTATGTGCCATGCCCACTGCCACTTCAGTTTCGCAATCACTTGGACTATGTCGGTAACTTTGGTTCTCCTACGGATCTCCTCATTTCTGATTCGATCTCGCAGGGAAACCCTCTCCATTGCCATCTGAGCATAGCCCACTCCATTGCCTTCTGAGCATAGCCCTTCCCATTGCCCTCTGAGCATAGCCCACTCCATGCATTGCCTTCTGAGCATAGCCCTCTT
>CATIXQ010000016.1:3565439-3609381 GCA_949711755.1 Leptidea juvernica | reverse complement strand
TTCATTATTAAATGATAATATGGGGCCTCAATAATTTGCTTTGATAAAGTAATTAATTTATGTAAAGTAGCGTGCATCAATATTTGATTTTGAATAAAATTAGATTATCGTTTCTAATACTACGCAATACGCAATGTTATCTAGCTTATTATTATTAGTTATTAAGAACGATATTACAAAACAATAATTGTCGTACATGAGTCCCAACTCCCATGTTTATGTGGTGGTCCGGCTGAGTACCTACGGCTAACATGATGCTAATATAACCTGATCCACATTGAAATCAAAGACTAATATCGCGTGCGATCGCTCGAGTTGCCAGGCCGGCTAGGTAACTGGTTTTGTTTATAATCCAAGTCACTGGTGACAATAACTTCATTATTCTTTACTTTTTAATTTTGTTTTGTATAACTTGCAATGAGCGATTCTCTCCTAACAAAGATTATCTAAATCTACCAGGAGAGTTTCATGTGTGATTGTAAATGACTGTGTACAAATAAATCAATTTTGATTTGATTGATTTTGATTGAAACGATGTTAAGTCATATAAGTCCAGTAATTCCACGTCCCTCTTCAATCCGAAACACAAACTGGAGCTAACACACCACTGCATGGCGGGAGAAAAAGTGCCGCATTGATAATCGGCTAAGCCGGCATCCTGTGCAAAATAGGCTCCCACTGAAGTATTAGGAGTTTTAACTTTACACTAGCTGTTCGGGAATCTTAAAGGAATAACGCACAGCAAAGAGTAGCTCAGTTCAATACCCTCCCGAAATCGGCAGTGCCCCAGGGCACTTGTTTTTCTTAGATACACCAAAACCGAAAGTGCCGTATGGCACCCTACTACTCCCCCACCAAGTTCTGACTCTTATTTTGTTCTTATCTAATAATACACGTAAAATAATAAGCATTAACAGCCAGCGCCAATCGCCGATCTGAAGCATTCCACGTAATCAGAGTTTCCCGGGACGAAAAGGATACTACTTATTCCCTATAAAAATAAAATTATAGAAGTTTCGATATGTGTACACGGAAAAGGTACCGATAGATTTCAATTCAGTCTTCCAAGTTTTATGCGTTAAACACTTGCCCCCTTAATTTATTGAAGTAGGCGTTATTTGGCGGAAATCCGTAATTATTTAAATGTTGTGAGCCTTCTTGAGAGTAAATTCGTCTTCAATCAATTCGACATGTGTTTCGCCTCTAAACGAGGAATCCTCAGGAGATGTTGACTCGCCAAATTCTGGCACGAGACTGTAAGACGGTCTTGAATCTTAGCGGAATTTACACTCATGAAGGCTCACAACATTTGAATACTTGGCCCTTATCTAAAAAAATATTGCGATATCTTCATTTAATATTAAGTTTTAAAAAACAACGATTTTTACTTTAACTTACTTAGTCATGTGTTTACGCGAACGAAGTTACGGGTATCAGCTAGTTAAAATATATTGTAATGTACATTTTGATAATTCCACAGATGGCGAAGGAAGCTAACGACGCATCACAACAATGTATTTCAAGAATTAAACAACTACTAAACCTCGAAACTGAACAGAATAAAACACCACAAACTGATTTATGAACGATCGGCCCTAGTTCGTAATTTGTTGGCTGTATACAGTGTGCCTGTGCCGAATATTTCGGCTGTATGGAGCAAGTCCTTAGCCTTAGGTAATCGACTTAAAAAAATGTATTTAAAAAGAGACTATAGGAAGTACACATTAATATTTATAGTATCAATATAGTACCTACACAATAATGATAATAATAGGTGCAATATTTAGTTAATGATTGTTATTTGAAGATTACTAAATCTACTTATTAACTGTTATACCTACTTATTTTTTCGACGAAAGTATATTTTGGCTTTATGTCCATTTCCAGAGAATAAGTGTATTTAAATTATGGCGTTACTGTTGTTTATTTTATATCTCTGAAAAAAACTCTTAAAAGTGTCGGAGATGAATGGATATATGTATTTCAGTAATATTTGAAATTGGTTCAAGTAAAATGTTTGTTTTTATAAAATATATGAAAATAATTTGAATGTACAAAATGCTTAGGTGTGTTTATCGTAGTATACACACGGACCATGTTCAAATATGCGAGTAGCTACTGTGAAAATAATCACTGTATAGTTTTGAAAGAAAAAAATTAATATATACCTAGGTACATGTTTTTGCACACATTTACAATAACATCACATGTATAAAAGCACCTGACTAATCGTTCGTCATGAATGCCGCGTGGACTGTGACGTCACCCATTTTTATTTTTAAGTTGTTGGGAGGACTGTTGGATTATGGATTGAGTTTGTACATGTTGAGCACCCTTTTACCCTTCCCTGTCTGCTTGAGACTGTAGTCGAGGATCTGAGTGAGGTTTTTGTCTGGATTGTCGACCTTGACTCGGTCGACGAGATCTATGGTGAGTCCGTAATTCCCATATGTGAGTACGCACTTGGGTAGACCGGGGTATTTTGGGCTGAGGATTCCGTTCTCTAGTTTGGGTATAGGACTGGGTCTTGTCGTAGGGGGTCGGATCTTTGATTTTCGGGGAGGGGGAGAAGATGTGGATCGTGGAGGGGATGATTCTGAGTCTGGGGATAAGTAATCGTTGGTGACTTGGAAACGGAATACCACCCTTTTGTCCGCAGGGGTAGTCTCGACTTTCCCAGGAATGGAGGTGTATATCTTGATGACTCTCTCGATTACCCCGGCGACCCTCCGTCTCTCTGAACTGGCCTTTAGGAATGATAGGTCCACCTGAGTTGTCCTCTCCCCTATCTCCCGGTCATCATCTGTAAAGCCTGCTAGTGTGTTTTTGACACTGATCGCTAAGGCGCCAACTTGCTTGTGGTGTATATGTCCTCCAGGCTCCCCATGTCTCCCGTCTTCCTCGAGAAGAGTGTCTCTTCTTCGACATGTTCTGACGGGATGAACTCGTCTTCGTGGTCACTCTCAACAGAGTCGTTTGTCCAAGGGTCGTCCCTTGTCAGCATGATGTCCGGATTGTCACTTGCGTGTGCATTTGATGAGGAGGGACCTGTATTATCCTCAGCCATTAGTATTATTATGTCGTATGTAGGTAATCTATAGTCCTAGGACTCACGATGTGCAGTTTCCTTAGCCTTCTCAAGGTTTTGGGGCTCCATATCAGTCTTTTTCAGGAACTGTTGATGTTGATAATGAAGTGTCAAACATGGTGCTTACAAAATAAAGCAGTACACTACAAAACAACTACTACACATTATCTCTATGGAGTTTAGAGGCAAGGAGTATCATCTCTTGAGGGAGAACAGTTGAAAAAGTATCCAGCTTTTATGTAGTAAATAACAGTTCAAAAAGCTTCCACAATGGCGCTGGTGTACGCACACGGTATGGTATGAAGTATGGTGAATTAAGCAATTGTAAACGAATTGAAGTATGCCGAGTTAAAAAATTTAATATTATTGTCGACTAAAGTAGTTAAATAGTGACGTACATACGTGTAACTAGAGTGTATAGTATTGTTTTAAATTTGGCACTTCTTTTAAGATTTACCATGATGCGACTGTGGCGCCACCCTAATTTAATGCATTTTGACGGAGACTGTTTCTTATACTTAGATGATTCGCCTTGCCTCTACCCTCCATACTCTGGACCTAGTGCCCCTGTCACCCTCTCGCCCTCGTTCTGTTGCGTCAGTACGGTCTGCAGCTTCATTACCATTAGGTATATTTCGTGTTTTTTTGCCCTATCATTATAATAATAATAATAATCATTATCATAACAACACAACACCTTTACATCAATCAATAATACAGACAAATAACAAATACTTTATTTATTAATAGTAATATTAGGATGTTATTTGGTGATGCTTGTTTTGCACACCGTAACAACGCGACGATGTGACGTCATCGACGTTAGGTCCAGAGATAAGGTAACCGGGTATAAGTTATTTTAGTTAGTTAAGTTTTTTTTACTAATAATTGCCGATTCCTTTAAAATTATGCAAAATCGTTGTTATTTAATAAAAGTAATACCTGTTCTGAATAAGCGTAAAACTAGCCGTCTAACACGATGGAGAGGGCGAAACAACAAAAGTGGGGAACGTATTACAGGCACCGGCAAATTATATTGTGATTATACTCAAAGCTCAGTAGGATTTAGAAAGCGATGCATTTATTGTTGTTAAATTGTCAGTGTTTGAGAATTACTAATAAAAATAATAACTACTGAAAATTCTCTCAAGTAACCACTAAATCCGTCCTGCTTCTTTCCATCTTTCTTCTGTTAGTACAATTTGCTGCGATAAATAACGACGTAAGAATCCACAAAAGTTAACTTGTGACTTTAGACCATTTACACGTCTAGAAAGACTGTGACAGCTGTCAAAACGTCAAAAGATAAATTGACGTTGACAACTAACCTCTATTGTAACACAAAGTGACATACAAATCCCGAGTGTAAGACTTAGCTTGTCACGCATACTAAAGTAATAAACCTGGCCTGTTTTCATTGGTTTTCTAGCAGCAAGAGGCTGTATCTAGACGTATAAATTATGTAAGCTTTTGATACTTTGCTCGTATGGCGAGAGTAATAAGCAGTGCGGGGGTCGAAAACGCATTCCGTGCAAGTCTCAAGTTAATGTGCGAGGCTTAAAGCCATTAAATTTTTAGGTGCACGTAACAAATAAAAATAAAGCATAATTATTCTATAAATATGGATATGATTGTTTAAATAAGGCCAAATTAAAACTTAATCACAATGTTTACATATATAATTTTTGGTCTTTGACTTTTTTAAACCTATTATTACTAACGTTTAATTAATTTTATTAGCAAAATATACCTATTATAAAGTTATAATTGTCGTCGTAGCATCATTTAGGTACTAGATAATGATATTATGGTGTTTAGTTTATAGTAGTGAACAAAAACTATTTTAATATTTTTTGTTTAAAAAATTATCCATCAACGCTGTTACATAATAATCTGTGATAGAAATAAAGCTTTTTGAAAGCGGACAGTATTCTACATGTGTGTGTTTATTTTTTTGTTTTAAGGTGCGTACAGACTGGTGAAACGTAACATGAAATGTAACATTCTACCTTTCAAAGTCAGAGTCATAAATATTTTAATGACATAAAGTCAAAAAATTGCTCGACAATCACTTAAAATACAATTCAGATACATATTAATTAAACAAAAGTTTAAACATATAAATATTTTTGAAATAATGCAATCCAGTAAGTAAAACAATTCAAGGCTGACCCATAAAATCCATAAAAAGACAACTATAAATACTATTCAATTCCATATTGTAATATCGTTTTCGTAATCATCAATACTGTAATTTTTATTGCATGTTCCCTGCAACCGTGAACGCAAAGCGCGTTCAAACTGTTAAGGCGACACTAAATGCCAGCGACCTTGAGCGATGTGAGTTCACGGCTGCCGGCCCGTCATCTATGTAAAAAAGCCAATATTTTCAAAATTCTTGCGTGAAAACCAGTTTATATGCTTACAATCCTCGTTATTCACTACTAATCTAAATAAATGAACCTACACAAAAAAGTACAAGCTATAAGAATAACTTTTCTGAGAGAACTACCAATAAAATGCGTCACGCCATGCCAAAAAACTTGTTTAACTTCAAAGAAATGTGGTAGTTCAAAAAGGCTCGGCAGTGTTAACTATAACGAACAGCAAGCATTAGCAACCTACAAATAAGACTTAAGGATATGTGTAACAGGATTGAGTAGTGTTCATAGCTCGAAATGCTATACTTTCACCACAAAACTTTTCTAAAAACACCATGTTTGCGTGTTTTCTGCTTACTCTTCGCCTTAATTCACTACGAAGCCATTCAGCCTCGGACGCGTCCATTTGTGTTCGATCGAAAAACCGACGAATCACAAGTTGTTGCGCGCGCGGCTTGTAATGCTCGTAGCGTGTGCGTGAAATGATCGTTAGGCGCGCACAAGACGTCCAATCTATGAGAAATTGTTATAAATAATAAAAAGTTTATTTTCAGATAACTACGATCCATTGTCAGTAAACTTATAATCTAATTGTGTTAGTAATTATAACTACGAAGGGATATACTTATTTTTATTATGCGACAAACATACGGATAGTCCCCGCTGTCGGCTATCGCCTTCAGATCACTATTACTGCAGCCTCGTATTCGGCGGAGTAGAGAAGCCGCTTTTTTACTTAAGCTATCGACCTCTGCGTGTGCAAACATAGCTGACGTGCTACAAAAACGTGGCAGCTCCAACGGTGCACTAAATTCGTTGTTATTCTGGACTCGCAGGGCGCTGTACGATTTACTAGTGTAGCACACAGGCTACTCGAGTATATTATTAGAGTAAGTTATTTTTGTGTGTTGCCTTTCATGATACATTGCAGCAATATGTACGGTGAATTCTTTCATTGCATAATACATTTCACCAATCTGTACGCACCATTAGTATAGCTGGAACTGCTTAAAACTATTCATAGTACCTAGGCACTATTTCCTTTCTAATGATTTCATGTTGTCGAGACCAACAAGACGTGTTTTGTTTTGTTTCTTTTTTTTTTTTGTATTTTGAATTACGCGAGTATCACACAGTTAAATGATATACGTTATAAAATGTTTAAACACATGTTATTATTACTATAGTTTAACAATATTTCGGAATGTTCCATTATTTATTTATTCCGAAGCCTCGCTAAGTTTGTAGTTAGCGTGGTCACGGTTTCTGAATCTCCATCTAAACCCATTCCTTTTTACATACTTATATTTGTTGAATTATTGTTATACGTTTGCCGAAAATGTCTAGTCTGACGTTTATATACCAAAATGCCTATTTATTTTACTGAATAAATTTTGACTGCGAGAAAATATGTTTTATTTTAAAGTTCTTTTAGTGCATATTGCATATTTTAACATACCTAGCTGAAGAACTGGGAATTGACGGCTAAACAGTAGAAATTTATTTACCCATTTGAAATGAGCAAACAAAAAACCTCGATATTTGGGTGCCACACAAGCTCACTGAAAGAAGCCTAAGGAACCAAAACCGAATCATTTTTGAAGAGATTTATAACTTGAAATGGATCACGTCCGAAAAAGGTTGTTGTCAAAACAATTTATGTTTTTTTTAAAGTGATAACCCTCACTTATGGAATTAATACACAAATGAAATATGAAAACAATTTTTATGAACGGGAGACAACTCAGAAGGAGCACTCGCACGGAACGCGAGAGCTCGTGGGTTCGTTTCGCATCGTTTATAAAATTTTGTTTTCAAATTTTATGTGTAGTGGTTAAATGCAAAACCCGGGCTAACTTGCAATAAGGTAATGCTGTGTGTATGGTGGGATTAGAAGCGCATTGTTATTTGTGAGCTTTTACCATCGGATCTCAAGAAGTTGAGAAATCGGCCGGAATTGATCAATAGAAAGGATGTGACTCATCTTTAGCCACGCAGCAAAACTGAAGAAAGTTTGGCTAGGAGGTGTTATATCATCCGCTATATAGCCCTGACCTTGAACCTTCAGATTTCCACTCGTTTCGGTCTTCTTCTTCAGAATTATTTTAGTGGTGACAGGTTAACTTTTTTTTATGGAATAGGAGGACAAACGAGCGTACGGGTCACCTGCTGTTAAGTGACCACCGCCGCCTACACTCTCTTGCAACACCAGAGGAATCACAAGAGCGTTTCCGGCCTTTAAGGAAGGTGGGAACATCAAGAGGCATCTCAAAAGTAGTAGATAGTCGAATTTTTTTGATAAGTTACAAAATTTCTACACTACCTACGAGATGACAACCGGGCGTGTGGGGCCGTAGTAAATATTTTATGCAGTGCTAAATCAGCGCCGCCATCTTTGACTCGGTGACGATGGACTAACAGCCTAACGTACGTCCGAATGAATAAATGCGCCTTTTAGGATCAGTAAAGGGTCCGTTTGTAAAAGACAAGGTAAATCTAATATCAGGCCATTATAACGAGTGAGGTATTGCCATTCCATAAAATTTATTAGTTTTATGTTTTTTATGAATTAGTTCAATCGACCTGTTATAGTTAATAAATCATTGTTTTGTTTTAGTAGTGTAGTTTGTTGGATGCGATAACTAATTATGACAGTAATCACGACCATCATGTTCACAAACACAAACAATAAATTTAAGCTCTCTTTAGAGCATCCTTTAGAACATCCTTTGATGTTGCAATAAAATATTTGATATTTAAAACGCTTAAAACTTTGAACACGATTCATATATTGGATGGAGGACCTTACAAAGGACTTACTTGAAATACAGCAAAGTTATACCTTTGTTTAAATCGGGCAGTTCTTTTGACCCTGCTAATTTCAGACCTATTTCAGTGCTGCCTGTTTTTAGTAAATTTTTTGAAAAACTTTTGCTTCAACAGCTACAAATGCATTTTTGTAAATTAATGAACAAAAATCAGTTTGGTTTCACTAGGGGCTTATCAACAATTAATGCGGGTACTAGACTCATTGAGCACATCTTTGACGCCTGGGAAGAGTCACAGGATGCATTGGGCATTTTTTGTGATTTGTCAAAAGCATTTGACTGCGTCCACCATGAAACTTTACTAAAGCATTATGGAGTGAAAAATAGAGCCCTAAATCTGTTGAAATCATATTTAAGCGAAAGAGTTCAGATAGTCGATGTAAATGGCAAACGGTCTTCGGGTAAACCTGTGGGAATAGGTGTTCCACAGGGTTCTATTCTCGGTCCTTTCTTGTTTCTTATATATATTAACGATCTACCGTTTGTGGTAGATGATAGCCATGAGATTGTATTGTTTGCTGATGATACTTCACTTATTTTTAAAGTGAACCGACGTGCGGATATTGATGACGAGGTAAGCAATGCACTCTCAAAGATAGTGCGTTGGTTTGAGACGAATAATCTGCACTTAAACAGTAAAAAAACAAAGTGTTTACGGTTCATTATACCAAACACAGCGGAGGTACAAACCAACGTACTTATAAATGACCAGAGATTGGAACTTGTGGACACTACGGTCTTCTTGGGTATCACGTTAGATAAAAAGCTTCAGTAGGGTCCACATATTACCCATCTAGCAGATAGACTCAGCTCTGCGGCATATGCAGTTAGAAAGATTAGAGAGTACACGAATGTTGCGACCGCTAGATTAGTGTACTTTAGTTATTTTCACAGCATCATGACGTACGGTATATTACTATGGGGTCATGCTGCTGACATTGATATAGTGTTTGCACTGCAAAAGAGAGCTGTTCGTGCTGTATATCAGCTTGGTTATAGACAGTCTCTCAAAGAAAAATTTAAAGAAATAAATATTATGACTGTTTATTGTCAGTACATTTATGAAAATTTAATATATGTTCACAAAAATCGTCACCTTTTTGCTCTTAATAGTGATTTTCATTATTATAACACTAGAAATAAGGGATTGCTTGTAACTAATTCTAGTAGGCTTCATAAGATACATAATAGCTTTAAGGGTAAATGTATACACTTCTACAATAAAGTCCCAGCCACTGTTCAGGCATTATCTATAAATAAATTTAAATGTTTTATAAAAAAATGGCTCTGTCGTAAATCCTATTACTCCACTGCTGAATATCTAAATGATCGGACAGCCTGGGACTAGATTGTGATTATTTTATAGCGACTGTACAATATTGTATATTTTTATTGAAAAGAGCGCATAAAAAAAGAATGCTGGGAGAGTTTCTTGCGCCGCTTCTTCTCTCTCAGAGCGCCATTTGTTTCCGAAGTGGTAGTAGTATCTAGTAGTATAAGAAATGACATCAAAAAGAATTCTAAAGGAATCAATTTTGAATTGAAAAGAGTGGCCGTTGAGTTTTCTGTAACTTCTTCTCACGAGCTCTACTTTTTCCGCACATATGGTATTCAGTAATTTAAAAGAATTACCTCGGTTACACTGAAAATGTTTAGAAAATGAAAAACGGCTGAATGTAGAAAGTTGCCAATACTTTTATTGTTTTTCGAAGTAATCTCCGTTCCTCTCTACACATTGTCGCATTCGATGGAACCACTGAGAAAAGCAACAAACGAGCGTACGGGTCACCTGGTCTTAAGTGATCACCGCCGCCCACATTGCAACACCAGAGGAATCATAAGAGCGTTGCCGGCCTTTAAGGAAGGTGTACGCGCTTTTTTTGAAGGTACCCATGTCGTATCGTCCCGGAAACACCTATGGCATTCTAGTACGCTTTCACCGCATCTTCAGGGCTCGTAAAGCGAATACCTCGAATTTTATCATTAGTTCTTGGTAATAAAATATAAACCTCGCAGGGCGCCAGGTCAGGACTGTATGGCGGATGACTTATTATCTCGACACCTGCCATAGTCAAATATTCATCAGTCCGTTTTACGGAGTGCGCTGATGCATGTCGTGGTGAAGGAGGATCATGCTTCGAGTGCGCAGCTGTCGCATTTTTTCCAAGACAACAGGCAAACAGCGATTGACATACCAGTCTGCAGGTACTGTCCTTCCATCTTGATGATTGATCATGATGGTCGGACCTTTTCGACCAAAGAATGAGGCAATCATCTTTTTTCCTTGACTTCTTAGCAATATATCCAGCTTTCATCACCTGTGACGATGACAAATACAGCATTTGAGTCACCGCCGTTGAACTTATCCGATATTTGGCGACGCCAGTCCATGCGAAGGTGTTTCTGCTCATCGATTAATGTATGGGGAATCCATCTAGTACAAAGCTTCCTGACGCTGTTCGTGTAAAATTTTTTGAACTTGACATACCATTGCCTAGGCTTGCCCGTATATGCTGATAGGTCACTCTCTTATCTTCCTCAATCATGCGTCGCAAAGCACTGATGTTATCTTCAGTAGTCGCTGTTAAAGGACCTCCCTCACGCGGATCATCATTGAGATTGCTACGTCGTCTACTCGTTAAACCAATTGTAAATAGTGGCACGACATGGGGCTTCATTAAGAAATGCTAATCCCAGCCTATCATATCTTTGTTGTTGAGTAAGCCCACAACGAACGTCATAATAAATCATTGACGGAAAACTTTCTCGCGTTAGGTTCATTTTCACGTGTAACAAGAGTTTTAGATTTGCCGCCAATTCACAAAAACAAAGGACAAATTAATGCAATATACTACACTAGGTTACCAAAGAGTTCTAAACTTGAAATTCAAAAAAATTTTCAGTAGCAAATTTTCTAACTGGCCAGTTCAAAACATTTTCAGTGTTAACCACGTATTTAGTGACGATTCAAAAGCTCTTAATTTAAGCCTAATTGAACCAAGTTTATTTTTGACTTTGACTTTTCACTTACAAATATATTATAATATATTTCACTTTTGCAAGGCGCTCCATCACGGCCTATTTTAGAAGTTCCCTACAGCATTCTAACAGTTGAATGGAATTTTGTAACAAATTAAGTAATGTCTTTTATTGCACGGAACCCTACTTCATGTTCATAAGTTATTTCTTATAATCGGTCCTGCCTGTGCTAAGATTCGTCTACAAACTACAGTTAACAAAAAAGACAGCTATTAGACTGAATCGCGATAGAATTTCGCATATTATTCCAATTCACTTTTTTATTTGAAATGGAACAATAAATATTAGATACGTCGAGCTTGCCACAATGACATCAGATGATCGCATGCAAAATGTTAATATACGGCCGTTTTCAATAACGTATTTCTAGTTACGGATACATTCCTATCACCGTTTAATGACAGGATCTTATCTATCCATAGTAACATCCAATAGTTATACGGCCGTTTTCAATAACGTATCTCTACTTACGGATATATTGCTATCACCGACAAGTAACAAGATCTTATCTATAGATAGTTATAGTCCAATCTGTCGATAGGTTATTGAAATGTAAGCGTAAAAGGATAGATTAGTCTACCTCTAGTAAGTTACACTAAGGATAGATAGGTTATTGAAAACGGCCGATAGCCCAATGCGTTATGTCGATAGGTTATTGAAATTTAAGTAAACGTAAATGGATAGATTTGTCTACTTCTAGTAAGTTAAACTAAGGATAGATAGTTTATTGAAAACGGCCGTTGAAGTATAAAATAGGACTTAAAGACAACCGGCATAAATTGTTTTGCAAAAATATTTAATGCACAGACACAGCCTAAAGTTAAATTTTCTTATGTGTTACTGGCAATTTGTAAGACCCGTTTTGTATATACACCAAGCTTTAGTATTTATATTATACCTACTTAATTAAATATTTTTCCCATTTTAGTAAAAATTTAACAGCCACTTTTGAGTGAGAGAAGGTTGTTAGATACAAAACAATGGATGATTTATGGCGGGGCCAATGCAATACTGAACTGAGAGAATATACTAAGTAAACAAAAACTATATTGTTATGAAATATTATAGGTAGTTCAGGATAGAACTTTAAGTTTCATTAGTCGATAGTACGATCCCAATAATTGTACCTAAGCAGGTTAACTAAATCCTTAATAATATTATAAATATGAATGTAAGTTTGTTTGTTACGCTTTCACACCTGAACCATTGAACGGATTTTGATGACATTTAGTACAGTCCTAGACTAGAGCATGGAAAATGACATAGGCCTTTTATTGCGAAAAAATAAATGGAGCGATTGTAATAGGGTATGGAAGTTTGTGTGGAAGTTCGTCATTATCGAAGATGACACCATATAACTTTGTATTTAGGCACATAATAAGAAAAAAATTAATATACTAGTCTAGCGTTTTTAAAATTTCGACTTGTGTAGGGATGAAAATTCGTATGGAGGTCCAAGCAACGTTACGCTTTCACGCCTAACTATCTAAGTCAGACATAAGCTACCATTTTCTGTCTAAACGTTCATGAACTGAAATAATGGATGAAAGTTTGTATTTAGGCACTTGATAAGAAGTAATTTATAAACATTTGTTCAAATCTTTTTGAAATTAGCACATGGGGATGAAATATTAGATTAGAGTTCGCAGGGACATGCTATAGAAAAAACAATGACAAGGGATATCCGATGTATCATAGAAGAGCGCCGCCAGCAGCGGAAAGACAAGACGTATGAAAGTGTATTATTTGAAAAGTATTCTAAAAAATAAAAAATGCTGCCCAAATTAACTATTCCATGCGGACGAAAGCTAGTAGTAAAATCAAAGTTACTTATTTTGTTGTGAAAGTGAACTAGTGACATCTGGCGGGGTTAATAATAACACTCCTCAAAATAAAAATTGTAACACTGTATTGAAATGTAAATGCTAGTAATGCCTAGTAAATGCTGAATAATAATTATGATACATTGAATTACTGATAAGAAATAATACTTGGATATTCACTTTTAGTTGTGGACCGGATACTAAGTAGTTATAAACATACAATTTATTTTAATCAAGTGACTCCGCCGACTATGATTATAATTGACACTATAAATATATACAAATGATTTAAGATTTCTTTAGTGTTCATTCCGCCAATATTTGTCTTTAAAACAATTCGACGTGTGTTTCGCCTCTACACGAGCCATCCTCAGGACATATTGTCTCAACAAAATCTGGCACGAGACTCAAGAGGATGCCTTGTGTAGAGGCGAAACATGTGTCGAATTGTTTTAAAGACAAATATTGGCGGAATTAACACTAAAGAAATCTTAAATCATTTGTATAATTATAGATTTCCGAAAAGTAACGCCTAATTCAATAAATTTACTATAAATATAGTAGCAATTTGATCCAAAGAATCAAATCTTTCAATGTTCTGACCTAATTATAGAAGTTAAAACCACTTCTCAACAACATGTAGTCTAGGGCTGTAGCAATGAGATCAAGTATCATTACAACAACACAAGGAGACATTAATATGAAACTCTAAGTAACAATGAGCAGTGATTCTGCAAGACAATTAATCTTCATTACCAAATCTTTTGACAAAACATGATTGGAAGTTACAATATAAATGTTGTTCATCATTTAATTAAGTCTTGTTTTTATTAAAAACAGCCAGCTAGATCATAATAATCTGATACAGTTAATATTGCTCCTATTCCCCAATTATATAAATCTACCCATAACTTTGATAATAAATCATCTCATACCCATTGTAGATGAAGTGAAGACTATATTATGTCATCACACTGCAACCCTCAACCTGAGACAAATCCAATCTAATAATCTTTGAACCGGAACATTTAACACAACTATTTAGAATCCAAATTGGTATTGTAGCACACCTAATCCAATGTAGTAGCACATAAACACTGCATATACAGTTACTTCTACTTATACTAAACAATTAAAGCCAATAACTACTGAATCAAAAATAAAACTCAAAATTGTTTATAAGTTTATTGTATGAACTATAACTAGAGGTTCTTGTTTATTGTAAGACCTATATTAGTGGTTGTTGACACATGATATTCGCAAATGATTGTTCTGAATAAAACACATGGGACTTTTTGGGAAACAGCCTGACATGTTTATATTCAAAAATTTGTATATTTTAATAATTTCAAGACTTCTACACTAAACCCTTACGAAAAGTTATACATATGCCAGTTAAAAACAGTTGATGGTTAGTTTAAAAAGTAAACATTGAAAAACATTCCACTTAATTTTATACTACTATATTTTACAAAAACAGTAAAAAATCTGACATAAAACTGGTTTAGGTTTGCTAAAGACATTCGAAAAGAAA
Source organism: Leptidea juvernica (assembly GCA_949711755.1). NCBI lineage: Eukaryota > Metazoa > Arthropoda > Insecta > Lepidoptera > Pieridae > Leptidea > Leptidea juvernica. Next base: position 3,594,688 of record CATIXQ010000016.1, on the reverse strand, counting down.
TGTATTTAGATATTATTTGTAAGAGTAAATTTAATATAAAGGTAATTATTACAATACCATTTTAAAATTAGTATTTGGATCATGTAACATGAGTAATGCAAAACTATGTCCAAATAGTTATTAATCTATTATCAAATGTCACAATGTTATCAGCTCTTAAATAGTCAATAAACCAATATTGTGCAGCAAAAAATTCACATCAGATCACTCCAGTTGCATTAATAATATCAATGATATAATAACCTCACAAACCAATTCACATTTCAGTGTATACTAATAATTTAACAGAATATGATGTAATTTGGGGGTGGTATTTTCAAAAAAGATAGAAACATATTGTTATTTAGATGTCTTAACATCTTTAAAGGTTGAAAGTCCAGATCGCAATCCTCAAAATATCCACACTTCATTAATTTGTAAACTTTAAACTGATTATCCTTAAGTATCACTCGCGTTGTATTGGGATGCACAGTTTGAAACATTTCAATCGTGACCATTCATTTTAGCATGTGACACATTACCATTGACTAAGTTTGGTTGTCTGATTGTTTTCTGTAGGACGTGTGCATCTGCTGGTTCTATCCGTTTGTAATAATGCTCTTTTGTTTCAACAATCTCAAAAGCAAACTTTTGGTAAAACTCTATTGCACTTTCATTATTGACTTGAACATGTCTAAAAAGATAAAAGTAAGTATAATACAATGACTTATGGTGGACATTGAACAGTTTACTTATCAATTACATACCACTTCAAAAAAAAATTAATGATCATTTATATTATATTCGCTAGTGGCTACAAAAAGAATCTCTATAAGAAAAGAATAGGATTATAAGTTACAAGGTTATAATAAAAAAAAATGTATTACTTTACATAATTTAAGCTAGCAGAGAGCTGTCAATTAAATGATATACTTACAAGAAAATACTGTCAAAATTTCCATCTTGTTCCACATATTTCAGCACATGTTCAACCATCATTGTGCCAATACCTAATCTTCTATATGGATATAAACAACCCAGGGTCATTATGTATAATCTCCTTGAGTTTTCCGACGTATCTATTCTACAACACACTGCTCCAACCACAATATCATTGTAATAAGCCAATTTTGCTAGCTCGCCAGCTTCCAGTACGTCTTTGTAAAATTTGTCATTGTATGAAACAGGAAACACTACTGTGTTTAGCTTCTTTAGTTGCTTTATATTATGTGGTGTTACATCGCCGAGTTCTATTTTAGCCCTGCAATAAAGTACAATGTTAAATTTCGTCAATGCTTTTCAATGGATGAACACTAGACGGCATGGTCAAATTTTGCTGAAAGGTACAAAACACGTCACAATAAATAAAAATATAATGCACCTAGTCATTTTTTCCCTATTTTTTTTTAATATTTTTACATTAAATTTAAAAACTAATCTACACCACGGATTTACACGAGTTCACTCCCGCCATCTACTTCACAATCATAAAATATTTTAAACTACATCCAATCTGAATTCTCAATTCTGAATTCTGAATCATCATCATGACAACTGTCAAGTGTCAAGTTGTCAACTAAATCATATCATACAGCATACAGCTTTCATACCTTTTTCATACAGATGCCCTAGTAAAACCATAGACTGAATATAGTATATACTAACATATAGACGAACTGACAGCCCGATAATACTTGAACAACTTACCAATGACGTTCTATACATATATGTATAGAATATACTATACATATCTATTCATATTTCATAGACAATTCACGTCAAACAAAAACAAAGCCGGAATATGGCACTTAACACAAATTACACCAGCTTACTGACTGACTGAATTGACTGCCATATCTATACATTTCTGCGTTTACTCCAGTTCTTTAAAATATTATAGGTCAATTGAATTTAGAATTGGACAGTGACATCAGTGGAATAGTACCTAGTTAAGGATTTTTTTGACCCTGACGAAAAAGGAGGGTTGCTGTTTTACGTTTGTCAATCTGTCCCTATTTTCTGATCAAGATCTGTTTGTGAGAGGTTTTATTACGCTTTTAATCAAAAATCACACCCATACTATTAAGGCTAAAGTTTGTATGTTTATTTATTGGTTTGCGTGTATATTTGTTACTACTTATCACTCTAAAATCTTAATGGATTCGGATCTACTTAGTTAAGGTAACTAATGAGAGAAACAAAAAGTCAAATATAATATTTTTATCTGCATAAAATAATTCGGTAAATTGGTTAATAAAATGTTACATTCCCTGAAATAGATTTAATTTGTTAAAAATTGTCATTTAGACTTGGACATCTTTTCCAGGGTATCGTTTTGGCATAGTATGTAGTGTACGTGTAACAAACCGTATGACTTATTGCTAAGCATGGTAAGCACTGAATTGTGCACTGAATACTCCGCCTGGATTTCTTTTCACGTGATTGACCTAAGAATACGTCATCAGTTGCGATGTCCTTGCTCAAACTATTTTCGAGTGGAACAACGCTATAGATGTGAGCGACATGACAATACAGGGCGGAGTATATTATTATACCACCATGCTATGGAAGTACGCAAAAGAGAAAAAATGAGCTGTGTGCACATCAGTCAACAGCTGTCTGATCTTTTTAACGTTAAAAGCTGCAGAGCTTAATTTATATGTGGGCCCCACTGTAGTGGTTAGTATCTTTGGTAATGCCATGAAAAACAGTCTAATCTACTAATCCCATAGTTTTGGTTTCTAGTATTACGTAAAACTCTCTTTGTTTCACCTAGTTTGGTATTTGAAGTCGAATACTATTTAACAATAGTATTACTATATAACAGTAGTATTATCCAGCATTTCGCTATCCACTGTATTGTCTTTCCGTTTTATTTTGTGTAATAAAAGTGACGTATCATCAGCGAATAAAACTGTATCTGCAAGTTTCTCTATCATAAATGGAAGATTCTTAATATAGACTTAAAAGGGAAACGGGCCAAGGATCCAACCCTGTAGCAGGCCTATCTTTGGAGTATTATACTTCAAATATCTACATACATACAAGTAATTTTAAATTACAATACTAATACCTATCAAATCCTTAGGAATTTAGCATTATTATATTCTAAATGTATACAAATAAATTAAAAAATACACCTCCCATTACATTTTTTCACACCAGCTTACAATAATTTGTTCATTATTTACCCGATTATGCGTGAACAATTTTGATTAGTCAATGTATAGCTAGTGGTCTATATTTAAAAAAGTGTGTGCGTGTAATCTTTACGCGTGATTGAAGTAAAACTTAGTAGTAGTAACTTTAGGAATAATTAACAGATACATGTATACATTAATTAAAGCCGTGCTACCAACTAAGCACTCACGTATTGCTGAAGATCTTGGAGCTCTTTTATTCTTATATATTGATGAAAGAGTTAAATCTTCCTAGGATTGCACCATTTCATTTAACTGATTATTATTTTTATTTTATTTAATATTCATTAATAGCACTTGCACGTTTTAAAATTTTCATTCATTTAATAAAATAATTGAAAATAAGAAATTGAAGGTTACATTATTAATTACCATATATCAATATGACGTTGTTATTCAACATTAACGAATATGGCTGTATGGGCTCGAACCCTTTGCCTGTCCTTATAATGTACGAAGAAACCAAATACCGGATAGTTCACTTGCCGTAGCGGACTTCTGATTCCGTTACACTGTCATCCAATTACCTCGTAGTCGCGCTTAAAGAACTTTTACATCAAAAAACTAATGACAAGCGTGGCTAACTATTTACGACTTGTTAAGCGAAATCGGTTACAGTAACAATGGATTCATTTTTCTTCTGTATCTTGCTACGTGTCCGTTAGAGATGTTCTTCTCTCTCGCACGCTTTGTTTAAAACGTATTGTTGTGTCCTTAGATTTTCTTCTGTGTTGTATATCGGTTAGAAGTCCTTATGTTTTGCAATATCATTTTTTAAGGTTTTACCGTTACTAGAGTTCGACCAGAAACTAGCTTACTCGGCTCTACTTTATGTACGTCGCAGAGCAACTGTTGTGGTTTTATTAGAATACCAAGGTTATATTAAAAAAAAAACACCCACCTTAACTCTATTCTTGGCAATGTATCTCTGCAGATACATCAAAATTTGAAAAATTCTCAGTCTATAATTTTTTCGCTAAAACAAAAAATATAAATGAATATATTTAGATGGTTTTTAAGCTTTTCGAACGTAACTTAATTTTTTTTTAAAGTAGGCAACACGAGTAAACTGTAAAACCACTTTAATTTTCAACGGACGTCATGCTCCCGCGCACACAGATAAGAAAATTTAAAAAAATAATGTATTTTATGGTTATTATATTCATGTTTTTGTGGATTTATAAAATATAATTGTTTTTCTAATAAATTAAATAATTTGCAGTATAAATAATCATCTGGTTGGTGGTTTTATTCACATTTTAAATGTGTGTATCTCGTCGTGCACATTACCAAGTGTCCTACAGTTTTGTGTTCATTTGGGATGTATCTAGTAGTACACACTGTCAAATCCAAAACCGATTCATTATGCTTACAAAAGCTTAGCTTATTTTCTGTTTTTTTAGGTAAATAAGTTGTATGTGCTTTCAATGGGCAGAAAAATACTTGCTTTAGTCCCAGAACCCAATCAATCATCAAATGATGAGGAAAATTCGGAGTCTGACTGTGAATTTGGCAATATTATTTTTCAAAAGCACTTCAGTAATGGATCTTCACCGAATCCTTCGCTTCAAAATCTTCACTTACTTTCTGACGGTGAATGTGACCTTACAAAAGTGCAAACGATATTTGATTCCGGCCCTTCAGTACTAGCACAACCACTTATTGGAACTATTTTCCTGAACTCTTCAGCTCAAGATTCTCTTCTTGCATCCATTCCTCCGTCACCAAAAGACCTAGGGTTAACCGAATAGTACCGGTTACACCTGAGCCATCGCCACCTACAGTAGTAGCATCACCATCATCATCCAACATAAAGAATATGCGTTCTAAACAGCCAAGATTTGCTGTTAAAGACAAGCGCCCATAAAAAGGAAGCATTTAAATTTCTATTGGATAAACAAGACACTTGAACAAGAGCTCAAAACGCCAGTTGGTCTGCTGTCATCTGTCCTAAAATTATCAGGCACTGCAACGCGCACATGGGAGGTGTAGATCTTAAAAAATTAAATTCAAGTATTTTTAAAATTCTTACATATTGCCCCGTCTAGATATGTTCGTTGGATGACTGTAAGGGAGCGTATCTTAAAAAAAAAGTATTTCAAAAATATATTTCCAAAAAAAACATTCGATAAAAGGTTGTATAAAAAATATTTAATAACAGTCATCACGTACACTATACATTAAACACTGTATAGGCAGTTTAGCCTTCATACATAAGCTATACATAAAAATCTTACGCTTTGTTTAACGTAATAGACGTTTTTTGCCGGCCCCTCCCCTCCGAAACGCCCTATAAGGAAGTTCGTTCCAAAAATATATCTTTTTTTTTATGGAATAGGAGGAAAAACGAGCGTACGGGTCACCTGGTGTTAAGTGATCACCGCCGCCCACATTATCTTGCAACACCAGAGGAATCACAAGAGCGTTGCCGGCCTTTAAGGAAGGTGTACGCGCTTTTTTTGAAGGTACCCATGACGTATCGTCCCGGAAACACCGCACAAGGAAGCTCATTCCACAGCTTTGAAGTACGTGAAAGAAAGCTCCTTGAAAACCGCACTGATGATATCCTAACTTGTGGCGTGTCGAGCGAAGGTGGAATTCGGCGGCAGGAATCAGGCTAAACAGCACTTCGGAACACTCCCCGTGATAAATGCGGTAGAAGACACACAATGAAGCGACGTCTGCCATCTTACAATAACAAATCGTCCTATTCCACTAGTATTGATTTGGGGAGTTTTGAATTTGACTGAATCGCAACACTGAAAAAATGGCTGGAAAGAATCGTCGTTAGATAACTGTTCCATCATATTTTAATCGATCCCTATAGTCTGGGGCACACTGTAATCGCGCATTTTGTATTTTTTTTGTTATTTATTAATTCGTGAACACACAGCGAGGTAATGATTTGCACTGAACGCGCTAGAGCGAGCCTAGCGCCAACAGTTGATGCCACAATTTTTCGACGTAAACTTACGCGTCTCAGTCCATCTAGACATGTTCTAAGGTTCTCAGTATAATAGTAAAACCATAGACGTATAGTAACTAGACTGATTGATAAGTTCCGTCTCACTCACACGAGAAAAAGAAAAACTTATGCGAGTCTTATGTAAAGAAATGAGATAGAGTGATTAGATTTTTTGTTTCGCTATGCGTTCCGGATTTTTGCACTATTTATTCAACATCAGTGACAATTTTAAGTATAATCGAAGGATATATTGTGCGATGTTATGTTTTACGATTTAAAAGTAATAGTGAAAGAAAACTCGTGTTACATTGTGTACCTATATAATATATAGGATATTATCTGTCTCATGTTGGCCACGCCAAACCGATGTCTAGCTACTATACTTGGTCTATGAGTAAAACTAACTAACTATATACTAATAGTAGAAATGACATGTAAGAAGAAGAGAGAAAGAAAAAAATGTTTATTGACGTCATTACATACATTCTGATAATAGTTCTTAAAGTTATACTATTTTAATTATGATCTAATGACGCCAATGGGCCCCCAACTCAGCATAGTTGTGGTTTGGAAAGAATCCACAACGCTGGTCTTCCGTGGAAACCCAGAGAGCGCTAGTAACGCGCAGTCCTATCACACGAAGGTGTACAAACTATTAATTCTGTATGAGCACAGAGCACAAAAAATAGTGAAACTAGGATCTAAAATTAAAACTAAAGAAATTTTTTTTTTCGGAACAATACAATTAAACTTGAATTGAACTGCCCATTGCCACTCAAAACAAACTAATTTTTTTAAATATTTTAAATTGATTTTTGGACATTAATGAGGTATTCCTTGTATTTTAATTCAAATAGCCCTAAGCTAACGCAATTCCGTATGGGAGGCGGGATATTATTCCAACACTTCGTGGAAGCATACCGAAAGCTGCAAGGAAATGAAGTTGTACGGTGTTTTGGGCAAACCAAACATATAGCCATACGCACCTGGCGTCGTGAGAACTCCAATTTGTGGAACAAATAAGGTGGTGTACGAGTACGCACATAGTTAACAATAATCACTCCGTCCAGTGTAATAATTGGTCTGAGATTTATTCACATTTCCATTGTAAGCTTATTGTAAACATAGAATAATATACTGGCATTTGACAGCTTGTCAAAAGATGATTGAAAATGATATTTCTCACTGGCAGCTTAGGTTAACAGAGCGCGAAATTTAAAAGATAAGTATAATTCTTTTGTTTCCGTCAAACATTTTTGTTATTATGTGATATTTCTAGAAAGGCGCAAGATACGGCTCCGTGCTAATTTAATACTACATATAATACAAAAATGTTAGTAAACAGAATAAGGTTACTCAACCCTTCGAAAGGTGTATACAATAAATATTGTGGAAGAATGTTAAAATCATCAGTGGTAAAACTTCAAACACCTAAAACCTTGGAAATTAATGTTTCTGAACAACCAAAAGATTCTAGTTTACCTAGCACAGCTAAAAGCGCCGAGAAACCAGTTATTACTTTACCAACCCAAAGAGTAGTTCCAATGGTTTTAAATAAAAAGGAGCCGATAGTTTTGCCATTTGACGACGTACCTGGTCCAAAATCATTAAAATATCTGTCCATAGCTAGATATTATCTATCACAGATTGGAACTCAAATTACTACAAGACTTATTACCTTTGGCCTCAACGTGGGTATGTCTTTAAGATATTTTTAATTTAACATATAATACCTATATAACTGATAATTGAAAACCAAAAAACGTAGGGGATAAAATTTCCAATATAATAATAATAAATTAAGATAAATGTTTCAGTGCCTAGAGCTCGGGGCATTTCTTCTTCTTTCTGCCACTTCTTTTGATTAAATTGTAAAATGCAAACGTTAAATATGGTGGGGGAGCGTGTACTGCAGTGAATGATGTAGATTATTAGATATTTCCAAGTCAAGACTGCATAATCTTCAACTTTTTAATTATGTATTTTTTTTTTTGTTATTAAATCTTTTTAAAGTACCTTTATTGGCATGAACTTGAGCCGAAAAATAGTGTTGATGTACCATTACCTACCATATTTTATACAACCTACTTCTATTAGTGAAAGCTTGTGTTTGGCTGTCTGTTATTATTTAAGCATCTATAGAAATTGTATCAACTGTTGATTTTCCTTAAATAAATTAAAGCTCAACTTTTGCGAAGTAAATGGTAATTCACAGGTGTATGTTTTTGATTTTTATATTATTTTTGAGTTAAAAATATAACTGGTTATGTAGAAGTAAGTTGTTCTTTTGAATCGTGAGTGTATTCTCTCTTTTTAATGTGCAAATATGAATCACTTATAAAATGTAAAATGTCCAATTACCAAAAATCAATTTTTTTCTATCTACAATTTTTTTCAGGTACATATATGAGAAACAGAAAATCCACGGGTAACCTGTCAGTATTATTTGACGAGTACGGGCCGGTAGTCCGTTTCGTAAGCCCTGTGGGCAGGGATATTGTCCTTATTAATCATCCGGAGCACATTCAGAAAGTGTTTACATTGGAGGGGGATCATCCAATTCGGTCGACTATAGAATCATTGGAGAAATATCGGGTTGAACACAGAAACCATGTCTACAGTGGTATTTTTACAGTGTATGTATACTTTAATTATGTGTACGTTCTAGAAATGAACACCCTGTGCTACCCCAAGAGAAGTCCGAGACCCAAGGGTGTGGTAAGAAGCGACTAAAGGCAATTTTACCAGTAGGGAGGCTCTGCACAGGATGTCCGCTATAGATTATGGGTACCACAGCGCCTTTTTCTGTCGTGAAGCAGTAATGTGTAAGCACTATTGTGTTTCGGTCTGAAGGGCGCCGTAGCTAGTAAAATTACTGAGCAAATATGATAGATCTTTATATCGAATTTATTAATTAAAACAGTGTTATAAATGATAAAGCCACGATATTGTTCGGTTGTTGTCAAGGGCCGAGGTGACATCGCCGTCCAACCCGCAGTTCAGAGCTCTATGTCGGAAGTACGATTCAGACAGAAAACTGTTCTTTGAGCTCCGTATTCCTAGGAAGTTCAGAAGTTGAGCAGGCCGATTGCAATTCTACCATTAAGCTTGTTCCGCATTTGCACTAAGGCTGAGATCAATAGAGCGTACTTAGACTTTGTTCAGACTTTACTTAGGCTGTCTATCCGATTATCACAGTGACAGCTCGGATCCGGCAAACAACAGGCCTTCTGCTATTATCTCCTTCCTGCCCAGTACAAAAAATCTCTGAATATTTGCCATCCTTAACTATTCAACATTGTCAGACTTTGTTTAGTAAATAAAAACACCTGAATAGTTAATATTATGTTGCAAAAATCTGATGATATCATAGCCATTATTTCCTTAGTCAGGGTCAAGAATGGTTTCATCAGCGATGTCTAGTTAAGGATCCACTGCAAACTGCAAGTGCTATTCATGCCCAGTCCATTTACGACCTATGTGACCGATTCACACAGAAGGTGTACAACACGCGCAATTATCAAGACGAGGTTTCCAAGGATTTCTATAAACAAATACACAAATGGGCCTTTGATTGCATGGGTATGTATTTATTGTTTGTCTTCGATATTTTTATGGTACGTAAAGGCTTTTTTGTAGGTAGGAATCCAAAAACAAATATAATGTTTAACCGGAATTACTTTGCAAGGAAGTACAATCCCCAACACATACAACAGTAGGTATCAATTCGGTACTATGGCCTAGCCATAGTCAAAGTTGATTCTTTTGAAATTTTCGAGTTGAAAGTATCGACTTTATCGACGACGATTATCACAACCCAAAATACATAGATACCTTATTATTATAATCATCTATTCCATCTAGGTCTCGTGATATTCTCGAAGAAATTCACAATGATAGACACTGAGCTTGTGAACAGCCAGTGTGATATGTCGTGGATGTATCACAATCTGGAGAAGGCAACTGAGGCAATTATTAAGTGTGAGTCTGGACTGAGGTGGTGGAAGATAACCCCAACTCCCGTTTGGCTCAAGCTAACGAAACATTGCGAGAATCTGGATAAGTATGTGGAAATAATTACTTAAAAAATAATTATCCACTAGCTCACTAGTGTAGTATAAAAGTTATTAGGTAAATGGTACCGTGAGAAACAACAGCACAGTTTTATATCTATGCAATTAATTTACTGTTATGCTAATTAGCCTAGCATATATGTTCGCAACGGTAGACGACTGAAAAACGTTAAATATATACAGCGACTTAAGGAACACGGGCAAGACCCCGACTTATGGACGGTTCAGAATAAAGATAGGTTTGGAAGACAGTTCAGAATAATTTTTAGGAGTCATTGGAACAGTGGACACTCTACAGTTGCGTGATGGACTATGGATATACGCAAATGGTAGCCACAGACAAAAACGTTGATTGTTTTATGGGTTCTGTCTGACACTGGAAATCCATATATATGTACCTCTTTTTTTTTATTGAATGGGAGGACAAACGAGCGTACGGGTCACCTGGTGTTAAGTGATCACCACCGCCCACATTCTCTTGCAACACCAGAGGAATCACAAGAGCGTTGCCGGCCTTTAAGGAAGGTGTACGCGCTTTTTTTGAAGGTACCCATGTCGTATTGTCCCGGAAACACCGCACAAGGAAGCTCATTCCATAGCTTTGTAGTACGAGGGAGAAAGCTCCTTGAAAACCGCACTGTGGAGGACCGCCACACATCCAGATGGTGGGGATGAAATCCTAACTTGTGGCGTGTCGTGCGAAGGTGGAATTCGGCGGCAGGAATCAGGTTAAACAGCTCTTCGGAACACTCCCCGTGATAAATGTGGTAGAAGACACACAATGATGCGACGTCTCTACGCAACGCCAAGAGATCCAGCCGTTCACAGAGCACTGAGTCCCCGACAATTCGAGCTGCTCTACGTTGCACGCGGTCAAATGGATCGAGCAGATACTGGGGTGCGCCAGACCAGAGATGACAGCAATACTCCATGTGTGGCCGGACCTGCGCTTTGTAGAGCGCTAGAATGTGGGCCGGCTTGAAGTATTGCCGTGCTCTATTGATGACGCCCAGCTTCTTCGAAGCCAATTTGGCTTTGCCCTCCAGATGGCCACGGAATTGGCAATCGCTCGAGATTTCGAGACCCAGTATTCCGATACTAGGCGCGGCTTTAAGAGAAGTGTTCTCGAAGAGCGGTGATACGACAAATTGGGTTTTTTTAGTGGTAAACGCGCAAACTTCAGTCTTCTGGGGGTTAAATTGGACAAGGTTCAATTTACCCCATTCCGCGACCTTCTCGAGAGAGGACTCGATAGAAGACACAAGTTTCTCCCGGCACTGGTCACCGATTTCCCGAGAGAGACCTGCATGGCCCGTGTATACGGCATAACCAGTGCTGTCGTCCGCATAGCAATGTATGTTGGAGGTGTCCAACATATCATTGATATGTAGAAGAAACAGCGTAGGAGATAGCACACAGCCTTGGGGCACTCCAGCATTCACGGGCTTCGGGTTCGAGCAATATCCGTCGACAACGACCTGTATGCTACGCCCAGTGAGGAAGCTGGAGGTCCACTTGCACATGCTCTCGGGAAGCCCAAATGATGGAAGTTTGGAGAGGAGCGCCTTGTGCCATACACGATAAAAGGCCTTCGCTATATCCAGGCTAACTGCCAGGCCTTCCCCCTTGCTTTCAATAGCCGCCGCCCATCTATGTGTTAGGTATACCAGAAGATCACCTGCCGACGGTCCATGGCGAAAGCCGTACTGTCGGTCGTTGATCAACTGGTGACCCTCTAGGTATACTAAAAGCTGGCGGCTAATAATGCTCTCCATGATTTTAGAGAGCAGGGAGGTGATAGCAATAGGCCTGTAGTTCGCCGGATCCGAACTGTCTCCTTTTTTTTGGATCGGATGGACAAGGGCTGACTTCCATAAGTCAGGGACTACGCCTTTGGAATAAGAGTGCTTTGGAATAAGAGTGCCGGAATAAACGCGTTAGCACCGGCGTCAACTCAGGGGCACACGTTCTAAGCACGATTGGAGAAATGCCATCCGGCCCGGTCGACTTCCTGACATCCAACGAAAACAGAGCTCGCCTAACAGTTTTCTGTCTGAACTGTACTTCAGGCATAGAGCTCTGACACCGCGGGATGGTCGGCGGTGTTTTTCCGTTGTCGTCAAGTGTCGAGTTGGAGGCGAAAAGAGCGCACGGCTTTCTCTTTTGCCGTATGGGCCAGGGTGTCATTCCTCATGTGCAACGGCGGCATGGACGGCTGGTTGAAGTTACCAAGAGCAGCTTTCGACAACGACCAGAACTTGCGTGTTCCGGTCGGGTAACTGGAAAGCTGCTCGCCGATTTTGACGACGTGCTTAGACTTCGCACGGGCGATTTGCCGCTTAAAAAATCTGGAGGCACGGTTATATTTCCTCTTAAGAACTTTGCAGTTCGGATCCTTTGTGCCCAGCGCCGCAACCCAAGTTCGTAACGCCCGTTTTTTGCAGTCGGATGCTGCTTTAACTGACGCATCGAACCAGGGCTGTGATCTGCCACCGATCGGTACTACAGAGCTTGGTATAAAAATATCCATGCCCTGCAGCACCACATCGGCTACTGCAACGGCGCAGGCACTAGGATCATCCGAAGGGAAACAAACCTTGCCCCAAGGGTAGGATGCAAAAAAGGAACGCATCCTATCCCAATCTGCTGACTTGTAGTGCCAAACGCGGCGGGTCGCTGGTGGTCTGCGACGTTGGCATCGGATAGGCACTACACTCCTGACCAGGCAATGGTCGGACGTTCCGAGAGGGGCGTCGACAAAGACCTGGTAACCATCGGGATGTGTAGTCAGCAGAAGATCTAATAAGGACGGCATGTGGCTATCCACATCCGGGAGCCGCGTTGGCGACTCAACCAATTGGGACAGACCATACGCCAATGCAAAATTATGCACAGATCGCCCTGCGTAGTCTGTGATACGTGATCCAAGCCATTCGGCATTGTGCCCGTTGAAATCACCCAAGACTACGATTTCAGCGGAGGGGATCTGTGCAAGCACGTCGTCAATTGCCGCTTGAACGCAGCCCATGAGATGATCGGTTTCTGCGTTACCACTATGGGACCTGTAGACACACGCATAGATACGGACGCGGTCCTCTAAATCTACGCGGAGCCAGAGAGTAGACAGGTCCCTACCCTCAAAATTGCCGAGACGGCGACAGCAGATATCCTCCCTAACGTCATACCCCGGCATGAGGCAAAAAATTGTGCTCAATTTTGTACCCGGGGTAAGTTAAATATGACGTATCGCTAGGTCGAGATATCTGCGTCTCTGTAAGGAAACACAAGGCCGGCTGCGCCGTCTCAAGGTGGTGGTGGACGGCGTTTAAATTGGAGTGAATTCCCCTGATATTGCAAAAGTCCACGTTGAGCGTGGAGCGGGGTGCCGTGGTGTTTCTGCCTCGTTTGTCCTCGGTCATGCGCGGTTCTGTGCCCACCCCAGAATACGAAGGGCAGCCCGAGCGAGAGTGCTCGAGAGAGGTAGGTATCATTGTGCTTTTATTTTATTAACCTAAAACTTATTTTTTAGTTTGATCGGCAAATATGTCTTAGCTGCGAACAAAGAAATACAGAATAATATTCAAGATATTGACAAATCTGCAAGTAAGATTTAACATCATAATATTTTCCATTCAGTATATCTTGTTGTTCACAAATAAGTAGAGTTTTACGTTGTTACAGATCCGACATGCCTAATCGATGCCATTTTGTTATGCGATAATAAGTTGACTGTTGAGGACATTTCTACGATTGTTATGGATATGCTCCTCATTGGAGTAAATACGGTTAGAAAATGTACTACCATCTTATAGTCACGGAATGCATTTGGAAAAAATAAACCAAACATAGTGATGTATAAAGAGTTTTTTTAAAAGACAATGACAACTAAAAATGTAGATACCTAAAACCTGAAACGTCATGCATTTTCTCCAATTTCTTTTGATGTTAGCATAAGGTTGAGATGTCGGGTTCCAGTTCTTCTGAATCCCTTAATCTCTTGGCGTTGTGTAGCTTAGATGTCGTTTCAATTTGTGTCTTCTACCGCATTTATCTGAAACATTGTTTCAAAGCTGTTTAAATTGATTATTGCCACTGACTTCCACCAGTTAAATTCTTCAAGGAACTTTCTGCCAGGTACAACCAAACGGTGAAATAAGCTTCTTTGCGCAGGGTTCTAGGACGATACGATATGGGTACTTTCATTAAAAATACTTACGTCATTATTTTTAGTCATTTCACCCGAAAGAAGTCAACTGCAGGATAAAAGCTTCCCCCAAAGATGTCCACGACGATCGGTCTTACGCTGCCCTCATCAAACTTATTCCGGCGATCTTGAACAGATAATTGGTCCAAACCATTACTGACACAGGATGTGGTCTTTGCTGTAAGGAAGATAATTTAGTCTTATCCGTGTATCGGGTCAACTAGCGTTTTGACCCATCCACATCTATCGGTAATTTAAGGCACGTAGGTACATACTGTGTATTGACAATCACACCGAATCTTGGTTATCCATGTTTGTAAATTTAATATCATGATATCGCTATCTAGCCATAGTTACAGGCAATGCATTAATTTTAGGCTGAATTACTTTAGTAGAACCGCCTCAGTTATAATGGTTTCACGTAACCATGCCCAAATTCATGAGTATATGAAGTCGAATCAATACAATAGCGTACATTTTCCGAAGCCTTTTTTAAAATTACAATATTTCAGATCGCATCAGCCACTTCTTATTTATTATACTTCGTTGCAAAGCACCAAAAAGCACAGAGGCAGCTTTATGAAGAAATAGAGCACATGTACGGAGACCTCAATGTAGACAATATACTGGCTATAAGAGAACATACACCTTACCTGCAGGCCTGCATTAGAGAGACATTGAGGTTAGTTTTTGTTTCATTTGACCAGATGCCTGCTGCAGAATTCCATCTTCGCAGGACACGCCACTAATCAGGATATTATCCCCACCACAGTCCAGTTTTCAATGAATTTTCTTTAACATACAACCAAGCTGTGTAATGAGCTTCCTAGTGCGGTGTTTCCTTGTGATTATTCAGGTGAAATAAAAGAAGAAATACGTCATCATAGAATTTAATTCTGGTCATAGGCCAAGACCGTGGGTAATAGTGGCCCGTCAAATAACTCGCTTCCCAATCGACGATTCGACATGTCGACGGGTACCTTTAAAAAAAAGAGCGTAAACTTTTCTAAAAGGCCTTTGATTCCTCTGGTGTTGCAAGAGAATGTGGCAGGCTATGACCATAAAATCTTCCATAAAAAATGAGTTAACAACTTCAGTCCTACAGCATTGACTTATGCATTTTAAAATTGAATTTTCATAAAAGAAATGATGAATAAATAAATTCAGAGGCGAGCACCAAATATTCTTAAGTATGTGAGGTGCAGATTGGACGGTTCCAGTTTATGACCCAAACTCCATGAATATTATGGTAACTCGATGGATGCCGCAAAATCATTGTGATGGCGAACATTGTAAAGAAAAAATGAAGATATCATGCAGCTGTTATGTTTACAGACTCGTGCCACCCATACCACTACTCACCAGAGTTCTTCCTAAAAATATAACACTGGACAGATATAAGTAAGTTGCATTACAATTTTTTAATACAGCTAACTGAATACTGAAGAATCGTAGTTGGCCAATAGGTTGAACCGTTGACTCTCACCACGGAGCCCCCGATTTTGTGTTTTCGGTTTTCGAATTCATATGTGCATTCGAGTTATAAAGGCATTTATTTTATCAATATGGATTCCTTTAGAATTATTTTTGATGTCATTTCCAATATACTAGATACTACTACCACTTCGGAAACAAATGGCGCTCTCTCTCAGAGCGAAGAAGAAACTCTCCCAGCATTCTTTTTAATAAAAATATACAATATTGTACTCTCATTGCTATTGCTATACAATAATCATAATTTAGTTCCAGGCTGTCCGATCACTTAGATATTCAGCTGTGGAGTAGTAGGATTTACGACAGTCATTTTTAATAAAACATTCAAATTGATTTTTATAGATAATGCCTCAACAGTGGCTGGGACTTTATTATAAAAATGTGTACATTTACCCTTAAAGCTATTATCTATCTTATGAAGCCTACTAAAATTAGTTACAAGCAATCCCTTTCATCTACTGTTAAAATAATGAAAATTAATATTAAGAGCAAAAAGGTGACGATTTTTATGAACGTATATTAAACTTTCATAAATGTACTAACAATGAACATACATAATACTTATTTCTTTAAATTTTTATTTGAGAGACTGTCTATAACCAAGCTGATATATAGCACGAACTTATAGGGAAACGAATTATAGGGTTCCTAACGCGTCGTTTGTTGATGACCGCTGATGTTACAAGAGTGAACTGCGGTGATCACATATTATCACATGACCCGTATGTTCCTTTGTCTCCTCCATAAAATATACAGCTAACTTATTCTTTTACTTAAGCCCTGTTCACATGCGTCTGGTCTCTCTAAAACCTGCCTCCATAGCCTCGAGAGCGATTCCAAGGGTCGGTTATTTGCTGGTTCTCGTTCTCCAAGATGCGTGCTGCATCTCATTATTTCAAAAGTACTGATTGAATTCCGTCCATGTTGCAGCACCGTCGAAGCTGGGGACGTTAGGAGTTTTACAACTTCAGTAATCACAAAGGCAAAGTCTACAATCATAGCCTTCTGTAATTTCCACTCCCAACTGTATCGTGCTATATTACTGAGCATGAATAAACAATAGATCGCTTGTTATAGCTATCGACCTACAGCGACATGTTCACTTCGCTCAGTTATTTAACGAATCAATCAATACTTACAATACAATTTTACCAGCTCCAGCATCGGATGCCGACTAGATAATGGGTGCCACAAAGGCACCTATTTCTGCCGTAAAGCATTACTGTGTTTCGGTCTGAAGGGCGCCGTAGCTAGTGCAATTACTGGGCAAATGAGGCTTGACACCAAGGTGACGATCGATTTGTAGTGCCGCTCAGAATTTTTGGGTTTTTCAATAATATTGAGGGGCACTGCATTGTATTGAGCAGGGCGTATCAATTACCATCAGTTGAACGTCCTGCTTGTCTCGTCCCTCATTTTCATAAAAAAAAATCGCCTCTTTCTAGGTATGCAAGTAAGGGTTGTTGTTACCCTTGCAGCTCAAACAAGAAATAATATGTTTTTTTAAGTGACTGTTTATAAAAACAGCGAAGTATATCCAGGTTTCTTTACGTCGGTGGGTACCAATCGAAGTCTGTGTAACTCTCGCGAGCTTTGACTTGTAATTGTAATAGAAATTGTACTAATAAATTATATATTCTTTGGTAATAGTTTAAAAATAGTACACAGTAATAATTATTAAGAAATATTAAGTAGATGTTTTAGTACCTACATAATAATATAAGGTTTGATAATATTTTAAAATTGGGAGTACCGATATTTAAACTAATTTCAGCACATTTTTAGTGGCGCTTTTTTAATAGTCAAAGCAATGGTCAAGGGACAGACGCCAAGTGAATCATTTATCGATAAGGCGGTTGATTCTGAGAACAATTTTGCGCTTATCGATAAATGACACAGCACATAGCCTAGTAGTGCATCGATAATATAGTATGTATGCACCGCAGGCAGCGAATTTTTTAAAATAGTATTGTCACTTATTCTAGGTTTGATTTAGATCGATTTTGGGCAATGTTAAATTTAATCTTTTTCCAGTATTCCACAAGGAACCCTCATAATAATGTCAACACAAGACTCGTCAATAAAGGATGGCAACTACGACAACGCAAGTCATTTCTCGCCTGAGAGATGGCTGAACATCGGTGCTAAGGACTACCATGCGTTTGCCTCTATACCGTTCGGGTTTGGGTCTAGAAGTTGTCTGGGACAGAATATCGCGGAGACAATGATGTCATTACTTACTATAAGGGTCAGTATCATTAATAGCACCTTTACTTTGCTGCTAGTGCAATCACAAACACTTAAAATACCTTAGATATACTTAGATTTTTTATGATAATAATGGACGAGTCGAGCAGGGCGTTCAGCTGATGGTAATTGATACACCCTTACCATTACATTGCTGTGCCATGCTCGTGTCACCATGAGACATCAGATGTTAGATCTTCATTTTTTACGGAAGAGGACAAACGAGCACATGATATTTTGTGATCTCCGACGCCCACACTCTGAGTTACACCAGAGGAATCACACGAGATTTACCGGCCTTTTAGCAAGATGTCCGTGCTTATTTGTAAAGTAGGTGCTATGTGGTTTTTCCCTGGAAACATCGCCTTAGGAAGTTCACGCCACGATTTGGTACTATGTAGCATAAATTCCTTGATGAATGATATCTTAGTTTGTGCCATGTGGTGCCAACATGAAATACGGTGGCACGTTTCAGGTAAAACAGGTCTTTCGAACACATCCGCAATAAATTCGGTAGAAGATGCACAATGAAGCGAGGTCTTTACGTAATGCCAAGTGATCTAGCTCTTTACAGTGCACTGGATCCCCGACAGTCTGCTTGAACTGTCTACGTCTGCGTTACACGCGGTCAAATAGCTAATAAATAGCTGTTATTGGAATATATCACACCAGAGATGAGATCTATAGTCAATGTGACCGGAACGGTGGCTTAGAGTATTAAAAAATGATTTACTCTGTTAATGGCAGAGTTTAAAAATGACTGCAAAATCAGCAATCAGGAATGGATTTTCCGATATAAGACGAGACAATAATGGTAATGTTATCAAAGAACGAACACATTCACTGCTAGCTCTGATTAGGCATCAATCCCACTATATAGGATAAGATGCTTTATAACACGCTATGAGCACAGTTGTATGTAAGTACCTAAAACAATATGTTGTTTAAGCAGTAGGTATATGTCGTTAAGACTACTGGTATAGCTATCTAGAAGAGTCAAGTGCCATTGGTCATACACATATATACCTAGTGCTAAAAACAATACTGCTATAACACACCATATTTGTTTTACATACAACTGTGCTTTTGACGTGTTTATAAGCATACTATCCCATGTATCGTGATAGACGCTAGCAGTGAATGTGTTCTTTGATAGAACAGGTAATTGTTACTCCATCTTTTCTATAGCAAATTTGGTAGGTAGTTCTAAAAACGTGATTAGGGATAATAAATAAAACTAGGTATTCGCACACATATTTTGGATTAATGATGTGATCATAAAGTGGAGTTTGAACGGAGCCGAAAGAAACGTGTCTTATCGTTACAGGTGCTACAGAAGTTCAAATTAGAATATCACTACGGAGATATACCGCCTACACGAACATTTATATCGAAGCCTAGCAAACCTATTAAAATAAGATTCATTGATAGAATATAACTTTGTTTAGTTGTTCATTTGTTTTTAGTTTTATTAAACGTGTTTTTAACACCATTGGTTTAATTTTTCCTATCCATATACCTCTATAGTGTAACAACTAGACTACTATTACATATAAAATAAGAAATAAACTTATTCAGTTTAATTACTGTAAACAATTTAAATCGTTACCTGCTATAAAAGTATGTTAGTATTTTTATGTTATAAAGAGCGGTTCACTCTTGTCTGACACTGGTTCTGCTAACTGAAATGCTACATCGATAAATCTTGAATTAGCCTCAATGTAGATACTCACCAATTTTGCAAAACGCCAATTTAACTTCAAGCAATACTAAAACGCGGAATTCGATTTAACAAATGCATATCGAATTATTAAGGTCTAAAGTTTCCAGCTCACAAAAAATTCATAGTATAAAATAATATTTTGCCGCTATTAAACGACGGCATCTGTCCAGGCTTTGCTACTGTCAAAGCCGTATGGTATGTCATGTAACGATGCCAAGAGGCCTGATGGCATGACTTTCGCTGGAGTCGTGGAAAGTCGATGGTTGGTTGTTGACTTGTTGGATGCTACTTTTGTGGACACGTAAGCGCCCTCTCATATTGAAGACACGTCTGGGGCCGTAGGTGCAGCGGCGGAATCTGACGAAAATCTAAAGCGGGGGATTTCCCCCGCTTTAGCTCGATACTTATTTACACAAATAAAATTTGAAAAACAAATCGTTCATAAAATTTTGTTTTTCAAATTTTATTTGTGTATTAATCCTAGAAGTGAGAGTTATTACTTTAAAAACCTAACATATCAATACATATTTGTTTAATTTGGGGTGGAGACAATGGGTTACCGATTTGATGACAGATGAACCAGTCTGGTCCACCTTTGTCACAGGATAAGTTCGGCCATACAAGGAAATAATGTTGCCAGTTCCAGCTCCCCTGCGTTTTTTGTTCAACTTAACCTTTTCTTGTTTGTGAACAGATTTGAATAAAACTAACAAGTAGGTATATTAAGACGAGCTTGGCACAATACGTCACTTTAAACCGCATTTAAATTTTGAGATTAGGGTACATAAACAAACAGAAAAATGGTTACATTACGATCGTAAAGTGATGTCTGTATAATATATTGAGTTATTGATGAATGTGGACACAGCAGTTTGCGATCGTTATAATACTTGCTTACTAAACCAGTCTTTCTCAAACATTGTTCTGCCAGGCCCTGGTAATTTTCACACTGCCCCTTCGTGACCCACTTAATTCTTTAACCCCAAGGTTAATCCATTTATTAATAGTAAAAAGCGGTGAGAAAATGATAGAAAAAGTACAATAACAATAAAGTTTTAAAAATAATTTATTAGACAATAGATAATTCTGAACATATTGCAAAATAAACCCTCTGACTTATTAAAAAAAATTACAATAATTATAAATTGCGCCAACCAAAATTCTTAATTAACCTTTAAACATTGTTAATTTTTTTTAAATAATTTTAACATGTCTGACAGGATATAAAGGAACAATTAAGATAATGGCAAATCAATTTGACAAGGGTTGATTTCTATGAAGGTAATTATTAGAATACAGAAAATAAAGTACACTAATTGATAGACTAATTGTAATCTCTTGCATGATAAGACAGCACACAGTTCATTTTATAGAAAGACCATTGTTTTGTACCAACCAGCAGGTTGTGGTGCTGTTCTTTGATGACAGCAGGTAGTTTCAATCTGCGACCCTACATTAGTAGTGTTATAGCTTATCATAGGGCTCAATGAGTCCAACCAGATGTCTGTTTGAAACTATTGCACCTTGTCACATAAGCAAATGGAGTGAGCTCTTAAACTAAAAGCAAGCAGCTTGGAGATGCACTCCATATATATGTATAGCTTCATAATTTAAATTCATATTTATTCTAAATAGAAATCAAATCACAATTGAATGTCCCAATCAAATATTAAAAAATATAACGTACAGACTTGAGAAGAATGTGTGTAAGTAACATGCATAGTCTGGAGTGATGCTATAAAATGGATAGGCAAATAAAATAAATCCAATAAGGATCTGAGCCTACAACAAACACCAATAAATTGTCATAGCTGGGCTAACCGAATAACAGTAGTCCATTAGCATGTTAAGCATAACACTCACAACTTTATTATACAACCTACATTATGGGGAAAAAAGTGATATAAATTGATATAATGGAAGAAGAAAAATACCTATGACCTATAATTGAAAACTGTACCTGATAATTATACTACTTAAATTTTTAACAATTACATATTATATAGGCTAATGTACAAAAACATTATGTTGTAATTTTTATTTATCTTCTATCATCTATTTCTTCGAGATGAGAATATATTTAGATACTTCCCTCTGGTCATTTCCTTTGCCTCTTCTAATCCTAACCGGTAGGCAAGGTCATGGAGTTTCTTTACTTCCATAATTATTCCAATAGTTGTAAGACATTTCAGTTCTGAAAACAAGATTTATGCCTATGTTCATCTAGTTATTAAAATAAATAAATTATGAATATTTATTTGAGCTGAGGCAAATAAATATTCATAGTTATATATAGTAACCTGACTAAAAAATAAGTAACCTGACCTCTGAGATAAAAAGAAGATTAAAGGATCAAATCTCGGTACTAGCACTTATATAATGAATATGAACATTTGTATCAGAGTCATATTGATTTATATTATGTTTAAGTACATACATATATTCCATTATATGTCTATTAGGCACCAAAAGTATGATGTTGGGCAACAAAATCAATATCTCAGTATCATACCATTTGTTTTGTTAGCACTTTTAGATATTGGAGTCTGATAGAAATCAGATGTACTACTCACCATCAAATTAATTTATTATTATTTAGTTTAACGTTGACAGTTAATATTTTATTTCACTAATATTATACTGATATTACATTAATAAATTACTATTTATTAAATGTAACTTAAATAATTTTAGTAATATTAATTATTTCATGTGATTGAAAATTTGCCACATTTTATATACCTACATTGTATTTCTTAATTGAAAGAACAAAAAGGCATGCAAAAACAATATGTGAAAACTCAGACATTTAATTAGTATAAACATTAAAATTGTTTTTAATGTTCATACCACACTGTTTTCTTACATAAAATATAATCGTGCCTCATATGCCATAACAGATATTTTATAATACAAAATAACAAAAGGCATTAAACAAAATTTGAGATTTGCTCCATCTCTTCATCAACTCAAGGTCAAGTTGAACAGACAGGGGAGAATGCAAAATGTACAGTTGTGGTGATACCTGCCTGACTGCATGCCTGACAATTTCAAACTGTTTTCTTGTGATGTACGGTTAGCACCCAATGTAAATCATGTGAACACTAACTAGTACATCCTATAGATGGATATTTGTGATAAAGTGAACCAAAATTAATGTGAAATTACTCTCACCAGGCCAGTAGTCAACTAAAAACTGAAAGGGGCTTAAACACAGGGTTATTTTTGCTAAACAGGTGTGCAGTAGACATTCAGCCGAAACAAGCCTGTTAATGTACTTACAATTAATTCATGGTGTGGACATCAAAATGTAAATGAATGGGGGTAAATGTAGATTACTTATTATAATATTAATAAATATGTCAACAGGATAACACAAGATTCATATTATTTGTTATGACAAATAAAAACAGACTTTTACAATACAATGTCTTCAAGACATGATCAGCCTTTTATCATTCCGTTCTGCAATAATAACATGTCCTTCCATAACCCTATCTATAGAGTTTGTCGTCAATACAATGCACTATTACTTGAAATCAGTGAAGTACCTGACATCCACAGTTCATCTGTTTGTAAATGGAAATCTAGTTTATATAAATTCCTTAATAAGTTTAATTTTTTTTTTTAATCTTAATATTATTACCATAATTATTCACTTCTATTTGTCCAAATATATATTTTCTCTGTCTTTTTCTTTTATAATACTACATTACCTAAAGCTAGTTTTAAAATCGCTATTATTGTTGTATTTTCATAGTTATTAATTTATGCTAAACATGCTGAATACACACCCTCATGGAGTTGCAGCCTATCTTGTATTTTTTTGTTTATTATGTATTTGTTGTAATTCTGTAGTGTGTACCTATTACATAAATAAATGCAAACCAAGCTGTTTTGAGCTAATGAGACATTATTTATAAATGTGTTAGTTTCCCAGCATATCAATCTAATCTAATATAGATTTAATTTTTATTTATACCAGCACAATATGATTTCTGTATAGTGTGTTATTGATTAAAAAACGATGCAAGTATTTATTTAAGATTAATTACTTGAGTAATTAAATTGCAATAAAATATTTCAAAAATATATTTGAACAGTTGGAAGTTGACCAGTTAGCATTTTGATTTATTATCAATTCAATATATTTATAATTTGACAACAGGGTTTATAGCAAACTTACTTCTTATATGGTTCAAATCGTCTGCCGTCATGCTCTTGTTCCACATAGGCGGAGACTGATCAGGATTATGCAACGGCGCAAACTCAGACACACCAGGAACTGCAAAAGAATCACTTGTATCACTTAATTCTTTATTTTGATTATGCCTATTTTCTTCCATTTTAATTGGAATATTCAAATTACGATCGTTAATAACGTTACACCAAAAACAACAATGGATACGAAATGTGATGACAACCTTAGAAAACTCAACTCGCGCCAGTTTTAAAATCTCTCACTTTCCATACAGACACAAAAACAATGATGATAGGTTTAATTCAAAATCTTACTTTGTTCAGGCCATAGTTCTGGCGAAGCCCTATCCAGCTTTTCCAAGCTAAGAAGACTTTCTTCGAGAGATATCAATGGAATATCGTCCGATGTTGTTTGTCCTGAAATTAATGTGGAAGTTCTTGTATTAAACAATAATCTACATTATTAATACAACCCAAAAAAATATTCAGTTCAATTTTAAGGTATCCGTAATTAATAAAAGTGTTGATTGAATTGAATAGCAAATGATAAAATGGAAAACAAAATAATATAATAGAAAAATTACCTTCTCGGGAATGAGAACTTGTTTTCGCCGCCATTTTTTAATTATTGACAATTGAAATTTTCTGATAGAGAAGCATAACCAATTCAATTTTTTTAACTTTTACGGCTCTGGGCTAGGCTTC
The DNA here is from genome assembly GCA_949711755.1 of Leptidea juvernica. Taxonomy (NCBI): domain Eukaryota; kingdom Metazoa; phylum Arthropoda; class Insecta; order Lepidoptera; family Pieridae; genus Leptidea; species Leptidea juvernica. The sequence continues at coordinate 3,569,898 of CATIXQ010000016.1, read as the reverse complement.
TTTGAGCCTATACCAATTATTTTTCTTATTACCAGCATTTAATATGTAACTAAAAAAACATTATTTTAATTAGTTACTGTTTATACGAGTAATGAGAATGTTGCGTACCTAAAATTATTTAAGCCGTTCGAGCTTGTACCCCTTGATAATATATCTTCGGAGTTAAACATGCAATGAAAAGTCTTTCATTATTTGGAAGAAATACAGTGACATATTACAGAGCTACTTTTGTTTGAAAATAATAATAGGACAGATAAGTGCCAACGAGCTTTTTATAAACTCTTTAGCATATGCATACTTTTAATAAATTATTATTACAGAGCTAGGCCGGGGCATGGCTGGTATACTTAGTAAGTCGTACATACCACCACTCACTCAATCAGCCAGCATAAGTTCAACACATAAAATAAATTATTTCAGCTGTTAGCATCAACAATGAAACGTTGGCCCACGATCGAAGTATTCTGTAAACAGCTTGTTGCACTGACATCGTTCATGGTTGCATGTTGACTTCATTAAATGAATGAATTATGTAAGATACACTCTTCTTAAAACGAAAGAATTATAATGTATATTATTAATTTCAAATAACATTAATCATTTATGATTGTAAAGGCGCATGTGGCTATCTAAAATATCTACCAATTATTTGGAGTAAGATGCATAAATAAAGCACTTCGTTGGTGCATATAAGACGATTCACGATTCTATATATAGAACACCTACAGCTTTTACATACAAATAATATATTATAACATTCTATTATTATTGAAATAGGAGATCATTGTCTGTCTATTTTATTATTGTTAAACTTTATTCTGTGAGCAAAAATAAAGTGTCTATGACTTTGACATCTTGATTAAAATTCTTTCTTCTGGTTGTTAGCTCTAAGCAAGGTAAGTTGTGCATTTTATCGCGTGCTTTTTGTTTGGTGGAAGTGTAAATTGATAATATTTTGTGATATAGTGTACAATTTAAGGTAATTACAAAAAAATATCTATATTTGCACCTATTCTCTAAAATGAATGTGTTTCACACTCCCCGCACCACGGACCATGTCGCATTGTGTGACGTGAGTGGATCTGCAGCTTTAAAAATTTATAGAAATACGAAAAACACTGAAGAAAATTATAAATGCGTATTAATTATATCAATGTTAAAAGACTTTCTCACTCATAGAACCGGGAAAAAGTGGCAAAATGATTTCGATTATTTTATAACCTCAAAGTTATATGTAATTATTTTTCGCCCAGGTTGACTTGTCATTATCATAAAATATACAATAGAATATTATTATATTATATTAATTATAAGTCTTGTCATTTTTTAAAATATTTGAAGGTTTGTTTCTTTAACTAATAATTCCATATTATGTTTTAGATGAGGTCTGTAACATTGAAAGATGTTGAACAGGATAAGGTCGTCAAGACTGTCGCAGCCCATTTAAAAAAGTACGTATAACTTATCAGAACACCTATGTTCAATTGTTTTTTATTTATGTAATATGCATCTTAGCCTATTTATTAGAAATGTATGTATGTTAAAATTAAATTATGATTCAAAAAGGTTTTTATGATTCAATGGGCTAGACTAATAGAAATAACAATGAATATAAACAAATCATCAAAATTTCTTAATTTACATCAATGTTATCTTAATTTCTTCCAGGTTAAGAATGAAGTGGAAGATCTGAAATTATTTGGTGTTTTTTTCAGGATCGGCAAAATAAAGGTTCCTGAACATATGGACTTAGTCAAAACTGGTCGTTTCAAGGAACTGGCTCCATATGATCCTGACTGGTTCTATGTCAGGTGTGCTGCTGTTCTTCGGCACATTTACATCAGATCACCAGTTGGTGTGAAGACTGTGACTAAGATATTTGGTGGCCGCAAACGTAATGGTGTTACACCCTCCCATTTCTGCAGGTAACATAATTCAAACATGATTCAATATTTCATAACTACAACTGGGTTTATCCAAGAGTAACTTAATTTTAGGGGTATAAATCAGTTTAGATATTGTCACTGCTTTAGGCAGCCAAACTTTGAACCTAATTCGATTTGTCTTGATTATCTGTCACCCATTTTTTGATTTTAAGACTGATGGAAGTTCTTTCTCTCTACATACCTTTCTGTCGCATAGATAATGCCATTTGTCCTTCTACATTATTGTTAGCTTTTTGTAATGTTGAAATGAAGTGTGAGAGTTAGATGGCAATACAAGTAATAATTACTCCAGAAACAACACCTTTGCACATTGAAATGACATCTAAAAGCCGTGTTTGCTATTAAACATATTTGTATAACAGTTAACAATATTAGAAAAGGGTAAAACAATATTTTTTACTCTTAAAATATTTTGTGTAGTAAAATTGAGTATAGATTTTTATTGCTTATATTTGTTTTAGATCTTCAGGCAGCATTGCCCGCAAAGCACTTCAAGCCTTGGAAGCTTTAAAGCTGGTTGAGAAGATTCAAGATGGTGGTCGCATTCTCACAGTTCAAGGCAGACGTGATTTAGACAGAATTGCTGCACAAGTTCGTCTAAAGGCAAAACAACAGGCTAAACAAATGGTCATTGTTTTGTAAATATAATAAAAATTTAACAAAATTTTGCCTGTGTTTTTTTGAAAACATGATTTGCTTTTCATGTAAACAAAACTAACAAATTTTTAATTATTATTGCATAAGTTAATCAATTGATCATGATATATCAAAGTAAATCTTTAGTGAGCTATTAGATGAATAATTGCGACTAATTGGATTTGGAAGACAAAAAGTATTTTCTCTCGAAACGAACAAGTTTCTTAGTGTCACGACCAAGGAAGAGTTCTACGAAACCACAATTATCCATTAATAAACTACACAATCAAATAGTCTACAGGTGGAAGATTTAAAACCAGTTGAGGACTGTATTGGTGCTAGAGTGCTAGATCCTAAAGTCAAAACAAGGTATAATAAGGCCACCATATTTCAAGCTGAGCTATAATATGCCTGCAATTGAACCTCGACAGTAACAAAATAACTCTTATCAATATTCAATTTGCACTGAATGCCACTCAGAAATGCTGGTTGAAAATAGACCATTTATGCTGCAAGCCCATATTATTATGAGTGCTGGGCAGGCCTGCCATTACCAATGTTTTTAAAGTTACACAAAACTTTAAGTGTGACCTACGTATATTATATGTGGCAGGTATCTTGTCAAAGCTGTTATATTATAATTTAACGGTAGATTGTCAATTGACTTCATTTCGTACAATTGAATGGCCTGGTTTAGGTGACATTGTAATGCTACGGGTACACGGTAGTTATATTGTTAGAAGTTGCAAGGCAATGATAAAATTTTGAAAATTTTACTAGTCTATATGTCTATTTATGAGGCTGTCTCTGATTGGTCTGTTTCTTGTATTTATTGTATAGTCATTATTTTATATTTATACATTCCTGTAATCAATTAATAATTGTTATCTAACTGTTAACCACAACTCCAATCAAATATCAGAACCGAAGAAGCCCCTGTTCACTAATACATTGTTTTTCAATTTTCATTATGAAAAAAAAATTACCAATCAGAACGCTGGAAGTCTCACACTGCTAACTTAATTTGTAATACAAAATATGACATATACAATATATGGGAAGAGAGAAGTCTTCAGGATATGATAAATCTTCTGAGAGTGACTGATCCAGACGACATGCCATCTTTCGTGGCAAGGAACTTGAACAAGTTACCACCCGTCACCTTCGACCATGTCGACGTCACCAGGTTGCTGAAGGACATCACAAACCTCAAGGCAGGCCTGGCAGAAGTAGTGTTGAAATTAGAGGCATCTCAAAACACCATCAGGGACCTGCAAGCTGAAGTAGTGACGTTGCGCAACAATACTGTTGTAAGCAGGTCAATAGAGGCCAATAACATCAACACACGACGTGGAGCATGCATTGCTTCGCCAGCGAGTTTTGCGAAATCAGCGAAATTCGACTCGACACCGGCCGCTGTCCCCGCATGTGTAAGCGGGAATGTACTTGCCACCCATCCCTCACCTCCTCCCCTCTCAGAGGTGTCGCCTGCTGTCGTCACGTCAACACCTCAACGTGACTTTGCTGCTGCCATCCGCCAGCAACCCAGAAAGCGGACAGTGCTGAGGACAGAAAGTGGAAGCGGGCATGCCCGCAAGGAACCCGCTTGTAGAACTGTGTGGAAGGGTCTGACCGACAAGAATGGCTTCATTAAGGTGGAGCGAAAGAAGAGGAGGCCTCCTAGTCATAATCAATGTGGCACAGCACCGATAGGACAGAACCAGCTCCTGCGTCCCGTAGTCCCAGCGACGTATATATCTACTTCTCTCGCTTTCACCGCACCACCAAGGCCTCCGACATTGTTCAGTACTTGGTGAAGAAGACACGGTTGGGGGTCGAAAAGTTGGTGACGCGTCACGCAGTAGATTTTAACTCTT
>CATIXQ010000016.1:3522153-3565429 GCA_949711755.1 Leptidea juvernica | reverse complement strand
TTTATCTCATTTCGCTTTGTTACTTTCCTTTTTCAATAACAACATGACTATGCACTTTGTTTATAAAGGTAACCTTGTAATTATAATTAGAAAAATCAATTACTTTGCCAAAACACTTCATACTATTTCTTTTTCTTATCTTTATGGTGGGTATTTATGTCCTCTAAATATAGGCTTCAAATATCGAGTAATGTTTCAATTAATTAATAATTGTTAATAAGTTGTGTATTTTTTATTTGGAAAAAATATTATACGCAAATACTACGGTAACTTTATACTAGGTATTTTTTTTAAATAAAAAAAATGACATCAAAGTGCTTTTAAGGATATTCATGACTTTTTTCTGTTTTAGACAACCCATTTGAATGATAGTCATCAGCAGTTAATGGTACATTGGGTGGGTGAGGGTTCCAATGTTATCATATGCCTGGCTAGGGACTCCAGTCCTCGAAACAAAGCATCAATATCACCATCAGCTCTCTACATATCTTATGACTATGGGAAAAACTTCACAAACAAAACGGAGAGCTTTAGGCTGGGTGATGAGCCTACTAGTGGATATGCACAGCTTGATAAGTTCTTTAACCATCCCAAGTACCCCGAATTTGTAAGTATTCCATTTCTTTTAGATTAATAAACCAAGAATTTACTATAAAATACAGTTAACCATCACAAATACAGGTATTTTAATTATTTACTGCTGAATTTGTATAAGGTATTGTGAATATTATTAATGATATGAACACAATCTATCATTGTCTTTTTAACAGTAAAATCTTCAAAACTAGTTGATCTGACTCTATTTGAGTTCAATTTATTTTTTTCTTTGCCTAAATGTGATTGGACTAGTCAATAGAATATATCTTGCACACTGGGAATAGATAATGCCACAAGAGTACAGTAATTCTAGTTGCATTAATTATTATAAATTCATATGACTCAAGGATGTGTGGTGTGTTCTACTTTTAACAAAGACACATCAAGAATGAATAATTACTTTTTAATGATGTGTGAAACAGGGAAGGTTCATAACCACTTTTGAAAGGTGATTTTTCTTATCAACTTTTCTAATTAAAGCTTTCTTTATTATCAAAATTGATTTGTTTAATATGTTTTTTTTATGGAATAGGAGTACAAAGAAGTGTACATCTTTCCTTTATGATATCAAATAAATCACTAAATACCACAACATCTGAAACAAATGGTGCTCTCAGTGTCAAGAAACTCACAGTATTCTTATTTTGTATTCATTTTATATTTAGTAACATATTATTAACACAAAATAGACAGCCTTTGTCCATTTTTAACCGACTTCAAAAAAAGGAGGAGGTTCTCAATTCGTCGGTATGTTTTTTTAAGGACACGAAATATCATGTTACTATAAATATACTGAGAATTAACAGTCATAATATTAATATTTTTTGAATATTTTAAATTATAGCTTTCTGTTTATTAAGTACAATAAGAATTATTAAGACTAGGTATTCACACTGTTCTGTGTAATGGGAAAATGTAGTAAACTATAGTGTTGGTATTGCAATTGCCTCTTTTAATTACAACCCATATTAAAAACCCATATTTCTCTTATATCAGTCTTTTTGACCCATACAAAGTGTGCTGGTACTTAATTATACTAATATATTTATTGAAAAATAAATAATGGCGTCCAAAGTGGAATCTTAGAATCATTCATGGCATATATTTATTTTTTATTACTACTAATATTGGTGTGTCGAACAAAGGCTTGCCATAGTGGGTAGAATTTAAAAAGTTTCTTAAATGGATGCAAGTTACATTTGAAGTAACTTGTATATAAATCAGTCATCCCTGATATAGTTGGCTTAAACTGACATAACATTATAATTTTTTAAACCCCACTGGTTTAAAGCACAAAATCTTAGTTTCGATATTGATACCTACTTAATTTATTTGTTAGTTTGGACAACATAATTTTTGAAGTGTTATAAGATTATCTAAAAATATTTCAATTAAAATAATTTATTTATTATTTTTTAATAGTTACTCATATAACCTAACACAAATTAAATTTGACAACAAAATTAATGAACGAAATCGCGATCTTTCGTGTTCCGTGCGAGCCCTCTTCTATTGAGCCAACTGTTCAAGTGACGTAAAGTTCGTAAATCTTGATATGTCTTGTTCAACTCTTAGGTTGTAGCTTCATCTACAGGATCGAATTTACAGTTGATAACCTTCTCAACCCCAATATTGGCAATTAGGAATTTTATGTTATTAATCCCAGAAGTGAGGGTTATCACTTAAAAAAAAACAAAGTGTTCATATAACCTTGTTTATTTTAGTGTGTATTTATTGATTCTACCAATAAAAAGTTATATATGACCAGCGACAATGGACAAACTATACGCAGAACAGATTTAAACTTCCACCCAAATGAACTGGCTTTTGATGAGGAGTTTCCTGTCAGATTTGTGATATTGGACAAAACGGATCCTAATAGAAATGTAAGTACATTGATATATTTTTGCTTGTGGTGCTGTAAATGTGTATTTTTAGGTTTAAAAGATAATTATAAATGTGCTTTTACTATTAAAAAGGTTAATAACTCCCTAGTAATTATCTCTGCTTAATTAGATATTATACACATTGTAATTTTCCCACCTTTTGCAGTTAAATAACCTTAGAGCTGACATTTATATAAATTGAGTAGAATTATACCTACTGCATTGTCTCTTAAATGTATAACAAAGCAATGTGAAATATAAGTCAACGAAATGTCTGACAATTTTGCTTCTCCAAACAGTAGAGACTCTATGTACGCTTATCAAACAATGATTCATATCATGATATTAGCACTTAAATTTATAACTATAAATTGAATGTCTAAATTATTTATTAATAAGGTTTTATTCATGATTTATTTGTTTGGATACTGACTAGTTTTGGACCATTCGTAAGTTCTTCATGTAGTGGGCTTCAGATAATGTCCAGTCTCTTACTGCGGACTTGTGAATGACAAAATATTTTATTTGTTAAGATTTTTTTCAGACATATTGTCTGTTATTAATCAACACAAAAAAACGAGGTTCTCAATTCTATTTTTGTGTGTATGAATGTTACTTTCCGCCAACTGTAAATAGATTATTTTTCATGAATTTACATAAAGTTACAACTTTTTTTTTCATGGCAGCTAAACAGACAAACATTATAAAATATTTTATTAATGATATTTAATATATAGATATGGATTTATATACTTTAATGAGGGGTTGTAAAGTATTTTCATATATATATAATTCTCGTGTTGCGGTGTTTGTTACCAAACTCCTCCGAAACGGCAAAATGTTTTTGTAAATTTGTGTGTATATCGGGTAGGTCTGAGAATCGGCCAACATCTATTTTTTATACCCCTAAATGATAAGGGTCACCCCACCCAACCCTAAATATTTTGTTTTTTTTTTTTTTATTATATTATATTCACCCTTCTACGATCAACAACTATTTTTGTATCGCGATTTTAATATTATTCGATTCCATCCACAGATACGCAATAGAGTTGCAAGATTACAATCGAATATAATGATTATTGTAGTACGATAAATTTTATATACGATATATTTGGTAGGTCTGAGAATTGGTAGTCATCTATTTTTTATACGCAACTTTTTTTAATTGTAATTTTTTTTATTCATTCATTTTTCAATACAACTTTTGCTGGCTGAATATTTTTTTGGAAGGCACAATGTATTTATTCAACTGAAGTATTTAAACCCGTTATCTATACATTTGACATCTCACGGGAAGTCATTTATGCCTCTGTGTTAACACTCTGGGCGACCTCGAATCAACATTCAGTGTGAGGGCATTTTGTATTGCTTCTTGAAAAGATTTTTTTTAACACGTAATTTTTTACTTTTTAAGACTCACTTTCGTCATAAATTTTGGTTACAAAGATGCCATCACTTTTGTATGGATAAGCTTCGCTTAAAGCCATTTTTGCAGAGAACATTGACTTGGGGTAGAATCAATTTTTCATGACATTCTAATTCGCCCCAAAAATCACTTCATTTCTGTGCAGTTTAAAAATAGAAAGGTAACTTGTTAATGCGTGTTCTGTACGTCAACCCATTTCCACAACAACCCACGAATCAACTTCTACCATCGCATTTAATTCATCATTATTATATTAAGCGTACGTTTTTTTTTCTACTACATTTTCATTTTTTATTAACTTTAATTGCGCTCTTTAGCGTAAAAGTAATCCTGGGAGAGTTTCTTGCGCCGCTTCTTCTCTCTTAGAGCGCCATTTGCCTCCGAATCAGTGGTAGTATTAGAAGCGACATCTAAAAGAATTCTAAAGGAAAATAAATGCCTGTTTAAAGTTCAATATGTGAATTCTATAGGTTGTTACCTATAGTTAGTAGTTGCTTACTATTCCGAATAAGTTTCTAGAAGCTTATATTATTATTTACCTTTACGGCTGGTCTTCTTCAAGGTTCATTCTTCAAGTCGAAGTTTCCTCTACGGAAGCGATTAAACCAAATCACACGATCATTAGCCGTATCCTCTTCAAAGACAGCATTGATATTGCGAGCTGTTTCTGCTGCTTTAGTTCCACGCTGGAACACGTTTTTAAAATTTACTAGCTCTACTTTCAAGTTCCAACTTCGATTGAATGGCAAGTATTCCGGTTTTGTGTATATTTGAATTCTAGAATGTTCTTTTGCCAAGTGAAAAAGTTTTCTTCGAAATCGCGCATCGATATGGTTTTATTTCTATTAAAAGCAGCCATAGCCAACGGCACTTTCATACTTCACTATTCTATACATAGACTTATATACTAGGGTATAGACCATCTGACAGCCCGATGATGAGTTACAAATTTTGATTTGTCAATGTGTGCGTTAGTGGTTAAATATTTAAAATACCATAGAGCTAATGCCAAGCGCCATAACAATAGATTCACTTTCCTTTTCTATCTTGTTGTATCTCCGTTAGAAATATTCTTCTCTCTGGCACACTTTGTTTGTCTATACGCTGGTATGTTTATAATAATACCACATTTTTATTTCCGTAGCCAAATGGCAAAAAACCCTTATAGATTTGACATGTCTGTCTGTCTGTCCGTCTGTATGTCACAGCCACTTTTTTCCGAAACTATAGAGAAAAAAAAATTTGGGGGTTCCCCATACTTAGAACTGAAACTCATTTTTTTTTCATCAAACCCATACGTGTGGGTATTTATAGGTCTTCAAAAATGATAGTGAGGTTTCTAATATCTTTTTTTAGAAACTGAATAGTTAGTGCGAGAGACACTTCCAAAGTGGTAAAATTTGTCCCCCCCGCTTTTACTTCTACAATAAGAGAATGATAAAACTAAAAAAAATATATAATGTACATTACCATGCAAACCTCCCACCAAAAAATTGGTTTGAACGAGATCTAGTAGTTTTTTTAACGGTAGTTTTTTTAATACGTCATAAATCGTTACAACGAACTACAAGAACTTTTATATTATGTTACTTGCTGCTACGGAACCCTTCATGGGCGAGTCCGACTCACACTTGGCCGCTTTTACTTTGTTCATCCCAAATAATGTATTGTTATTGTTATTTTGAACCAAATCACACGAGATTAACAGGCCGATGTAGTGTTACTAAATTTTCTTTTCAGCAAGGTGTAAATACATAGTTGTAAATGTACGAAATCAAAGTTTTTGATACATATTATCAGTTCCGCATATCTAACTTTAATGAACTTGAGAAATTATTTAGATTGTGTAGACAATCCGTGAACGCATCAAGGTCGTATATATTAGCAGTGCATAATTTTAATATTTTACCTTTCATGGTATTTGATATACTTAGTATATGAGACCAACCAAGTAAACTATACTACACATATACTCAAGTAAAATCTAGTAATATTTTCTCTATATTAATAATCCTTTATCTTATACCTTTAAACGAGCAATTCTTTTATATACACTCAGCGGCACAATTAACCGCCCACCTTGATTTTTTTACGATTTTGGATAAAAAAAAATTTGTGGCCTTACTTGTGAATGATATTTTATAACGTAGGTATATTGAAGTAAAATGAAAGATAATATTGTTTTTAATTATTACGTTTATTTATAAAAAAAGTCTGAAAAACACTTTGACCTTAAATCAACAAATGTGATGAAATGGCTTTAAAATAAAAAATCTGCTGAATAAATGAATTCTAATAGTGCGTATTTCCACCTCTAGCCCTCATGAGTTCCATCAAACGGTTTGGCATGCTGTCGATGATATCTTTGATCTGTTGTTGTGGAATGTTCTGCCACTCCTCAATCACGGATTGTTTTAATTCATCTATGGTGGTTGGAGCTGGTATGCGGCTTGGAACACGTCTTTTTAAATTGTCCCATATGTGTTCAATAGGATTTAAATCTGGGCTACGGGATGGCCATGTTAATTTTCGAATGCCGACGGTATCCAGGTACGTGGTAACAACTCTAGCAACGTGGGGGCGAGCGTTGTCCTGCATTAATAAAAAATCTTCGACAATAAATGGAGCAAATGGCACTAAATGAGGTTATAACACTTCTGTTACATACCTCTGAGCATTTATTCCACCTCTTTCGAAGATAACCAAGTCGGTGCGTGCTTCGTAAGTAATGCCGCCCCGTATCATGATAGAGCCACCTTGGTAACCTACTGTTTCCACAACAGTACATGGTGCAAACCTTTCCTTCTTGCGTCTGTATACACGCTGGCGACCGTCAGGACCGTGCAAGCATGTCTCGTCAGTAAACATAACATTCTTCCATTGTTCCATATTCCATTCGGCGTGCTTTCGGGAAAAACGAAGTCTTTCTCTCCGGTGGCCTACGAGCAATTGTGGCACTCGAGATGGTCGAAAAGCTCCAAGGGCATTCTCTCCTAGTCTTCTTCTCACTGTTCTTTCACTCACTTGAACATTGCGAACCTCACAAAGTTGGTTTCGTGCCTCAACAGCTTTAGTGAACCGATTTCTTAGAACATTGGTCACAAGAAATCGGTCGTCAGGAGCGGAGGTGCATCTTTTTCGGCCCTGTCCTGGTCTTCGCTCATAAGAGCCAGTCTCCCGAAACCGTTTCACTGGATCCCTTAAGGTGGTACGTGCGACACCAAGCTTCCGCGCCACGTAACGCTGACTAAACCCTTTGTCGATAAGAGCGACGGCTCTCGCCACTGAATTAGCATCAAATGGCATGTTTGTGATGTCCAAACACTAGCTTTAAGTTACGAAACCAAAACAAACTCAAATTGTTAACTTTTAATGCCACTGAAGCAATGTAAGCAGTATGGCAACGATAACGATAATGAGATGAAGTTCGATATTTATCCTATTCACAACTTATGCGTAAAAAAAAACAAAGTTAAGTGGGTAGTTTGTAATTTTTTCGTCACTACATTTCTTTCACACTTGACTTATTTATGCCCAATAACTTACAACTGCGATAACATCAAAATTTGCCACTTTAAAAGGGTGGGCGGTTAATTGTGCCGCTGAGTGTATATAATCTGAGTCTCGGCTCCATCATTTAAATTAAATTTAGTAGTACTTTAGGGTACTTTAGGGGGTGAGAAATCGATCTAGCTAGGTTTCAATTAAAAAAATGTAGTTTTATCCGTGTTTTTATGAGAAACAGCTACAATAACAGGTAAATTTCGCCAGTATTTACAAGACTATAATAGTTCAGATGGGCCATTAGGTGATACGGAAAGCAGAAGACCCCGGTTCGAATCCGCATGTCCTATTAGTTATTTTGTTCAAGTTTTCTACGTTCTCATTAAAGTTTTCCAGATCTTTTTTAAAATACGGTGAATTAAAAATATCAACTCATCTTTGCAAGTCTGAAGGTGTATTGTTAAATATTATACGTATTCGAATACTAGTGTCGTTGCAGCAAAACTTGAAATTTAAGTGTTTTCCTTATACAAACAGGAATTGCGTTGTGTTGGTTTGCAACTTTTAATGTTTTCTTATTTGGCTCAATTACGTTTTTAACTTCTTTGTTTGCAACATCACCTCTAATTATGTCATACTAGCTGATGCTCTCGACTTCGTCAGCGTACATAAAGGGTTTTTAAAAATAATAAGCAAGTTTTTAATTGAAGATTATGTCATGCCCTATTCCAGTAGGCGTTCCCGTTTTCGCTCCGGTTCTCAACATATTATGTGAATCTTTTCTCGAAGAATATGGCAAACTAGACCTACTTAGGTATAGTTATAGCTCATCGACGTGAATTTCAGTTTTTCACAAATCCCCCAGGAACTATTGATTTTTCCGGGATAATATGTAGCCTGTGTCCTTTCCCACGCTCTTGTCTATCACTGTACCAAATTTCATTTAAATCGATTTATTAGCTCTGGCGTAAAAGCGTAACAAACAAACTTACATTCACGTTTGAAATATTACTAGCTTACGCGACAGACGTTGTTCTATTCATATTAAAAAAAAACTCTTGCGGGTGGAATTTCGTAAAATTAGCTGACCTCTACTCGGCGAAAGGAATATTCCTACCAAATTTCAAGTGTCTACGCCTAATGGTTCCAGATATCGTGATGAGTGACTATATACGTAGTATAGAGCATCTGCTCACAATTCATGTTTGATAAAAGGCATTTATTTTCTCAAAATTGATTCCTTTATAATTCTCTTTGATGTCACTTCTAACACTACCAACGTTTCGGAAACAAATGGCGCTCTGTGAGAGAAGAAGTGGGGCAAGAAACTCTCCCAGAATTCTTTTTTGCGCTATTAATAAAATATACGATTCCTTGAATGAAGATAACAATTAGTTTAAGTTACATTTACTTCATTGGCTTTGTAATAAGCTACTTTTGTAGTAGGTGTACTTATCGCGAAATGTTGCCATACTTGAAAAAAATTTTTTGAACAGGTAGAACTGTTCAGATCCGTGTATTTAAACCATATTTTTGCAGCTATTTATATATTGAGATAAGATATTTTAAGTACGCCTTTCGAACATAAACAGATATTATGTAAAAAAACACTGAGATAAATATTTAAAAATTTTCTTATAATTGTTGGAATCTCGTTGTATTAATGTTATTGTTATTATATTACTAGCTGACCCAGCAAACATTGTATTGTCATATAAAGAAATTAAAAAAAAATTAGTAATAATTAAAATTTTTGGGGCATAAAAGATAGATGCAACCGCTTCTCAGACCTAACAAATATATCGTACTACAATTATTGTATTTGATTGACTTCTTGCAACCCTATAGCGGATTTGTCGATGGAACAGAATAATATAAAAATCGCGTTACAAGAATAGTTGTAGATCATAGAAGGACGAAAATTTGAAGTTGTATGTATTTTTCAATGCTGAATCATAATAAAAAAAAAATCATAGTTAAGCCGTTGCGGAGGAGTTTGTTAACAAAACCGGGATACAAGAATTTTGTATATTAGACATCTCCTCATAAACAAAATATGTTATAACTTTATTGAGCCAATTGGGGGTTAGTTTATGTATGGAAGTTTCATGTAGGGGATGGTGGGGTAAGACTGGGACATTAAGGTATTTCATGAATAAAACCTATGTTTTTAATTGCACAATGTAGGAACTTTTATTATGAAAATAATCAGTCGAAACAACAAAAATATAATTCTTCTCATAGAAATATCAAGTTTAAAAAATATATTTGATGAGTATGTTCTGAAACTTTTTCGTACAGTAAAACGTAGCTCGGGTGTTTTGGTAGAGGAGGAGGACAAACGAGAGGAATCTCAGGACCGTTGTCGTCCTTTTAGGAAGATGTATCTAGGCGCTTTATTTAAAGTGTAGAAATAGTTTAAATTTTATATGATTAATTATTGTACTTCAATTTTAGCTGTACCTCACGTTAGACGGTGGAAAGACCTTCAAATTGATTCAGACTTTCGTCAAAACATTCTTCTGGTCGTCCGGGCCGGAGTTTCCGAAGGTGTTCTATGTGGAGCAATGGAAGCCGAAAGGCATGTCGACTGTTCTGCAGGTCCAAGATCCGGCAAACATGAGAGATGCACAGGAACTGTTCGCAAAAGCCAAGGACTTTCAGATAAAGGGCGATTACATGTTTGCGACGCGGCAAGCGGAAAATGTAAGTTTATTTTCATTATAATTTATTCAAGTACCTAATTTTAAGCTTAAGAAAGTCCTTGTTTCGAATGTTTAAATCTGGATTTGGATCTAAAATTGATTATTACTGAAAATAAGAGTTACGCGTATTTTTTATACGCTTTATATTAGCTTCACCTGTATGTTTGTATGTTTGTAATCGACTTCTTTGGGCGCGATTTTGACCCACTTTAAACGGCTAGATTTCGTTCAAACTTTGTAGATTTATCGAGGACCGATGACATTACACTAATTTGACTAAAAAATTAAAAATAAATAATAGTTAAAAAAACTAAAAAGCACGCTTTATATAAAATTCAACTAAAAAATAGAAAATAAATTTAAATTGAAAATAGTGTAAAAAAAATATATTTTATTGACTTGAATTTTATATAAAGCGTGCTTTTTAGTTTTTTTTAAACTATTATTTATTTTATTGAGATCTTTCGTGTGTTTTAAATTTAAAATATCTGCAGGGTCACTGGTTATTGTTGGTTTTTATAACGTTAAAAATAGAATTCATTCTCGATCACGAAATAGCTGGATTTGTGTAATTGGTCATCAATAAAATTTGATGGCTGCCAAAGATTGAAGGTTGTACAATCAACTAATTTATCTATGTTGGAATTATGAATAAAATCAAATGACATTATTAATATTACCGATACTTTCTCACGATATTAACTGTATATTTTTCAAGTATAAACTTCTTTAGCCGCGATGGTCACTTTTTGGTAGGGGAAAATTTTAGGGGTTCATGTCACCGACATGCTCATAACTCACGGGATAAATAAATAATTAAACATAAATATTTATAGTTAGACACTTAGGTGAAATGTCGTGAGTTCGCGTCACCGAAATGCTTATAGCAGTATATCTGTAGCTATACAGCTGACGTATTGAGTAACATTAGTGCTGTGTATATCTTATAATTGAAATTTAATGGATTTAGTGAATAGTTCAATGTGTATACACTGCATTATTGAAATAGTGTGTTTGTTTGAGTAATAAACTATTGAAAATATGCTATAAAAATAAATAATTTAATTGTTTTACATTTACAAATTTTAATGCTAAAACTTCTAAGTTTTCACTTCTATGTCTCTACAACTGCTAATTTTTAAAATTATTTTACAAGCGGATACTTAAGTAAATTGTAACTTATTGCCTAAATAATCACATATTTATTTTATGATTGTTTGGTTTTATTATCTCAAATTACAATTGCGATAAATATTATTCATTGGCAGAGGTCTCGTCCATAGTTCACAATTTATGGCATAGCTGTTGAAATCAAATATAATTTGATTACGACGATACTCAAATGAATACTATTCTCATCATTGATTGGAAGTTTACTTTTTTTATACGCTTTTTATTAGATTCACCTGTCTTGGAACTGACTCATTTGGGCCCGATTTTGGCCCACTTTAAACGGGCAGATTTCATTCAAACCACTTAGATTTATCGAGGACCGCTGACAATACATTAATTTGATAAAATGATTCTATTTTTCACTTTGCAAAATAAGATTTTTGTTAAATTATATAATTTTTTCATCTATCTGTGATGGGGTTGGAATTGAAGTTCATTTTAAATTTCAACCATTATCTTTTCAAACAAACTACTTTTTTTACTCTTAACTTAAAAATTACTGCCATCACGAATTTTATCGATAACTCAGTTCCAAAGTGTATCAAGTCTAAAATTCAGTAGCTTGAGATAAGTATGAGAAATTGCTACAACAACGAAAGAGAAACAAGTCGATAAGTGAATTCAGTTTAGTTCTTACTTTCAATATTTCGTCTTCTCTTCTTCTAGACTTATCTAGAATATTTTCGTTAGATACAGTCACGGACTAGTAAAAAAAGAAGGACTCCGCGCCATGATATGTTAGCATGTGAAGCACCTTAGTGCTAGTGTGTGTGTGGTTACGGAGTATACCAGTTACACAATTGTTTCTCCCTTAAATAATCATATATCCACAAATACTTTTATATTATTGTTTTTACACTTTATCACAACTCACTACGCCATTTTTAAAATATTTTATTGCGACGCAAACTGATCTGTCACAGACGATGGCAAATCGCATAATGGCGGCCGATCAGCCGATCGAAATCGAATAAGCCTGTATTATGCGGCTTGTTTTGGTGCCTCACTGTTATGTAAGGTGACACGGAGTCCTTCTTTATTTTCTCGTCCGTGCATACAGTAACAAATCGAGACTTTTCGAACCCGTTATGTTCGTTCGCATGGAAAGATTTGTTTTAAAACAAAAATAATGACATAGTTACCACAGTAATTTTTAACAACACTATAGCACGGTGATTCAGCGCTGATAGCCCTGAATGCGCAGAAATGAAACAAAAGGGTCTTCTCATACAAGCTGTACGCACAGGCCGGCAACGCTCTAACAGGGACTCCATTACTATGGCTCCGATTTCCGTTTGTTAGTCAGCGGGCTGTATCTTATAAACGATAACGAATTCCAATCACAATTATATAAATCTCTCCTATTTCATTAACGAAAATATTTAACAACTACATAGTGATGTTAGCTACGAAGAGCTGTTTAACCTCATTCCTGCCGCCGAATTCCACCTTCGCACGACACGCCACAAGTTAGGATATCATCCTCACCATCTGGATGTGTGGCGGTCCTCCACAGTGCGTTTTTCAAGGAGCTTTCATCCACGTACTACAAAGCTATGGAATGAGCTTCCTTGTGCGATGTTACCGGGACGATACATGGGTACCTTCAAAAAAAGCGCGTACACTTTCCTTAAAGGCCGGCAACGCTCCTGTGATTCCTCTGGTGTTGCAAGAGAATGTGGGCGGCGGTGATCACTTAACAACAGGTGACCCGTACGCAAGTTTGTCCTCCTATTCCTTAAAAAAAAAAGTGATGTATCCTTGTCGCATTGATCGCTATTTTAGTTTGATATTTTGTGTGCTATAGGTACGGTCTACATATAAAACGTACTTCCTTATTGTTTCACGGAACTGTACTGATAAACAAATTGTGTTGTGTCTGTCTCTGCCTCTGGTAAGCATTAAATATAATCTGAATGTAATTCCGCTGAATATGATTCACGTCCGTTTAATACCTACGCGAACGCTTTCCTATCGTTGTTGTTCAGGTCTCAGGGTAGGCTATTATTGTTAATTATTAGTCCTAAATAAAATTAATTACGCATAATTTTATGGGCAATTCATCATAGATAATTTTCAGAAATCTCTCGTGAGATTTGGGGGATTTGTTTGAGAAAAATCTCACGACATCTCACCACGGGGAAGAAGTTCGCAAGATCGGTAAAATTGCCTCTATAGATGCCCCCTGGGGTGCAAAAATAAGATCATGCGGTCTTCAAACTTTGCAGTGAATTCGAAAAGTTATAATCTTTATTTTTTGCTTACTAGCAGATAATTTTAAAGTTAAATATCTATTTCTGCAGGCGTTAGTACAGACAGACAAGCATTTGTAAGACAATATTCAGAGTAAATGACTATGTATTGCGTCTAGTTATGAATTTTCTAATTATATAATCGAAAGGGTAGTGGTTAATTCCTACTTATTGTAAGTAATTTAAAAATACAACACTTAATAAAATATTTGAATCCAATAATAAAGGAAATCATCACTCCACTTTACAAACAAATTTATATTTATTTCTGCCGTGAATGGTAAGCATTATTGTGTTTAGGTCTGAAGGGCGCTGCTAGTGAAATTACTGGGCAAATGAGACTTAACCTCTTATGTCTCAAGGTGACGAGCGCAATTATTGTAGAGCCGGTCAGAATTTTTGGGTTTCCAATAATCCTAAGCGGCACTGCATTGAAATGGCCAGGGCGTATCAGTTACCATCAGCTGAACGTCTTTCTCATCTCGTCCCCTATTTTCATAAAAAAAGAACATTACTTCGCGTTTATTAATAACACAGTGAGTGTCCAGAGAAATATCCGCGATTTATGTTAAACTAGCTGACCCGGCAAACGTTGTTTTGCCATATAAAGTATAATTCACGCGATAGTTTTATAAGTAATAAAATATTGCCTATATTATAGCCTGTACATCATTTTGTTCTATTGTCAATAGTTTTTGCAGCGCACGCAAAAATAGGTTTTCGATTTTACACCTTGTGTTACAAAATAGCAATTTTATTACGGATCCCTAATTTTGAAATCGGACCAGTAGTCGAAGAGATTAGCGCGTTCAAACAAACAAACAAACACTGCAGCTTTATAATATTAGTATAGATTATACGCGGTTTCAACTGCGTATGCCTTATCATTATTAATACATAAAGGTTTCTTATCTACTATAAATACTTTAAACTCAGTAAAAACAATTCACAACACCCTAATGAGTACTTGTTCTATAATAAACGTAATTAGTGCGTGAAATGTGTTAATTTAACATACAAATAATATTTATCGCAATATCTAAACATTGTCGTAATAACTCACTTCTATTTCCATGAAGACGTATTTGGTTCACTAATTCAGAGTTTTTAATTTTTCGGAAACATTATTAATTTGTTTTGATTAGTCTAAGTTTATGCTTAATATCCGGAGGAGGAGGATTTTTAAGAATGTTCAAAACTTGAACAAAAAAAAACTAATAGGACATCCGGATTCGAACCGGGGTCTTCTGCTATCCGGATCATTCAATGTCCCATCTGAGCTGTTACAGTTTTATATATATGTGGCGAAATTTTGACGTTACGATACCTACGCTACTTTGAATCATAGAGATGGGACATTTAATATAAATAATTATGTAGAATGGAAACCGAACTTTTCAAATGTCTGTTATTTAGAGTTTCTGTTCATGTTATTACATCACTATGAAACCCCGTGGTTTAATCCGTTGTTATTTCTATTACGTAGTTATCGTTAAATGTTTTAGTCTTGTTAGTTAAGTAAAAAACAATTATTTGATTACTTGGTTTTTTTGTGCAAGATTCATTTAATCATGCATGACAGATCTCGAACAAATGTTTAGTTTAAACCACGCTCCACAGTCCACAAGTGTGTGTCATTTAAGTCCACCCGGCAAAAGGAAATTGTTGCTCAAGTGAATAATGTGGGCTGCACTTGGGTATCATTGATCCTCTAACGTAGGTATTGAGTCTAGAACCTTCTACGCTGTTAGAATTTTAACGTGTTTACTAAGATATCTTATAAATAGTTAAGAATTAACAGCAAAAATTCCTTTTATCAGTACTCAATGAGAATAATAATTAACTCTTAAATTGTTACACATTGCATTAATTGCATATTTGTTTATGTTGTTTATAGAACTAATAACTAGTCGACCGAGCCTTGCTCGGATTTTTAATAATATTCACAACTTGAAAAAAAAAAAACTAATAGGACATCGGCATTCGAACCGGGGTCTTCTGATTTCCGGATCACCCAATGTCCCATCTGAGCTATTATAGTCTTGTACATATATAGTGGCGAAATTTGCCTTTGTATTCTAATGTTATTGTAGCTGTTTCTCATTAAAACACGGATAAAACTACATTTTTTAAAATTGAAACCTAGCTAGATTTTTCGCCCCCGAAACTACCTGTATACTAAATTTCATGAAAGTCGTTGGAGCCGTTTCCGAGATTCAGATTCTATATATTATACAAGAATTGCTCGTTTAAAGATATAAGATATCACATACTCCACGTCATTTATAAATAATTATATTGCTATGGGGCAACGCTGCCGATATTAATACAATATTTGTGCTGCAGAAGAGGGCTATTCGCGCTATTTATAACCTAGGTCCTGAAGAATCATTGAGAACAAAATTCAAAGAAATTAACATCTTGACTGTTGCTTCTCAATATATTCTTGATAATGTAATGAATGTACGAAGGCACATAAGTGAATTTGCCAGAAACTGTCATAACCACAATGTTAACACCAGGAACAGACAAACTGATGATGCCTAGTACTCGGCTAAGTCGAGTTAGTAAGTCTTTTGTGGGGCGATGTATATGCTTTTACAACAAGATCCCAGAAAATTTTCAAAACAAAAGTATTACGTTGTTCCAAAGAATTGTTAAAAAACGTTTGTGTGGTAAAGGTATATCTATAACATAAATGACTTTCTTAATGATACCACAGATTGAGAATGGAGTGACCGCCCTCAGGCAATTAAATAATAAGTTTAATTGTATGTACAATATTACTTTGTAAACATATTTATTCGATGAAAAATAAAAGCCCGCTGAGTTTGTTGCGCCCATTCTTCTCAGGTCTGAGGCATTCATTTTGGAATGGGTGGTAGTTTTTTGACTTTCAATAAGTGATGTCACATCCTATTTTGGATAAAAATATTTGAATTTGAATTTATGCATGTACTACATTATGCATATTTGTATTGGTTAAATTTAATTTTGTCGCTTATGTAAAGAATATTTTTATGTTGGAGTCCTCGGTTCAATTATACCCGAACTAAAAAAAAAGGTACTCTGGTCATTAGTGCCATTGTGTTAAGAGCAACAAAACTGTGCCCTGTACTTCGTCAGCATGGACCTCTATCACGATATGTTGATATTAGATAAGACGAGATTAGGCGGGCACAACAATATTTTTTGTTATTGAGCCTGGGCTGGTTGTAAGCGTACAATAACAGATCTCAAAAATTTGTGATAATATTACATGAGTTTATTTGTTTTCCTTTCAAAGCTTAACTACACAGCTAATTATTAAATATTACACAGTGTTACCAGTGGGAGGCTCCTTTGCACAGGATGCCGGCTAGATTATGGGTACCACAACGGCGCCTATTTCTGCCGTGAAGCAGTAATGTGTAAACATTATTGTGTTTCGGTCTGAAGGGCGCCGTAGCTAGTGAAATTAGTGGGAAAATGAGACTTAACATCTTATATCTCAAGGTGACGAGCGCAAACGTAGTGCTGCTCAGAATTTTTAGGTTTTTCAAGAATCCTGAGCAGACACTGAATTGTAATGGGCAGGGCGTATCAATTACCATCAGCTGAACGTCCTGCTTGTCTCGTCCTTTATTTTTATCAAAAAAAAAAACACTTGGGGTAAGAAATGACATTAGGTAGATTCTATCCTGAAATTTGCAAATTTCCCGAAACGTACTTACGAATTTGTTGCAGTCGAATCGTGAGTTCTAACAGGAACAAAAATATCGAAAATCGTAAAAATTTAAATATCTTTAATATCTTATCACAAAAAAGAGATAAAAATGCTTTATGAGTAGTCAAATTAAAGACTGGTTCCAAACCTCGCTTTAAAATTTTAAAACTTGAAGTATGGATTTCTGCACAGCATAAAGCATTCCTAACATTTGATATCTAGGTACTATTATAGTAAATAACACATATAAGCATATAACCAGAACTGTTACATGTCCCAACGGTATCAATATACTATCGACAAAATTCATTCCTTTTAAGGGAATGCAGTTATTATAATGACATTGTTAGAGACTGTAACCATAGATAAAGATTTATTTAATACCACAGTAACGAATTTAAAACACCAGCTCAGCAAAAAAAATTCCAAATAATATCGACAACAACGCCTAAATTTATAGAAAATGATAAGTTCAATTAGAATTTATATAGATATACTAGCTGAGCCAGCAAACGTTGTATTGTCGATATTAAGATCGCGATACAAAAGTAACTGTTGATCGTAGATGGGTGAAAATTTTAAGTTGTATGTATTTTTTAATGCTGACTCATAATCATACAAATTTAAAAAAAAATGTGAAAAACGTTAAAAAAAATAGATGTTGTCTGATTCTCAGACCTACCCAATATTCACTCAAAATTTCATGAGAATCGGTCAAGCTGTTTCGTTCCGTTCAAGGAGTTCAAAGTTTAACACCATGACACGAGAATTTAATATATTAGATTTATTATTAAGTATAATATAGTTAGTGTAGACTGAAGAGTATATGAATAAGCAAATTAGTATTCAATAAATAACAGTCTTTATTGAACACGTGCGTGTAGATGCACGTCCATTTATGTACAAAATTTTTATGTATAATAGATTAAAATTCTTTTATAAACTAACTAATCTTACTTACTATGTCGCTAGGTAAGATTTTCTTATCTTAGATTTTTCTTATATAAATCTAGTAATCCTTATTTTGTAATTATCTGTGAAAACTTGTAAATAGCCTTTAATGTAAATATTTTCCTAACAATTATTATATTTAGCTGTAAGTTTTCCAATTACAATAAAATAAAGACGTGGAAATATATACATATAGGAATCATATATCTTAATATATATAAATCTCGTGTCACAATGTTTGTCCTCAATGAACTCCTAAACTAATGAACGGATTTAAATGGAGATTACTTCATGGAGTGCAGTTTGGTCCAACTTGAGAGATAGGATAGTTTTTATTTCGATTTGGAACCCATAATTATTTTTATTTTCAATATTTGTCTTTTATGGACATATTTTCTATGAGAGAATTTAGTGACGCATGGTTTGACAGTTCCGCTGTGAAACAATTTCATTGTTACAACCGAGAGCATTTTTTACGAAATAATTCTTGATGTTTTGAAATATTATTGGCAAATTCCTATAAAACAGTTTTTTTTTATTATCTACAGAGCGTCTGTCGTGGCAGCTAGTGTAGGTTTATATATATATCTACCAAACAACCGAATCTCATTACAATGATAATTTTAATAATATATTTCACACTCATTATTTGAAACATCTGTTTTATTTATTAACACAGTATTCTAAGCTATATTAATAATAAGTTGAATGACTAAGGAAATTTACTGAACCTAAAACAAGATTTTTGACTTGTATTTGTGATAATTAATGCTTCGCTCAAATGTTACACACATATGAAGTGACCTCGAAAATCTTGCTTATTTACATTCATTTGTATACATTATATATTCAGTACAGCGATAACATAAAATAACCTTAAGTAGGTAATTATAAGGTTACTAAATAATGAATAAAAAAAGTGACTGTTCTTATGTAGGCACGAAAGTTATACTTTGGCAAAGCTTAATAAAACACAAATCCTAAATTTTTTTATTCCTCGTGATATTTTACAAAAAGTATTATATACTACTAATGAAAATATTATTATACCGCATAATTTAGATAAAGTTTATTTTAATATTATTAAAATTATTTTTTGTTGCAATTAGAAAGAAATGATAGAAAGTATGAAAGTATGGTTTGTTGCATCTCTTTACATATTATATTATAATTGAAATGATTTGTAAATCGAAGTAAATGTAAATCATGATATAAAAGAGTGGCAATGAGTTTCTTGCTACTTCTTCTCATTACCTCAAGCCTTCACGAAGCAGCGGTAGATTCAATAAGAAAAAATATTTTTTTGACATTCATAAGTGTCATTTCCGTGACCTACCTACATGAATAAAGTGATTTTGATTTGATTTAATTTGATTTGATTATACTTTCATTTTATTTTACAATGTATACATATTGAAATTTATTTAATTCTTGTCCATTGGTTGTGGTTTAGTACTCATATGAGTAACATGAGGCTTATTTATTGGTTTCCAAGCAGCACACATATATATACTTCACAAAATAACGCTACTTCAGGAGATCATGATTAACATATTATACGTCAATTAAATGGAAACACTTATGATTGCGTGATATATAACTAGGTTATATTAAGTTACTATGACGACTTAGGTAAAAGGCAAATATCTACATGTTTTAAGTAATAAGAAAATATATGCAATAATTTAAAACACACTTAAGAAGTAAATAACATAAAATGAGCCAAAACTTATAGACATTATAAAATAAACATACAAATGATTTGAGTTTTCTTTACTGTTAATCCCGCCAATATTTGTCTCTAAACAATTCGACACGTGTTTCTTCTCTACACGAGGCATCCTCAGGACGTGTTGTCTTGCCAAAATCTGTTATCAGTCTCGTGCCAGATTTTGGCGAGACAACACGTCCTGAGGATGTCAAATCATGTGTTTAATTATGGATTTCCGCAAAGTAACGCCTACTTCAATATTTTTTTTTTATTATAAAATACATTAATTATAAGAACGCAAAGATAAGCTACTTCTCTGCAGCTAATTGGCGCATTGTTTGAAACTAGGCGTCGAAAACAACAGCCTATTAGAAAACACATATATACATTGATATTTGTTTAATCATTATATGACCGAGATAATCTATTAACAGACCTGCGTTATTATATGATAGCTGTAGTATGATACAAATGCGAAGGGAGAATGAGAGCCTGGAGAAATTGATCGTAGTTGGGAACACAAATGGCAAGCGAGCCGGAGGCCGATCTCCTACCAGATGGAATGACCAAATAAAGGACTCCAGGTCCCCGAGGTTTAGCTCCGTCGTCAGAGCCGCGATGGACAGAAGCCGATGGAAACAAATAGTTCACTCGAAGTGTGGACCACTTGTTGATGACCACGATCCTCAGTCATGAGGGAGCGACTAGAGAGAGATAGTATGATACAAATGTACTACTTCATCAACTAACGTCAGGTTGTTGAATTTGGGTGTCTGAAAATGAGATGTTTTAGATGTGCGAGCGCAATGTTTACGTTACGTTCACTGCAGCAGAAGTACGCATTTCTGCTGTAGTCGATATATCGTATCCATCATTTATCACATATACTAAGAATACACTAGGGTTAGGTTATCACCTAACAGCGCGATAATACGTGGCAAATTATATTTAAGCGACCGCCCAGGGTCATTCGAAACACCACAGTTCAAGAGATGCGTTGCCGCCTTTTAAGGTGGTAGTAGCTTGAAGATCACTACGTCGTATAGATTCGGGAAAAATGCAGCCGGCAATTTAGTCCATTAATTGGCTGTGTGCGGCAAAAAGTACCTCGCTAAACGTGCGGTTGCTAGGCAACAACATGATGTTGGTGCCCTTTCGTATTTTGACGTTATGTCCGGTGAGGGGATTCGGCCGCTGGTCTCAACCTGAACAACTCTTCTGAGCACTAACCTGATATATGCGGTAGAAGTTGTAGAGATCCCACATCGCTACGAAACGCGAAAGAATCAAGGCGATCGGAGATGACATGATCGTCTTTGAGTCGAGCCACTCTTCTTTTTATGCCGTCAAATGGAAGAAACTGTTTCTAGTGAAACCTTGCCCAGAGGTGAGAACTCTATGTAACAGTACTCTATGTAAGCAAGCAGTCGCTTGAAATGAAGTGCTGTGTCGTCTTACTGAGTACACCACGCTTTTTAGAGGCCACTTTGGCCATCTCTTTCAAGTAATTGCCGAACTAAACTTTGCTTAAAAGGGAGACAGACGTTTTAGCAGCGAACTCACGTACCTACTTGTATCTTCGTGGACTAAATTTCACCGCCTCCGAGACTCAAGTTTGTTTTGGGTCTTGTCTACACTTTCCCGAGAGACGACCGGTGTAGAAGGCATACCTTGTGCTGTAGTCTGCATAGCAACGGATGTCACTGAATTGAATAGTGTAGAGCAGGGGTCGGCAAGTAGTTTTATGTGGGGTCCGGACACTGTGGGAAAATTTTAACAAGATCCAGAAAAAAACAACAGATATCAGTATTAGTTTTTGTATTTTAGTACTCGAGAAGAACTGCAAATTCAAAGTGTGTCTTCTAGGTGGGCGTCCGTTAACCTCGAACGATATTTGATATTGATGAACATGTTTCACATACATATGTCGAGCCAGACATAGTGGCTAAATTGATAGCTAGTTTTGTTTTGCAATTTTCATATTTTTCTTTATCGTATTTCCAATAGGCTTTCAATATTTAAAAATAGGCTTTAAAATATTATTCCAATAAATAAAGGTATAGAATACCTTATCTACGTATTAATTTGTGCCTGGTTTACAAAATGAATTACAATATTTGGCCGTCCGAGATTCGCCTATGACGGTCCGCCTGTTGCCGACCCTTGCTCTAGGGTTAATGACGCAGCATGCATCGTCGACAACAGGCTTGATGTTTCGATCAGTCAAAATAAGAAAATTTATTGAAATAGGCGTTACTTTGCGGAAATCCATAACTATTAAAATGATTTGAGTTTTCTTTAGTGTTAATTCCGCCAATATTTGTCTTTATACAATTCGACACGTGTTTCGCCTCTACACGAGGCATCCTCAGGACGTGTTGTCTCGCCAAAATCTGGCACGAGAAAGACGAGATCGACACGTTTCGAATTGTTTAAAGACAAATATTGGCGGAATTAACACTATAGAAATCTCAAATCATTTTAACAGTCAAAATAAAGCTAATTCGCATAACTCCTTGGGTAGCCCATAGTAGGGCCAGTTTCGCTATAAGCTCTTTGTGCCATATTCGATGAAAGGCTATTGCTATGTCCACTCACTCACCGTTAACTCTTCACTCTTAGACTCAACTGTATACGTCCATTTATGAGGGTTGAGATATTCAAGAAATGTCATCTTACGGCCGTTCCTAATATACTATTTATAGATAGATAGAGATAAATTACTACCTTCGACTGTCAGTAATTAGCTGTCAATAATCTGAAGCTGTCCCAATATACCCGATAAGTCATTCTAATCGCCTAATATTGGGACGCGTGAATTGCAAGTTCCATACAAACTTCTATCGCTGGTAAGCTATACGTCGACCCATTGACAGACAGTGTGTACGGATAAGGTGAGTTACCGTCGACAAGTTTATTGAGACAGAAAAGTCATCGATAGTTACTATTTTAATCTCAAGTAGTAGATAGACTGAATATTGGGAATGGCTGTATTAGATGTATAAAGATGGAAGTAAATTCACAAGGTTCATTAACACGGATTCGGGTCGGATGTTTGAAACATAATGTAAATATTAAACTAACAATTTCGCTTAGTAAGTAGCGTGACTCACTTAGAGCAATTGATACGATGTTTATTAATGTTAAGTTCCAGTAAGTTAATGTTATTGAACATAAGGATCGTATTGTATGTTTGTTTATGTCCAGGTTATGACTCATGGTAAACGATAAGAGGTAATATATTACTTTTTAAGGTTTATTTAATACTTATTATTAAAAAATAATTTGTTTTATTAGAATTAATGGTAGAATAGGCAGAGTAGTCAGCTAATTTTAGGTGATTAGGCATCAGCCCATCTTAATATATATATTTCTTTTGTGCGTCTGTTGTAACTGAACTCCTCCTAAACGGTTGTACTGATTTTAATTAAACTTTCTGTGTGTCTTCAGGTGGATTCGAGAATGGTTTAGATTGACAATTGAATTACCTCTTAAACGGCTGGATTTTGATGATTTTTTTGTGTGATCCAGTGAATTTGAGATTGGTTTAGATTCTCAATTCTGTCCATATAATATAATTCTCCTGCTCATGTGTACGTTAGTGAACTCCTCCTAACGGCTGGACCTTTTTTTAATTTAAGACGTGTGTACAGGACAACGTCTGTCGGGTCCACTAGTATAATATATAAATCCAGTGTCCTGATGTTTCTTTCCAGTGAACTAATGATCGGATTCTAATGGGGATCATTTCATGAAGTTCAGTTTAGTCCAACTTGAGAGATAAGATTGTATTTCGATTTGGGATCCATAATTATTTTTATTTCCCATATTTGTTTTGTATGGACAAATTTTCTATGAGTGAATTTATTGAGGCACGGTTTGACATTTATGCCTTGAAAAAATTTCATTAAAACAACAGGGAGCATATTTTACGAAAGGATTCTTGATGTTATGAAACATTATTCACCAATTCATAAGAAACAGTATCTTATTTATGACCCAATAGAACAATGTCTATCGGGTCAGCTAGTAGTATATACAAGATGATAAGAATCGTAACAAATCTTTAATTTAAAATGCTAGCAACGCTCCTGAGATTCCTCTATTGTCATGGTCGTGGTCGGCACCCTAACGGGTCACACATCACTGAACAAGCACCTTTTTAATTTACAATTGGCGTTACGGACAGTCATAAATGCAGAGGCTGTCTAACTGAGGATGAAACGGTCACTCATGTAATCCTGGATGTAATGAGCTGGGGTGGCCAACCAACGGGCAAGAACCTTAGTAAATACAAGGTCGCTCCAGGAAGTCTGCGAACACCCCAGGAGTGTTCTGAACTTCTGGAAGGTGCAAGGCTGGCTGGAATGACTGGCCAACACTGTACGCAAAATGGACCCAACTAAGCCGTCTAATTGCGGAAACAGGAGCCCTTTACCAATACCAATACTAGGTGACCCCCCCCCGGCCCCCCCTTACGCCCGTTTCGACCTCGTCTGCCATAAAAAATTACCAGTCAGTATATTTTATTCGTTGTATTCAGACAATTAAGGAGTTTCCTGCTATTCAATATATTTGGAAATCAAAATTAAACAATTTCTTAATCAAAAATAAGTGTTTAGTTTAAATTATGTGCTAAGGAAATTAACTTTTCTTATTATGTATTATACTGGTATCACAAATAATTTCGTATAGATTTCCTGTCGATAGTGAAAGTTCAGCTATATGCTTACTTATGGCCGTTCCCAATATACTATCTACAGATAGAGATAAATTACTACCTTCTACTGTCAGTAATTAGCTGTCAATAATCTGAAGCTGTCCCAATATGCCCGATAAGTCATTCTTTTCGCCTCGTATTGGGACGCGTGAATTGCAATTTCCATACAAATTTCTATCGCAGGTAAGCTATACGTCGACCCATTGACAGACAGTGTGTACGGATAAGTTGAGTTACCGTCGTAAGTTTATTAGGACAGATAAGTCAACGATAGTTACGATTTTTATCTCAAGTAACAGACAGAATGAATATTGGGAACGGCTATTAAATGTTTCCTTAACTTAGGAAACCAAAAGTGACGTCTCAAGGATAGAACTATCCTCACGGCCGTTCCCAATCTTCAGTCTATCTCCGGTTGTGGCCTACTTGAGATAAAAATCGTTGACTTTTCTGTCCCAAGTAACTTATCGACGGTAACTCACCTTATCTGTACACGCCGTCTGTCAATGGGAGGACGTATAGCTTACCAGCGATAGAAGATTGTATGGAAATTGCGTCCCAATATAAGGCGATAAGAATGACTTATCGGGTATATTGGGACAGCTTCAGATTATTGACAGCTAATTACTGATTGTACCAGGTATAAATTTATCTCTATCCGTAGATAGTATATTGAGAACCAATAATTTTGTATACTTCGCTAAGTATTCCTTAGCACTAAGATAAGGAACGATTATGAGTGCGGCGGTAAGTGTCGCTTTCATTATAAGGTCTGTGACCTTGTAATGCGAGTTCACGTACACTACACCATTTATCTGTTGTCGTGTAACGTGAACATTGAATAAGCATCATTATTATTAGTTATCGACCATGTGATACGCTGTTATCATTGACTTATTGAGGCAGGAACTCTCACCCTGAGGCAGGAACTCTCACCCGCGGCCTTATGTATATTATATTACTAGCTGACCCAGCAAACGTTGTATTGCCGATATTAAAATCGCGATACAAAAGTAACTGTTGATCGTAGATGGGTGAAAATTTGATGTTGTATGTATTTTTTTATACTGACTCATAATCGAACAAATTAAAAAAAAAATGTCAAAAGAATTTAAAAAAATCGTGTGGACCACCCTTAACATTTAGGGGGATGAAAAATAGATGTTGTCTGATTCTCAGACCTACCCAATATGCACTCAAAATTTCATGAGAATCGGTCAAGCCGTTTTGGAGTAGTTCAAAGTTTAACACCATGACACGAGAATTTTATATATTAGATTATGTAAACTGTACTTATCCATTTACTGTTGTTATGACTGATTATATATTATGTATAAATGCACGGGCAACCGCTGATTCTGGAAAGAAATTCTTGAAATTTGGAACGGTTTGATATAATAATATTCGTTGTATTTATAATATTATTATGTTCTCTAAGAATGTTATTTTAAGGCTAAAAAAGAGCGGAGCCTCCTGGCACAAGTATTCTTTATTTGCTTAAAAGGAGGTTCTTGCCACTATTTGTTGAGGAGAACTTGATAAAACCGATAAATAATATTCATTTTATATTTAATATATTTTTAGATAATACCTATCAGCCTAGCGAAACTCTCTAACGGCCGTTCCCAATATTCAGTCTATCTCTTATTTGAGATAAAAATCAGTTATGATTGTTGAATTTTCTGTCCCAATAAACTTATCGACGGTAACTCACCTTATCCGTACACGCTGTCTGTCAATGGGACGACGTATAGCTTACCAGCGATACAAGTTTGTATGGAAATTGCAACTCACGTGTCCTAATATAAGGCGACAGCTTCAGATTATTGACAGCTAGTACTAATAGTATATTGGGATCGGCCGTAAGTAAAAAACCGATTCACTCGATTGTATGAAACTTGCAGTCAGTGATAGATTGACAGATGACGGCTTTAATCTTACGTTAACATTACGTTTTAAGCAACTGTTTGCTTTCTAATTTAGCCGGATTACACTTCGTCGCCAATCGCCATACTGTAATTACTACTATTTCAAACTATGTCAAATCACTGCACGTTTCATACTAAACTAAATTTAAATTTTTACTTAGGCAGTCTCGCCTCTTATTACGTAGTATTTACACCCTCTTTGATACCTATTTGTACTCAATAAATATTGATATTACAGAAAAACAACGTAGATCTGTATATCTCGTACCAAAGAGGACCGTTCTACAAGGCGAAATTCCAAACCGAGCTAGACCTAGTGAAGTTCCACATCGCCGACGTGACCGACAAACGTATATTCGTCTCTGTCATGCACACGGAGACCGTAGCGCACCTGTACGTGTCTGAGATCAACACGAACTTCACGGAGTACAACTTCGTGTTGAGCTTGAAACAAGTGCTCTGCTATTTCCCAGACGGAAACTGGAAGGATAGTTGGCTCGAGTGAGTATAAAATTTTTCTTTTATCTTTCTTCTTTATTTTTTATTCTTTCTTTTATAAATATTGTATTTCTTACCTTACAGGAGATCAAATTAGCGATCATCAAATAAGCGTTTACAGTACTTACATAATTCATATTTTATTTGTTTATATTCATGCCGATATGTATAGTATAATATTACCAGTGGGAGGCTCCAGGATGCCGCCTAGATTATGGCTACCACAACGGCGCCTTTCTCTGCCGTGAAACAGTAATGTGTAATCATTATTTTGTTTCGGTCTGAAGGGCGTCCGTAGCTAGTGAAATTACTGGGCAAATGATACATAATATCGTATGTCTCAAGGTGACGAGCGCAATTTTTTTTTATTTTACATCTTTTGTGTTTGTGTGTACATACTACTTATACGTTTCAATATAAACATTTTTCTTTCTTCTTTCTTTCTTTCTTTCAATTGCAGTACCTCTGAGAATTTTTCGGTTTTTCGAGAATCCTGAGAGGCATTGCATTGTAATGGGCAGGGCGTATCAATTACCATCAGCTGTACGTCCTGTTCGTATTTTTGCTTATTTTATAAAAAAAAATACATTCTGTAATCACAAAGTACTGAAAAAACTGTTTCAAAAAGTACAAAAATCTTAATTTTTTAAATAAAATACAGCTCAACTATGATACTGTAGCATTTCATTGCCAAGGGTATGTCTCTCCGCCTTAAAGGTTTTAGATAAATAATACAAAGCTGTTGATTAAGTGATTCTTCTGTAAATTCCTATTTATTTTGTGTTAAGGCGACACTAAATGCCAGCGACCTTGAGCGATATGAATTCACGGCTGCCGGCCCGCCATCTATGTAACAAAGCCAATATTTTCAAAATTCTTGGGTGGAAATCAGTTTATATGCTTACAATCCTCGTTATTCACTACTAATCTGAATAAATAAACCTACACTAAAAAGTACAAGCTATAAGAATAACTTTTCTGAGAGAAGTACCAAAAAAATGCGTCACGCCATGCCAAAAAATTTGTTTAACTTCAAAGAAAAGTGGTAGTTCAAAAAGGCTCGACAGTGTTAACTATAACCAACAGCAAGCATTAGCAACCTACAAATAAGACTAAAGGATATGTGTAACAGGATTAAGTAGTGTTCATCGCTCTAAATGCTATACTTTCACCACAAAACATGTCTAAAAACACCATGTTTGCGTGTTTTCTGCTTACTCTTCGCCTTAAGGTGTTTTTCACCACGTTTTAATTTCATCTTTCTCTTAACAGTACTGGTTTAGGTATCATTGCCGATTACTAGACTTATGCAATATCGTAGAGGAATTTAAGCTTTATCTATTTTTTTTTATCTTCTTTATCTATTAATAAGCTTTGCTCTTAATAGTGATTTTCATTATTATAACACTAGCAATAAGGGATTGCTTTTAACTAATTCTAGTAGGCTTCATATGATACATAATAGCTTTAAGGGTAAATGTATACACTTTTATAATAAATTCCCAGCCACTGTTCAGGCATTATCTATAAATAAATTTAAATGTTTTATAAAAAATGGCTTTGTCGAAAATCCTACTACTCCACAGCTGAATTAGATATTCAGTGATCCGACAGCCTGGGACTAGATTATGATTATTTTATAGCAACAGCAATGACAGTACAATAATGTAATTTGATTAAAAAGAGCGCAAGAAAATTAATGCTGGGAGAGTTTCTTGCGCCGCTTCTTTTCTCTCAGAGTGACATTTGTTTCCGAAGTGGTAGTAGTATCTAGTATATTAGAAATGACATAAAAAATAATTGTAAAGGAATCAATTTTGAGAAAATAAATGCAAATTTTCTATGTCAATATCGTGTACAATTTAACAACATAGGTTCACTTTTTCAGAGACGTAACGGAAGACCCATTCACAGATTTATACCGCGTTGAAGGACTGAAAGGCATCTACATAGCATCTAAGGTGAACTCCAAATCGCTAATACCGGGCATCGAACCTGATCACCTAGTCTCGGTAATTACCTATGATCATGGAGCCACATGGTCATCCATCGCACCGCCAGCCGAGGATGAGAATGGTGAGATTCTTATTCTATTCAACCTTAGATCATTTATACATCTAGATAGACTGTGACAGCTGTGAAGTCGTCGAAAACAATTGTGGTTGACAGTTAACCTCTATTATGAGTAATGCACGCGCACAAACACATAGTGACATACAAATCGCGAGTGTAAGACGTAGCTTGTCACGCACACTAAAGTAATAAACCTGGCCTGTTTTCATCGGTTGTCTAGCATCAAGAGGCTCTTTCAGAGGTATAAATTATCTAAGTATTCAACTATATACATTTTTTTCTATTAATATAGTTACCTGCTACTTATTTATTTTTATTCAATACCATTATTTTGGTATTAAAAAGTAACAAAAGGTATAATTATCTGCATTAACTTATAAGTTTTTATACAAATTATTTAAGTTTTCTTTAGTGTTAATTCCGCCAATATTTGTTTTTAAAAACAATTCGACACGTGAATCGCCTCTACACGAGGCATCCTCAGAACGTGTTGTCTCGCCGAAATCTGGCACGACACAAACTGTGCCGAATTTGACATTTTAGACAATAAAGCGCGGGGATTAGCCAATAGACTAGTACAACAAAAAGAGTCTCGTGCCAGATTTTGGCGAGACAACACGTCCTGAGGATGCCTCGTGTAGAGGCGTAACACGTGTCGAATTGTTTTTAAAAACAAATATTGGCGGAACTAACACTAAAGAAAACTTAAATCATTTGTATAATTATGGATTTCCGCAAAGTAACGCCTAATTCAATAAATTTTCTTATAAGTTTTTGGCATAATATAGCTTTCAGTGAGGTACAAATTTAATTACATCGAAATAAGTATTGACGTTGTGGGCGTTTAAAACGACAGCAAGTAAAACAGTCTTACAAACACACGGTATAATAATCAGAAAGAAACGTTTCACTTCACAAAGGCATAATAAATTAAGTAATAAGAACGTTGCCGGCATGCGCATGCGACACAACCGCCTCGCTCGATAGTTCTACCCTGACTGCCTGTTCAGAGCTCGGCGCTCGGCCGGCTTCCGTTCTCGCCCGCACTTGCACCGCACGCAAATTACGCCTGAGCTGAGACGAATACATAATCTTCTCTGTACTCGCTTCTTATGCTCGCCGTTCTTGACTACGACATATAGATAAAAACACACGGGTCGGCAACGCTCTTGTGATTCCTATGGTGTTACAAAAGAGTATGTTTGTGGTAATCACGTACCATTCGGTGAGCCGTATGTTCATTTAACATCCTGTTCCATAAAAAAATTGTAATAAACGGCTATTATAATATGACTCTTAAAGAAATACAATAGAGAAGGTACAAGTCACGTAAATCTAATGTAAACTATATTTTTTGTTTATTTTAGGCAAGCCATTTAATTGTCACTTGGAGAATTCGTGCAGTTTGCATTTATGCCAGAAATTCAGTCAGCTGTATCCAGTTACAAGGTAAGAAATCTGTTAAATAAAATCAAATCAAAATCAATCTATTCACGTAGGTCACGGAAATGACACTTATGAATGTCATAAAAAAATAAAATATTTTTCTTATTGAATCTACCGCTACTTCGTAAAGGGTTGAGCTAATGAGAAGAAGTAGGAAGAATCTGATTGCCATTCTTTTATATCAAGATTTACATTTAAGTATACAAATCATTTCAAATTACAATATAATATGTAAAATGTAAAATGTAAAATGATCTCAAATAGTCAATGTCTTACACGAGTAAGTCAAAAAAGTAAATGTGAATTAATGTTATGTTAAAGTGTTGTCAGAATAATTCCCAGTATTCCCACAGGAATTTCGTTATATGTATTTTCGTCTTTCTAGTTTTTATGATCAATGTACAATGGTGAGATGGAGTACTTGTTTTAGTAGTGACTGTCTCTGAAAAGGAAATTTTAATTTTGTTAGATTAGTGATGATGGGTGAAAGTATATTGAGTGCACAAACAATAATAGGTCAGTTTCATCATTTCATAAAGTATGTTAAATATAGAGTTTTTACCATAATAAATATGAATTCAATCATAATTTGTTAAAAAATTAAAATCATCGTTTGAATATCTCTCTGTCACGTGACCGAAAACTCCGACCACCATTTTGTGACGTCACTATAGCAAAAACAATTTCGTTTTTAGCAACACCAAATCGATACGAACTATGAAAGTTCGTTTTTATATTTAGAACTATCATTATGGATAAACACTGTTTATTTGACGTTTCTTTGTTAATGTTATTATGACGTCACAACCATAGCGGCTCCCTTTTTAACAGACTTCAAAAAGGAGGAGGTTATCAATTCGATCGATATTTTTTTTATGTATGTACATCGATTACTCTGAGATTTATGATCCGATTTACGTAGTTCTTCTTGATCTGTTCTGTTTGATGCGAAATAGATGCCATTTGGTCCCATACAAATTTCACATAGTTTGGCCCAGTAGTTTTCATTTTATGAACATTTATAATATGAAAATTTTCGTCTACCTGGATGACATAATTGTTTTTTTGTGTATGGCTTTTTTTGGAGTTTTCATCCTTTGACTATATATTATTATTAACTGACACTAAAACGTAAAAAATAAAAAACTACCAATCAAAAACTGAAAAGTATCAAATAACTAAAAAATTAATTTAATACACCTATGCAATCCTGATCCTTTATCATTTAAATTTACAATCTTAGTATAAAGTGGAATTCTTTTGAAGAATTAAAAGTACCAGTTGGCTATCGAATCTTTACGATCGGAGATTAGCCTATTGTGGATGGAAGTTTTGAGAAAGGTTGTAGTAGCCGTGTTTCACTGTCAAATCGACGATATGTTGAAAAAGAAGCCCGGCTCGAAGGACTAAGAATAAGATAACAGGCTGAGAGAATTTAAAGGCTTTCCATTGGCCCTTTAGCCAGGACTGTAATCTCTATTTAACTTTACGAGATATAGACGTGATAATAGTCTTTGTTTTCATTTACTAATCTTATCGCAATAATCTGTGTTTGTGCAAATAAACAAAAAAGGTTATCGCACTGTGTGACGATGTGCGATACGCCGTAGAGATTATCGCTTATTAATTTGATAACAGTTAAATCACGGAAAATGTTTTCGTCTACCCATTTAGCGGTTTATCTGCCTTCAATACCCATGCTTCTGGTATTGTGCAAATAATTCGTCTTACGATGTAGAAATCGAAGTATTGGTAGTGAAGGTAAGTAATATACTTTAAAAACAATAAAT
Source organism: Leptidea juvernica (assembly GCA_949711755.1). Classification (NCBI taxonomy): domain Eukaryota; kingdom Metazoa; phylum Arthropoda; class Insecta; order Lepidoptera; family Pieridae; genus Leptidea; species Leptidea juvernica. The sequence goes on along the minus strand of CATIXQ010000016.1, from coordinate 3,533,060 downwards.
ATATCATAAATATAATATGTACCATTGTTAATGAGAATTCAGAAACATACAGTTAAGAGCTAAGTAAATAATTTTAAATATCAGCTTGGAGAAACTCTCTTAGAATAAAGCGATTCATGCGATTGTATGAAACGTGCATCATTGATAGATTGACACATGACGGCTATAATCATGTAAAAAACAGAGATAGCCGAAATCCACTACGTTCTAAGCAACTGTTCGCTTTCATTCTTAGCCGGATTATACTTCGTCGCCAGTCGCCATATTGTAATTACTACATTTTCAAACTTATGTCTGATCACTGCACGCTTCATACTAAACCAGATTTAAATTTTTACTTAGGCAGTCCCGTTTCTTATTACGTAGTATTTACATCCTCTTCGTTAAATATTACCAAAATTATTGTAGTAAAGTTATGTTACAATTATATAGTAATAGTATCTATTGGTAAAATGTTTTATTTTGATTTTTTTTTATCTCAGATTATAAAGGACATAGTTCGTACACACGTTGGTATAACTGTGAATTGTGATGATGATGTGTAAGAGGGTGACACATTTTTGTCGGTGGTGGTATGTGTTGCTTTATATTTAAGCTGTTTCTTAACGAATTTTTCCCTGGTGAATTGTAGGTGCTGTACAGAACCATACACTATGCATTGTCTGTGTACCTACATACATAAATATACTATTTTAATATCAGTGGGAGGCTCCTTCGCACAGGATGCCGGCTAGATTATGGGTACCACAACGGCGCTTATTGCTGCCGTGAAGCAGTAATGTGTAACCATTACTGTGTTTCGGTCTAAAGGGCGTCGTAGCTAGTGAAATTACTGGGCAAATAAGACTTAACATCTTATGTCTCAAGGTGACGAACGCAGTTATAGTGCCGCTCAGAATTAATGGGGTTTTTCAAGAATCCTGAGCGGCACTGCATCAGCTGAACGTTCTGCTCGTCTCGTCCCTTATTTTCATAAAAAAAAATACAACTAAAAATCACATACTTATGCCAAAATTTTAAAGTTGTAATATATTATATAAAAAAAGGTTTATATTTTATATAATATACATATTGTCTCAGCTAATTGTAAATAAATAACAAGGGCCATATGTGGGCTTTAGAAGTATATTACCGGCCTTTGGCGGGAGGACGGTCTTTATTTTAATATCCTAAACTCGTATCTGTGGCTGTGTGAAGAAGACAATTGAATGCTTAAGAAACTTATTCTAAATATTTTTGCAGCCCACCGGGAAATGTCATTAACAATGATTTGAGGTAAACAGATCTGTCTAGAGAATGCTTTGATACATGTTTTGCATTATACTAGGGAACCGTTTCGATGTTCATTGTCGTGCAAACCGAGGGCATACGCTTCTTTATTTTACCGTTATCTCATGTTTAGACTGTCATTTCATTGCACGTGTTTTTAATTCTAAATTTGAATGAAAATTGGGTTGAAAGTATTCACAATTAAATGTGAGACGCACATTAATATGTTATTGTTTTCATTATGTCATAAGCCCTGCCGATTGAGAGGGGGACATGTCGCCAACTTAGTGACGTCACGCAGGCGTGCTTCGAATATCAGTACCGTTCGCAAAACAGTTTGGCAAATGCGTGTAAAAAAAGTGTAAATTCAAGCAATTGTTACATTAAAGGTAGTAACAGAAGAGGTGATTGATGAGTGTATTCTTTAATAATTCTGTTTTTTATGTTATTTGATTTGTTAGTTTTTTAACGGACCCACATTTTCGTTAAATTGAGCAGAATAACAGTAAACCGCCAAGCTGAAATAGGATTTTTTTTTCAAAATATGCTTAACATATAAATTATTAAAACATTTGATTTTCTTTATTGGTTACCTATCATCGGCTCATATTAAAGACATTTAAAAATACTTCATAGATGATGAGAGATACTTCACGTATGGAGTTAAAGTTAATAAAAGAAAGAAATATTCAAATATTCGTTTATATTCATAGATATTTCAAATAATTATTATGATAAAATATAAGTTAAATATAATAACTGATAATTAAAAAAAAAACGAAAACTGTCCACACTATATGACAAAGTACTGTCCCTTTATCAATTTGCGGGTATTATGCAGTTGATCACGCCTGAAACGATATTCATAATGATTTTTGTCATGCTTTTAAGTGTTAAAGTTGTGGTAATATAGGCTTGCATATTGTTCAGGTTATGGGGGTACAATTATTTTGATCCCAGTCGTGTAACCGATGTGGTGTTTTAATTATAACTGGTGGGTCGATGGTGATCGTGCTCAAGTTAGTAACGAAGTATGACTTATTTTTTAGATCTGCAAGCATTATGAGCTCAAAGTCAGCACCAGGCGTTATTATGGCAACTGGTGTCATTGGAAAGTCACTCAAAGGTATTCCTGGTGTGTATCTCAGTCGAGATGCAGGTCTTACTTGGAAACGGATATTGAAGGATTATTACTTCTTCAATTATGGTGATCACGGCGGTGTATTGGTAGCTGTGAAGTACTTCAAGTCGAGGGGTGAGACAAGAAGGATTCTCTATTCAACCAATGAGGGAATGGACTGGAATTCTTATGAGTAAGCTTTATTTTTTATTCTTAAATCTGTTAGTTACTGCAGGTTGTCTGAGACAGTCTAACCTAAGTCTCAGGGTATCGGGGTCAGAACTATGTGATTGGGGTCGTATCACATTACGCTACGACTCAAATCATATTGTATGGGGTGGGTCATGTTGCTCGTTTCGTCACTTACCATAAAAAGGCGAAATCAGATTATTTTAGACAGTCAGTTGCTAGTAAGCAAGAAGTTATGAATCGTAATTAAGTCAAGAATGCCTATAATAATATTTAAATTAAACTATCTAATAATATGTTGAATAGTTTGAAAACTACGTCTAAAGTTGAATATTGAATTTATATTCCCTTTGTACGTAATATTATTTGATATCACCATCATCATCAGCCGGGAGACGTCCACTACTGGATAAAGGCCTCCCCCAAAGATTTCCACGACGATCGGTCCTGCGCTGCCCTTATCCAACGTATCCATCCGGCGATCTTGACCAGATCGTCGGTCCACCTTGTGGGGGGCCTACCTTATTTTATATAATCAGAAAAAAATGTCAACTTGCAGATTTATACTCTTTATGAAATTATGCACAAGTGGCACGCTATGATTTTCGTTTTAATATATAACAATAGTGACGTTAAAAAAAATCCATCAAAAATATATTATCCATAAAGAAGAGCAATTTGTTCCTTCAAAATTTGTAGGTAAACGTGATTTAATGAGTGTGGTTATATTATTATGTTAAAACAGACATCATAGCTTAACGCAAGTGTAGGTGTTGTACAACTTGATTTTTTTGTAGGTTCAATGCAGAGGATTTACGTATCTATGGGTTGATGACTGAACCCGGTGAGAATACAACAACATTTACAATGTTCGGATCAGCGAATGAGCAACACCAATGGATCATAATAACTATAGATCTTTTCAATACATTCGCGCGGAACTGTACCGCGGAAGATTACAAATTCTGGTCGCCCTCCCCTCCCAACTCAACCGTACACTGCGTCCTTGGAACTAAGGAGATATTCCAAACAAGGATGCCTCATACCAACTGTTATAATGGCGTTGGTTACGTCAGACCAATAAAAAAAGTAATTTGCCAATGCGGTCGGCGGGACTATGAATGCGACTTTGGATTTGTTCTCTCAAGCAACGTGTGCATAAAAAATCAAACCCTAAAGTTTGATCCATACGAAGTACCCTCAAATTGTCAACCCGGACATTCCTACAAACGTACAAAGGGCTACAGAAAAATTGACGGAGACGTCTGTGCGACGCCTTATTACACTCCATACGAACCAGACACAATACCCTGCCCTCTCGAAGAACCATCTGAATTCATCTTGGTCGCCCTAAAAGATAAAATAGCGCGAATTAATTTATCTGACAACACAACTGTTATAGCTATCACTGGACAGGAAAATATCCTGGCCATCGAATTCGATATGAAAAATAACTGCATCTATTGGTCTGATACAGCAGTTGATACAATTAACCGCCAGTGTTTTGGTAATGGAACAAAGCGAGAAATTATCGTCGATACCGATCTAGCAAGTATCGAGGGGATGGCCTTGGACTGGATATCAAACGTTTTGTTCTTTGTTGATGGGTTGAGGAAGAAAATTGAGGCTGTCAGAACTGACTTGAGCAGTCAAAATAGAATGAGAACAACGATTCTTGATGCTAAGGTGCTGTCGCAACCCAGAGGCATTGCTGTCCATCCCCGTGCTGGATTTTTGTTCTGGACAGATTGGGATAAAAAGCACCCATCAGTTTCAAGATCTCATCTTGACGGTAGTAATGTCAAGAAACTTTTCACTAATCCGGTAGTCCAGTGGCCCAACGGTATTACTATTGACCAAATGGCGGAAAGAATTTACTGGGTTGATGCTAAGGAAGACTACATAGCCAGTGCGGATTTGAACGGACAATATTTCAGGCGGATTTTGTGGCACGATCGGAAGGTGTTCCATCCTTTCGCTATTGCGGTGTTAAAAGATAAAATGTATTGGGACGATTGGCAGGCAAAATCAATATTTATGGCTGATAAAGACACAGGAGCCAACGCTATAACTATAGATGATTCTTTCACTGACCTCATGGATTTGAAAGTGTTCGCGCATTTCATGCAACACGGCAGTAATGCGTGTTCGTATAAGAACACAAGTTGCGACACGCTGTGCCTGGGCGGACCCGGAAAAACATTCTCGTGCTTGTGTCCTGACGGGTTTAAGAAGGTTAATGGGAAATGCATGTGTCTCAACGGCATGGAACCATCTGCGAATATGACGTGTATGAAGATCTCTGGAACTTGTACTCCCGTAAGTTATTGTTAACATTTATTTTATTAGAATTATTTCCGTAGCGCACATACTTTGTTTGCACGACTGAGGCTTTTTTTTTCAGATTCTTTGCTCATCTATGCTTGTTCGAATAAATAAGAATGATAGACAGGAGATTTCTTTCAGTATCAGTTCACGAATAAGAACGGAATAATGTATAAATTCACGGTTCATGTTTCGGCTTTAGTTCGTGAATCACACCAGTACTAGAAGTCTATATAAAATTCTATTTATGTGATGGGCTGAGTTGAAATTGTATTAGGTTAAATAAAAATCAATAGTGATAGACAGTATGTTGTTTTCAGAATGAGTTTACGTGCAAAAATGGAATGTGTATAAATAGTACGCTGCGGTGCAACGGTTACAACGACTGCGGAGACCAGTCGGACGAGAGCGGGTGTCTGTGCGAGCCGCCGATGGTCGCGTGCGGAGACACCAGCTGCTACATGCCGCAGTGGAGGTGCGACGGGGACATTGACTGTCCGGACATGACTGACGAGAACGGTAAATGTCATGTTATTCTATGAAGAAGTTGTCATGTTATTCTCTCACACATCGCATTTTTCTGCCGTGCAGCAGTAATGTGTAAACATATTCGGCCATACATTGGCATAAAGTTATAACTAAGCATAAACCAAGAATATGTAAAATGTTTACAAATAGACATTTGCTTACGAACGGTTTGTTCGGACGTATAACGTTTCCCGCGTTTATTTACAAGGCAGCTTGTCATTCGGAAAACTTCAGAATTATCAATGTATTGACAGTGTTGTCAACGATATTGTAAACATTTTGCATTTTCTTTGTTTATCATCAGTTACAGCTTTATACCAAGTTTATTTGTAAGGCCGATTGTGTTTCGGTTGTAAGGGAGCCGTAGCTAGTTAAATTACTGGGCAAATGAGACTTAACATTTTATGACTCAAAGTGACGAGCGCAATTGTAGTGGCGCTCAGAATATTTGGGTTTTTCAAGAGTCTTGAGCGGCACTGCATTGTAATGGTCAGGGCGTAATTAGCACCAGCTGAACGGCCACTCGTCTCGTCCCTTATTGTCATCAAAAAACATCGAAAAGTGCTTAGTCACCCCCCACGACATCGTTTGGGCCTGGGACATTACTGCCGCATTTTTCTGGGACATTACTTCTTATTCTTCTTACGTTACGGGAAATTTGATTTTGAGTATTTTTTTTACCCTTTTTCTATGATTATTATTATTTTAATTTTTTTTGTACATCTTTAGTTTTTATTTGAAAGTTTGAGTATGCAAAGTCATACATATGTATAATAAATGTAAACTGATGAATCTGAAATTATGATATAAAAGAGTGGCAATAAGTTTGGTGGTGGTAAATGACAGTGTGTTGAAACATGCATAAGTGAAATTTTTTGAACTACATGGATAGATATTTTTTATTCGATTTTACTTGTCCTAACGTGGACCTTCCATTGTGTTATAGATTGCCCGAAGAAGAACTGCAGTGAGATCCAATTCCAATGTGGTAATGGTGAATGTATAGAGAAGAGATGGGTCTGTGATGGAGATAACGACTGTAGGGATGGATCTGATGAAAGGAATTGTACAGTGAGTAAATTTTTTCTTTACGAGCTGACCCGGCAAACGTTGTTTTGCCATATAAATTATTTTTAGAGTTAGACCTTCCTTAAAGACCGGCAACGCTCCTGTGATTCCTCTGGTGTTGCAAGAGATTGTTGGCGGCGGTGATCACTTAACAACAGGTGACCCGTACGCTCGTTTGTCCTATTACATATTCCATAAAAAAATAGACCGTTTCGTAGACATTGCAACATTACTTTTATTTTTTAAATAAACGTAGCCTAAGGTACTCCTTATTACATCCTTTACCTGCCAATAAAAGGCCCGTCAAAATCGGTCCAGCCATTTTAGAGATTAGCCGGAACGTAGTAAAAACGATTTTTTAAATATTACAAACAGACACTCCAAATTTATTTATATGTATAGATAAGCAAAGTGTTATTAAAAGTCAAAGAACAAAAAACAGTTGTCTACAAGAAAAACACTTGGGGAACATGTTACATTTGCAATTAATTAAAGTGCTTTTATAACCAAAAAATATTACCTTTTTTGTTTTTTCCGAGTTTTTTTTTCGAGAGGCAAAGGCACAAATATTGAGAAGAACTGGCATTCAATTCTTGCAATTTTTAAATTTTGCAGGAAACCATTTTGTTAAAACGACCTGACCCACTGACCTGCAGTGACAACGTGTTTTCATGCGGCAACGGTAGCAGTCTTTGTATACCCAACTCGTGGGTGTGCGACGGAGAATGGGACTGCCCCAGTGGCGAGGATGAGGAGAACGCCAAGTGTATGAACTCTACGTGTTCTCCATTTATGTTCCGCTGCCCTAGTGGCAAGTGTATATATAGATCTTGGGTGAGTTATCTTTTTTAAGTAAAAATTCTTTAGAAGTTCCACCTTCGCACGACACGCCGCAAGTTAGGATATCATCCCCACCATCTGGATGTGTGGCGGTCCTCCACAGTGCGGTTTTCAAGTAGCTTTCTTCCTCGTACTACGAAGCTGTGGAATGAGCTTCCTTGTGCGGTGTTTCCGGGACGATACGTCATGGGTACCTTCAAAAAAAGCGCTTACACCTTCCTTAAAGGCCGGCAACGCTCTTGTGATTCCTCTGGTGTTGCAAGAGAATGTGGGCGGCGGTGATCACTTAAAACCAGGTGACCCGTACGCTCGTTTGTCCTCCTATTCCATAAAAAAAAAGTGTTTTTATCTGGGGATGGGTATAAAATGTTAAGCTCGCGTCAGGATACATGACCTGATCGAAAAATCGTAAGAAAGTCGTTGTAATAAATTTTATACGTGTTTTGGTACCAGGCGATCATAGTTGAAAAATAGATTGTCTTATGTATGACGCGAGTATGCCTTAATATATTCTGACGTCATTTTTTTTATTTCACTAACTCACTGAACAAGCAGTTGGTTTGTCTGATTAACGTCAGCGGCATCATCTGCCCTTAACAGTTGGTAATATTAGTAATATTGGTGGCATAGTGTACTAAATATTTTATTCAAAATAGGTTTTTTGCTTAGATAGTTTATTCGTCTAAATAGAGTGTGTTGCTGTTAAAAAAACGATAAAAACAGGAGGAATATTCGTTTAGTGTGCGTGACAAGCTTTGTCTTACACTTTTACGCGATTTGTATGCCACTTGCATGGATAGTTCAAAATAAAGGTTAATCTCAATATTTTCGTACGTTTTCGTTTTACGGAAAGTGTCACCATTCTGTTTGTGTGTGTGCATTGCTCCAAATAGAGGCTAACGCAATTTTTTTCCACGTTTTCACAGCTGTCATGGTCTATTTAGACGTATTAATGACCTAAGGTTTTTTGTACTGTTATTTTTAGTTATTTATCCTTATAGCTATGCCTCAGATATGAGAAAAACCGGGGCCAGAAAATGGCCCTCTTTTTTAAATGAAAATGTCATGCGATTTAATTTTTAAAATAATATTTTTATCAAAAATAGCCTGAGGGCGATTGCTCCATTCCCAAGCTCTACTTTAATTTTGTAAGTCGTTTATGGTATAATAAACTTAACCAAAAGACCGATTATTAAGTATTCTTTTGAATTTTCGAATACATTTTGTTAATTTTCTTGGAATCCTGTAATTAATATACATAGACTTTATAACTTAGCCGAGTAGGTGCCTCCTAACAAGTTTATAATATTTTTTGTACGGCAATCCTGTCAACTATGAAATGTGTATCTTGTGTGGCTGCAACGTTCGTACATTGAAACATATGATCTTTTTAAATTTTTATAAAAATGTAAATTTTTATTAAACAATTAGGTGTATAAATCAAATACGCATGTATACTTTTAAAAGTATATATTATTTACTTTGTTAGTGACATTATAAAACATTATCAAATGATTAGTGTAGGGTAATCTTTTAATTCGATCACATACCCGAAGACGTAGTGTTTGTAGGCCCCCACAAGATGGACCGACGATCTGGTCAAGATCACTGGAGTAGGTTGGATGAGGGTAGCGCAGGACCGATCGTCATGGCGATTTTTGGGGGAGGCCTTCCGTCTGAAATGGAATCTTTTAATTTGATACAAACATATCGTAATTTGTGCAGGTATGCGACGGCGAAAACGACTGTACCGACGAACCTGCATCAGATGAAAAGGACTGCACAGGGACCGGTCATTCGAAATTAATCCCGCGACCGACGGACAAGCCAACATTCCCGACGAACGGTTCCTGCCTCGATTGGATGTTTAAATGTGACAACGGCAACTGTCTGCCATACTGGTGGCGTTGCGACGGCATCAACGACTGTGGAGACAACTCCGACGAGACCGCGTGCGGACTCATCGCGCCAGACACGAGCTCAGTACGTCCGGAGCACGATGCCACGCGCCAGAAGTGGTGCACGAAGAATCAGTTCACATGTTCACCGGGTGAGTGTTGTGTATACAGGGCGTCCCAAACTTATGTGACATGAAGGGAAAGTACTTGAAATATCCTAGATAGGGTATTTTACTGAAAGAAGCCAAGCCTTTATGTTATTTTTAAAAGTTAGTAATTCTGCATTCAAAGATTTTTTTTAGATATCGCTACTTTTCGAACGTCGTCGTCGGCAATAAATAACATTCTTGAAAATTGACTCAAACATTTTACGTTGTTCCTTTCTTTTAAATTCAAATATTTTTATTCAAAATAGGATTTCAAATCACTTATTGAACGTCAAAAACTACCACCCAGTCAAAGAGACTGCCTCAGACCTGAGAAGAATGGGCGTAAGAAACTCAGCGGGCTTTTTTTTTTAAATATAAAATGTGGATGACAATGTGATATCGTACAATAAACATTTATAATTAAAGAGCCTGAGGGTGTTCGCTTTAAAATACTATGTTACTTAAAAAGAGTTATTAGTTATTGGTCATTCTTTTGATTGGCCTCATAAAAGAAGGAGTGTTTTTTTTACATTTAAGTCGGTACCGATTCCCAGTCGAGGTAAGTAATTTTTAGAAAATCTTTGAATGCAGAATTACCAACTTTTAAAAATGACATAGTCTTCTTTCAGTAAAATACCCTATCTACGATATTAAAGGTACTTTCCCTTCATGCCCCATAACTTTCGGACGCCCTGTATAGTCCAATGACGTTCTATACATATAGACAAATAACGTAGTATAAAAACAAAGCCACAAATTACACCATAATAAGCTTCGACTGCTATATACTATACATTGCCAGATTAACTCCAGCTGTTTAAAATATTCTTGGTCAATAAGTAGCAATGTAAAACATTTATTTAGTTCAGAATTGATGTTTACATTGTCTTTATGCACACTTTTGCCTTTCCGCTATCAGAGTGTGATTGACATGTTCTTATATGTGTAAACAACGTCATTAGTTTAAAGTTATTAATTTTTGTTAAAGGTCGTGTTGAAAATGTTATAAAACTGCACTTGTTTAGTTTTTCAGTATAAATCAAATGCTATTGATTATTATACTAATGAAATTTATTTTTAGGACATTTTGAAAGAGTTAAAATATTTGGAACTAGTTGATTGTATCATAATGATGCAGTCACATTCAATTCATAATATTTCATATATTTCCCTAACGTTTCGCGCAGGGACTGTACACATCCTTACGAGTCCTCCATTTATTAAGATTTTCCGTAACCTGTTAATCATTCGGTTATTATAAATTGAATACTATAAAGAGGCAATAAATAGCTCTATATTTCATAAAGACAGCTAATTATAATTATTTGACTCTTACTATCTTCTATTATTTTGACTAATTTCAATCACAATCCCTCTGAAAACGTGATCTGGAAAGGTTTCGAGTCTAATGTTAAAACAATTACACGCGTTTTAATTCTTTAAAATGTATTTCATTTAAACGTGTTGTACTATTTTACCTGCGTAGGGATCCACATTCACTCATTTAAAACACTGACTCAC
>CATIXQ010000016.1:3460352-3508890 GCA_949711755.1 Leptidea juvernica | reverse complement strand
CGTGTGCGTTGAGTCTACATCCCTACAGTTCTGCCGACAAAATGACCAAAAGTGTACGTCGTGTGCGTTGAGTCTGTGAAATATCTGCCAAAGACATTTTGCGCGCAATGCAGACTCGATAGCACATAAAGTGTGTCATACGCGATAGGCATAAGGGCGGCCATACACATTCGTTTTTCTTATTCAGGTTTCCTGATATATGCATATCATACAAAAATTTTGACTTGGCTATTGTTCATGGACACATTGAATAGATTATTGCAACAAAAATGCTCGATATAATAAAATGCAATCTATGTATATGATTGTATTGTCTTGACAAAGTAATTCCTTACGATTACGATTATTTGGCTTTTTCATTTTCTTTATAATTTAATTTATGACTGTTTTTTGAATTGAGTTTAAATGCCTTTCTTAAACAATATCATATATTTCCTTAACAGGTACAGTCATAGTAACGAAGAACACAAGTGCAATAGTGGAGGGGCTGAATGCGTGCGAAAGTTATTTATTTACCGTTGGATTGAAAAATGGACCCCTGGCACTTATGAAGGAGATTATCACCAGGGAAAATCCAAAGTAAGTTATTTTTATAGCATCCCACAAAACATAAGAACTAAATTTACCTTTTGTTTATAATTCGTGGTTAAAAAATAAATGAGTAAAAATACAAATAAAACATTTATTTTATGTTAAAACATCTTGTAAACTCCTGTCTATGTATATGTAAGTATTAACATTAGTAAATTTATGTAAGGTAAGAAAATTATTAAATTTAACTAAAACTTAGTTTAATAACAATGCAAGCACAAAAATTAATAATAATCATAAATCATTTGAAACTAATGAGCGTATACCTTATACATTTAGATATAAACTAGTTTTTGTTTCAATAAAATCAAGCCTTTCCATATAATTTAAAATAACATTTCTTACGGCGCGAAATGCGCGTGACGTCATAACATCAAGCCGGCTATGAGAGAATGTAGTGTACTGACGTCAAAGAGGCCAAGCTAAACAACTTAATATTCCTACTTATACGTTGTATCTAAAATATTTTTACTTATTTATGGTATTTTTAATAGAGCATACTATGAGATAAACTTTTTGATATGCCTTGCCAGAAAGTAATGGTTTTGACAACGCTAAAAAAAGTTTTAAAGTTATGATAATTGGGCCTTGCACATTGAATCACTGAATCATAGTTTATAGTTACTTCATATCTATATTATTCATTGAGTCTGATGTTATTTTTGAATGAATGAATACGTGCTCATTTTTGTTAAAACTCCTGAAAACATGAGCGATGGCTCATTCGATGAGGAATGACGTGCAGAAAAATGTTTCAAACGTAAAGTACCACATAAAAAATTGCAATTGATCCTTAAAAAGGCGAAATTTCCAATTAAAAAGTTCCCACTCCCGGAACTCTATCTCTATTATTTGTATTTTAATTCAACGCCGAAAATAGGTTTCCGCGCGCCTGTTACGCTCTCGGCGCACTGCCACTAAAAGGCGATATGCCGCATTTAATCAGAATAAATTCCCGTTGGAATTAATTATATTACAATATTTTTAGTAAATAATAATTACGAGGGTAACTTTGAAACCTTTTTTATTAGCTTTTTGCAAAGTTTTATAATTAAAAAGGAGCGAGGCGTCATAATTTTTTTACTTGCATCAAATTCGGACGTAGAATAAATAGTTAGGGCAAGCAAATAGTGTTAAATATACTTCATCTCTTAATTATGTTTTATGATACTTTAAGTCTAAAAACGAGAAAAATTTCAGAGCCCCTGTGAAAGATCTACGCTTCGCTTTCAACGATGAGAAATCTGAGCTTCGAATATACTGGAGGGCAAACTGTGACATTATAAAGGATCCTGTCTCCTACAGGGTATGTTCCACACGACAGTCAATAAATGTTAGATAACATTGCATAGCACCAGTGGGAGGCTGTTTTGCACAGGATGCCGGCTAGATTATGGGTGCCACAACGGTGCCTATTTCTGCCGTGCTGCAGTTATGTATAAGCATTAGTGTGTTTCGGTCTGAAGGGTGCAGTTGCTAGTGAAATTACTGGGCAAATGAGACTTAACATCTTATGTCTCAAGGTGACGAGCGCAGTTGTAGTGCTGCTCAGAATTTTTGGGTTTTTAAGAATCTTGAGTGGCACTGCATTTTTTTGTTAACTTAATAAATTGTTAAATAACTGCCGTTTTATATGTACACATACTTTTAACCTATAAATTATAAATGAAAATTATAATAAACCATTAAAGTTGTTATTATATTATATTGACAAATTACCATTTTAAAACGGTGATTAAAAATGATTATTCTTTACATTTTGATGTTGGTGGTTATTACGACAGATGAGATGGGGTAAATTTAGTTTTGGAACACTTGGTCGCTACGTGGCCCTTGTTGCATCGATTTAAGGCTCATAATCCAAGATATTAAGTTCACGTAATTTTGACATTGCAATTGCAAAGTAATAAGTGTTTTGTGTCTTATGGCAAGTTATGTGTAATATCCTCTCCTCTATTTGATACAGTTTATTGCTTGGCTTACAGTAATTTTTTCACAACAGTTATTTTCTCGCAATTGTTTTTAAAACTTCGCACGAAATGTGTATTGTTCATGAGAAACGCGGTATTTACATACCATCTCGAGTGTACATACCGCTATAGTACACTAGTTCTTTAAGCTAAAATGAAATGAGATTTAATTTGCAAGAAACATTGTATTTAAGATGTTATCATAATATTATTAATAATCCAAAATGTTTCGTCAATCGACATGCAAAAATATGTTATAGAGTTGTCTAAGTACCAAAACACCACTGTTATACTGAAAAATATCGGATGACACAATTCTATCATTAATATTAATAAATTTAAAGTTTAAAGATATTATAATAATTATGTGATAGTTTAATAATTCATTTAATACTTTGGTATTATGTCAACAAATTTAATATCACAAAAGTATATGTTATAACAGCGGGAGACTCCTTTGCACAGGTTGCCGGCTAGATTATGGGGGTCTAGATTACGGCGCCTATTTCTGCCGTGAAGCAGTAATGTGTAAACGTTACTGTGTTTAGGTCTGAAGGGAAATTGCCTAGTGAAATTACTGAGCAAATGAGACTTAACATCTCAAGTCTGTATTCTGTCATCTGTCTCAAGGTGACGAGCGCAATTGTAGTGTCGATCAGAATTATTGGGCTTTTCAAGAATCCTGAGCACTGCACTGCATTGTAATGGGCAGGCCGTATCAATTACCATCATCTGAACGTCCTGCTCGTCGCGTCCCGTATTTCCATAAAGAATATATATATAATTAACATACAAATGTAGTATGTTATTGAATTGTATTTTATATGTTTAGTTGGATGTAACTGAGCGCACTCGCGAGAAGACGAGCCGGTACGAGCTACCGGCCTCCAAGAACGTGTCGCTCACACACACGTTGGTCAGAGTGCCCGTCGGCGGCCGCTATGACGTCTGCTTGAGGGTACGAAGTGTTCGATGTATTTAGTGAAATGGATTATGATTACTTTATAGCAATAATGATGACCGTACAATTAGTGTATCTTTTATTAAAAGGTAAAAAGAATGCTGCGGGAGTTTCTTGCGCGGTTTCTTCTTTCAAAAAGAATTCTAATTTTGAGAAAAATAAATCCCATAACAAAATGAGCGAAAAAAATAGGTCACTATCAAGTATGAAATGTGGCCGGCTCTTTACATTTATAAGCTAATTAATTCCGTAGGCTCCTTATTGTACACACGACGTACAATGTTTTTATCGTATTTAACATTATGAAGGATATCTTGGGGTAAAACGCATTGTTTGAATTTATATTTATTTTTAACATAATTTAATAAATGTATATTCACTAAAAGCAATCTTCTTTTTATGCCCTATGCTCCTCTCCTCCAGGGCATTAAAAATAATAGGGAAGTTACATGCCCAAGCGATGCTATGCCCATAAGACTTAGGGCATTTACCAGTGGGAGGCCCCTTGTACAGGATGCCGGCTAGGTTATGAATACAACAACGGCACCTCTTTCTGCCATGAAGCAGTAATATGTAGATATTATTAGTTTCGGTCTGACGGGCTAGTAAAATTGCAAGGGGTTAGTAGCTAGTAAAATTACTGGGCAAATAAGACTTAACATCTTATGTTTCAAGGTGACGAGCGCTATTGTAGTGCCGCTTTTGGGTCTTTCAAAAATCCTAAGCGGCTGTTATTGCCAAAAAAAAAAAAAAACATTTTGATGTTTATGATTTTAAAATATTAACAATTATTGTTCATTTTGATATCGTGTATGTATGGCAACAGACGGCGACACCCGGAAGCAGCGAGATATGCGGTTTTTACAAAACTGGTGAGATAGAAGCGCCACGCTCCCTTGTGGCTTGGCAGTCGCCCAACGGTCATATTCTGCTCACATGGGAACATCCACAGCTCGACCATACGCGAAGGTAATTTAAACACACACAATTCTAATCATCACTCTATGTTTCCGTTTATAATTCACAATAAGTACTGACTACTCGAACTTAGCTTATATATGGCATGACACCTAACCGTGATAATGCTACCAACTGTTAGTTGGCACTGCTGTTGAGTCAACTAACTTAGATGAATCAAATTACAGTTAATTTAACTAAAGATCTGTATATTATATGCTGTTGTAGTTATTTATTCAAATCATATTTAAACTGAAGTGATATTTATGTTAAATAATATTACTAAGACAGTCATGAATAACAGTAGTTATTTAAATGTAATTAATTATTGGAATATCTTATAGCTCCATTAGGTTGGTAGCAAATCTTACCACATTAACTAATCAATATAATAATTTTGTTGACATATATCAGAGAGGGCAAAGTAAGAAAAATCAACATCCCAACCCTCAGTCTCTGTACCGTTTTATTTACTCATGTTTTGCTATTTGCTATGCTATGCTATTTTCAGTTTATTTGTAAACATTTTGCATATTCTTGGTTTATTCTTAGGTATAACTTTAAACCATGTTTGTTTGTAAGGCCTTTCATTTTAAAACTTACCGTATCAGTTCGTAAGTAGGTATGGAGTCACATCTTGGAACTGCATTTAACTAAACTTATTATTATTAGGTGGACGTGTCTTCATAATTGTTTCGGTTTGAAGCCTAAACAACTCATACGATTTTAATGAAATATAACACACATCAAGCGTTCAGAAAACTATTTAGAGCACATTTTGTCCCGAATTAGTAAATATAATAGATTTATCCTAAGATAATTTATACAACTAGATAGACTGTGAAAGCTTTGAAAACGTCGAAATAAAAATATATTTTGAGTACCTACAAATGGAGTGAGTGTAAGACGTAGATTGTCACGCACACTAAAGTAATACCCCTGGCCTGGTTTTATCGGTTGTCTAGCAGCAAGAGGTTCTATCTAGAGTCTAGACCATAGTTTCTCAACCTTATTTACTCACCGCCCACCGTGAGAATATGTTGTTTTCTAGAGTATTTTCGTGTATTTTTTTGCCTTTTTAGACTATATTTTATATTTTATCTCAATGCCCCTTAATTTTCTCTGGGTTTTCTACTGCCCCCCCGAATGTCTCAAACGCCCACAAGGGCGCGTTATCGCCCACGTTGAGAACCTATGATCTAGACGTATTAATGATGTATGGATCTACCATTGGTTCCAGTGTGAAGTATCAAGTAATCGTGTCAGACAAGGAGATCCCTGAAGACCTGCTGCACCCCACGGAGGACATGCGCACGTACGAGGCGGAGTTCTCCCCGCTGCTCGTGAGGTACGGGCCGCCGGGCGACGGGCCCGTGTTCGTGAGCGTGCGAGCTGTCACCGAGGACGGCTACTACAGCGACCTGAGCGAAGTGCAGAGCTTACTGATGACGGGTTCGTTTTAGAACTTACACTTATTTTGACGGGTTGGGGCAAAAAACACCGTCACGCATATTCGACACCCTGACTATTTTATAGCAATAGCAATGACAGTACATTATTGTATATTTTTATTAAAAAGAGCGCAAAAAAAGAACGCTGGGAGAGTTTCTTGCGCCGCTTCGTCTCTCTCAGAGCGCCATTTGTTTCCGAAGCGGTAGTAGTATCTAGTATATTAGAAATGACATCAAAAAGAATTGTAAAAGAATCAATTTTGAGAAAATAAATGCCTTTTATGTCTTTCAGCTGGTCAACTAGACCATTTGTATGATACTACAGCTACCAAGCCTCTTGCAACCACAACCAATGGACGAGAGTTAAATTATTTTCAATATATTATACTTTCAATTTATATACAAGTTTTAAAATAAAATAAAAATATTTCTCTCTAATTGTATAAAAATAATTTAATGATATTTAATTAGTTACACGTTATTTAACTTAACTATTTTCATTGGTTGTATTTAATACCTGATTAATTACGATGTTGGATTTTCTACAAACGTAAAATAGCATGAGGAATATTTTTTTAAGGATTTTTGTTGTATTACGCCAATCAAGAATAACTGTAAATACAACACTTTCTTTATTCCGACCAGTTAGTAACTTCGGAAGGGCCGCGCTCAGAGTATGTTTATATGCCTTGTTTAAAAGTAGACTTTACCACGTGTGTTTAAAATGCGGAAAATAATTATTGTATTACTCATGCGGGAAAAGTAGTATCTTGGGGTTCGCTGTTGCAGTTGAAAAAGAGCCGTTTGCCCATTTTATAATTACGGGTGAGTTTTCGTAAATGAAACTGTTGTTTGAGTGCGAATTGTTTACCTGTCAATTCATCAAGTCATCTGTAAATTGCTAAAATAAATAAAATAATAAAAATAAAAAACAATCGAAAAATCAAAACCGAATTGATGTTGACGCGTCTGACAGTTTAATTTAATATATACAATTTTATCATTTCAGTTACAAAAGTTTAAAAGTGAGTATGGAATCAGAAATAATACATAAATCGTCGCATTTGTTATACAAAATAGTACTGCCCACGAAAGCGAAGTTGAGCGAAGCGAGTGCGGCCATTCACTTGAGTTGCACAATACTATTTCCCCATTTTTGTTTAATAAAATTGGTATTTGTAACCTTTTCTTCAAAAATGTTTAAACTGTAAAAGGCATTTATTTTCTCAAAATTGATTCCTTTAGAATTCTTTTTGATGTCATTTCTAATATACTAGATACTACTACCGCTTCGGAAACAAATAGCGCTCTGAGAGAGAAGAAGCGGCGCAAGAAACTCTCCCAACATTCTTTCTTTGCACTCTTTTTAAATTGTAAATTATACTTGCCCAAGTATTGAACTGTTTTTCATTGATATCTTTCTTAGTTTTATTTTTTCGATAATGTATTATAAAACGTCGGCGGCGCATGTGCTATTGTCATTTCTCCTAGTTCCTGTTGTTTACCCGCGCATTCGGCTAGCGTCAACAGTGAAGAGGAGAATCGGAACTATTTTTCACAATGTACTAATACTCACCAGATTAGAATAACATTATAATATTATTAACTACAGAAAACGCGCGAGTTGAATGCAGAGTATCGTATGCCTGATAGTGCTGTGACCTAATTATAATTGATGACCATAATTATGAGTGTGTCGAAAAATTTAAACAATGCTTCAAAAAATTCTTTTATTATTTTTTTCATCATTTTAACCTAATAATTATGCTTCGCGTTGAATATCTCAAATATGTGCTAAGGGAACGATGGCTGGTCCATGCGTCAACTCGTGAACGGGTGCTGCTTGTGGTGCCAGGTCAACCTGTTATGGTTAATAAATCATTGTATTTGTTGGATGCAATTACTAATTGTGACAGTAATCACGACCATCATGTTTACGAAGCATGCTTACATAAACAATCAGTTCAAGCTCTAAAGGTTGATGCATCCAATATACGATAATTTATATTTATACAGTTAATTATTTATTACTTTTCCTGAAATAATATTATATAGTACTAGCTGATCCCGCAAACGTTGTATTGCCATATAAAGTAATATAAAAATCATGATTCAAAAATAGGTGTTGATCAAAAAAGAGTGAAAATTTTTAGGTGCATGTATTTTTTAATGCTGAATCAGAATAAAAAAAAAATAAAAAAAATTGTCAAATAATTAAAAAAAAATGTTAAGGGTGAACAACCCGTATCACTTAGGGGTATGAAAAATAGATAGTAGTCGATTCTCAGACCTGAATACGCATATTGAATATGCATATAAAATTTTGTTAAAAATCAGTAAAGCCGTTTTGGAGGAGTAAGGTAACAAACATTGTTACACGACAATTTTATATATAAGATTAAAACACGACTCATAATATATTGGATGCAGCACCTGATAAACTAAATTGTTATGTTTATTATAGCCATTGTTAAATACTCTATTTGAATTGAAAAGAGTGGCCGTTGAGTTCTATGTTCTTCTGACGAGCTCAACTTATTACGAACATATGGTAAATTCAGTAATTTATAAGAAATATTTGTAATGATCACTCAAAAGCGCTTAGTTTAAGCCAATTTGAATGATGTTTTTTTTGAACGGAACCTGATGGACGTGGATCTGTATTTATAAATAAAAACACGAGATCGCAACTTTAATATTAACGCGATTAAATGGTAAGCGACGACTATGGAACAGCGTGTGAGGCGAGGCGTGCGGATAGCAGGGGAAATGCTCTCGTTTTTTACCCTAGGCCCCGACTGCATAATACGGGTTGCAGACCAAGAGCTAAGCTAAGTTAGTTTAGCTTAGCTCGCATAGCTCACACAGTTTTCCATACTTGTGTGCAGACCGCAAACTATGCCAACTAAGCTATGTGAGCTAACTAAAATATGCGAAGCTAAGTTAGTTGTGTATGCCGATGCGCAGCTACACGAGCTAAGCTAAGTCCCTCCCGCTACCCCGCACACCCTTTGCACATCCTTCGCCAGTGCTGTCCAGTGTTCTGGCAGTGCTTTGGCTTAGATGTTGGTGTGCACGCCATTTATTTCTATCTTAGCCTAGCCTAGCTTGCTTGGCATAGCTTAGTTTAGCCTTGGCATAGCTAAGCTAGAAATAAATAGCGTGCACATCAACAGCTAAGCCAAAGCTCAGTCAGTGTTGCGTAGTGCGTTGAAAGGGTGTGCGGGGTAGCGGGTAGCTGCGCATCGGCATACACAACTAACTTAGCTTCGCATATTTTAGTTAGCTCACATAGCTTAATTCGCATAGTTTGCGGTCTGCACTTAGCTTAGCTCTTGGTCTGCAACCCGTATTAAACTTACGCGATAGCTGTAGAAAAACGAAAAAAAAAACTTAGGTTGATGACTGATGTATTGATATGTTATTGAATGCCAGGATTGGAGGAGCCCGAAGCGATCGTGTCGACGAGTGGCGCCGTGCTGTGGGGAGCTCTGTGTGCGGCGCTGGCTGCCGTCGTGCTCGGCGTGTGTCTGTTGAGCACCACGCTGCGGAACCGGCGCCTGCACCGGTCCTTCCTGCGCCTGGCCGCCACGCCCAGATACGACAGTCGCCGAGGGCAGGCCACCATTGAGCATGGTGAGTCGCACAAATTTTGAATTACCATGTCTTTTGTGGGGCGATGTATATGCTTTTACAACAAGATCCCAGAAAATGTTCAAAACAAAAGTATTTCGATATGAATTTTTGAAAGTGGGAGAGTCACGCTGCCGTCTTATGACGTCAGCACAATCGGGCCAGACTCGTCCGGGCTACTTACCACACTCGCACAGAATACCGGCGTGAAGTAGCGGCCTAGTGCCGCTATGTTTCGCATAGGTTAGTGTCGAGGACCGGAGGCCATCTCCCCCCGCTCGGGCTGCCCCTCGTATTCTGGGGAGGGCACAATACCGCGTATGTCACAGTACAAACAGGGCAGCAACACCACGGCACCCCGCTCCACGCTTAACGTGGACTTTTGTAACATACGGGGAATTCACTCCAACTTAAACGCCGTCCACCACCACCTTGAGACGGCGCAGCCGGGGTATGTGTGTACGTTAGGGAGGATATCTGCTGTCGCCGTCTCGGCAATTTTGAGGGTAGGGACCTGTCTACTCTCTGGCTCCGCGTAGATTTAGAGGACCGCGTCCGCATCTATGCGTGTGTCTACAGGTCCCATAGTGGTAACGCAGAAACGGATCACCTCATGGGCTGCGTTCAAGCGGCATTTGATGACGTGCTTGCTCAGATCCCCTCCGCTGAAATCGTAGTCTTGGGTGATTTCAACGGGCACAATGCCGAATGGCTTGGATCACGTACTACAGACTACGCAGGGCGATCTGTGCATAATTTTGCATTGGCGTATGGTCTGTCCCAATTGGTTGAGTCGCCAACGCGGCTCCCGGATGTGGATAGCCACATGCCGTCCTTATTGGATCTTCTGCTGACTACACATCCCGATAGTTACCAGGTCTCTGTCGACGCCCCTCTTGGAACGTCCGACCATTGCCTGGTCAGGAGTGTAGTGCCTATCCGACGCCAACTTCGCAGACCACCAGCGACCCGCCGCGTATGGCACTACAAGTCAGCAGATTGGGATAGGATGCGTTCCTTTTTTGCATCCTACCCTTGGGGCAGGGTTTGTTTCCCTTCGGATGATCCTAGTGCCTGCGCCGTTGCAGTAGCCGATATGATACTGCAGGGCATGGATATTTTTATACCAAGCTCTGTAGTACCGATCGGTGGCAGATCACAGCCCTGGTTCGATGCGTCAGTTAAAGCATCATCTGACTGCAAAAAACGGGCGTTACGAACTTGGGTTGCGGCGCTGGGCTCAAAGGATCCGAACTGCAAAGTTCTGAAGAGGAAATATAACCGTGCCTCCAGATTTTTTAAGCGGCAAATCGCCCGTGCGAAATCGAAGCACGTCGTAAAAATTGGCGAGCAGCTTTCCAGCTACCCGACCGGGACACGCAAGTTCTGGTCGTTGTCGAAAGCTGCTCTTGGTAACTTTAACCAGCCGTCCATGCCGCCGTTGCACATGAGGAATGACACCCTGGCCCATACGGCAAAGGAGAAAGCCGATCTCCTGTGCACTCTTTTTGCCTCCAACTCGACTCTTGACGACAACGGAAAAACACCGCCGACCATCCCGCGATGTCAGAGCTCCATGCCTGAAGTACAGTTCCGACAGAAGACTGTTAGGCGAGTTCTGTTTTCGTTGGACGTCAGGAAGTCGAGCGGGCCTGATGGCATTTCTCCAATCGTGCTTAGAACGTGTGCCCCTGAGTTGACACCGGTGCTAATGCGTTTATTCCGGCACTCTTATTCCAAAGGCGTAGTCCCTGACTCATGGAAGTCAGCCCTTGTCAATCCGATCCAAAAAAAAGGAGACAGTTCGGATCCGGCAAACTACAGACCTCCCTGCTCTCCAAAATCATGGAGAGCATAATTAGCCGTCAGCTCTTGGAATACCTAGAGGGTCACCAGTTGATCAACAACCGACAATACGGCTTTCGCCATGGTCGGTCGGCAGGTGATCTTCTGGTATACCTAACACATAGATGGGCTGCGGCTATTGAAAGCAAGGGGGAAGGCCTGGCAGTTAGCCTGGATATAGCGAAGGCCTTTGATCGTGTATGGCACAAGGCGCTCCTCTCAAAACTTCCATCATTTGGGCTTCCCGGGAGCTTGTGCAAGTGGACCTCCAGCTTCCTCACTGGGCGCAGCATACAGGTCGTTGTCGACGGACATTGCTCGAACCCGAAGCCCGTGGATTCTGGAGTGCCCCAAGGCTGTGTGCTATCTCCCACGCTGTTTCTTCTGCATATCAATGATATGTTGGACACCTCCAACATACATTGCTATGCAGACGACAGCACTGGTGATGCCGTATACACGGGCCATGCAGGTCTCTCTCGGGAAAACGTCGAGCAGTGCCGGGAGAAACTTGCCTTCTATCGAGTCCTCTCTCGAGAAGGTCGCGGAATGGGGTAAGTTGAACCTTGTCCAATTTAACCCCCAAAAGACTCAAGTTTGCGCGTTTACCACTAAAAAAACACCATTTGCCGTATCACCGCTCTTCGAGAACACTTCCCTGAAAGCCTCGCCTAGTATCGGAATACTGGGTCTCGAAATCTCGAGCGATTGCCAATTCCGTGGCCATCTGGAGGGCAAAGCCAAATTGGCTTCGAAGAAACTGGGCGTCATAAATAGAGCACGGCAATACTTCAAACCGGCCCACATTCTAGCGCTCTACAAAGCGCAGGTCCGGCCTCACATGGAGTATTGCTGTCATCTCTGGTCTGGCGCACCCCAGTATCAGCTCGATCCATTTGACCGCGTGCAACGCAGAGCAGCTCGAATTGTCGGGGACCTAGCGCTCTGTGAACGGCTGGATAACTTGGCGTTGCGTAGAGACGTCGCTTCATGGTGTGTCTTCTACCGCATTTATCACGGGGAGTGTTCCGAAGAGCTGTTCAACCTGATTCCTGCCGCCGAATTTCACCTTCGCACGACACGCCACAAGTTACGATATCATCACCCACCATCTGGATGTGTGGCGGTCCTCCACAGTGCGGTTTTCAAGGAGCTTTCTTCCTCGTACTACGAAGCTGTGGAATGAGCTTCCTTGTGCGGTGTTTCCGGGACGATACGACATGGGTACCTTTAAGAAAAGCGCGTACACCTTCCTTAAAGGCCGGCAACGCTCCTGTGATTCCTCTGGTGTTGCAAGAGAGTGTGGGCGGCGGTGATCACTTAACACCAGGTGACCCGTACGCTCGTTTGTCCTCCTATTCCATAAAAAAAAAAAAAGAATTGTTAATAAAATAAAATACGGTCTCAATAGATATGGTCGTTCTAACAGTAGGTACTGTCGTAGGTACTGTAGATCTTAATAATATGTATATATAAACTACAACTAAAATTTTTAAAAACAACTGTCTCAGGTTCTATCAAGCATGTAACCGCGCGTTTTGTACGAAATTTCTTGCCTCGCACAACCACTTTGTGGAATCTACTACCGGCAGCGGACTTCCCGAACAGATACGACTTAGGGACCTTCAAGAAAAAAACATACTTCCACCTTAAAGGCCGGCAATGCATTTCTTGACACACCTGTTGTTGCGGATGTCCATGGGCGGTTGCCTCACCTCTCTCCATCCCGTGAGCCTCTTGCCCGTTTGCCCCCTCTCATATAAAAAAAAGCAAAAATATGTCAAGAATGAACAAGGTATATCTAAACACTGTAAAACATTAACTATACAGGAACACATTGAATACACAATACTTAAACAAGAATTCTTCAATGAAAATCTACGCATAAAAATGGAACACTATACATACGCGGGCGAGACCTACAAACAATTGCGCACTGAGCGAGGTAAGATCTTGTACGGTGAGAGAACAACAAGCTATAATGTTACTCGCCAAATTAATCAACTACCCTCATTTCTGTCCAATGCAGTGACACACATAAAAATATTAAACAGATACTAAAGGAATATTTCCTAGGTAATCTTTGATCGCATTTGTAATTAACAACGAAGACAGAAACCTGGGAAATCCCAGGCATCCCATGATCTTTTTTGAAATATCTGTTTTTTGGTTTCTTCGGAGATAGTTTCATATATTGTAGATTTTTTTATAGATATTAGTAATTGTATGTAGGTATAGAATTTAATGTAAAGTCTATATTATATTTGTTTTGTACATTTTGTAACATAAGGTGTAGACTAAGATAATGCATTGAGGTCAAACCTCTGTGGTTTTTAGAATGTATTTTATTTGTACATATTTTGTAAATTATTTTATAAAAAAATTAATAAAAAAAAACGCCAGCTAAACCCTACGAGATAGATCAATATAATGCACTATTATAATATAATGTCCAAAGTATTGTACAACTTTTAAAGTCTACAAAAAAAAATCTGAAATAGTATATTATGTCTCTTTTACCTCTTAATATAATAACAATTTTTTATCCTTTAATTTTTATATGAAATAATGGCTAATTTACGAAGCGATTATAAAAACAATGCAACATTATTTAAATCCCTATCCCAAATATGTTCTTTAAATATATTATAATTGTTCATTTAATGTAAATTATTATGGCCCATTACTTAATAATTCATATAAATCTTTTCAAAGATATTACAGATTTAAAATGCAGGGACATAGCGGTTGTGGCGGTACCGGCCGGAAAAGCATTTACGGCCGCTCCCAATATTCAGTCTATCTCCGGTTGTGGCCTACTTCAGATAAAAATCGTAACTATCGTTTACTTTTCTGTCCCAATAAACTTATGGACGGTAACTCACCTTATCCGTACACCCTGTCTGTCAATGGGACGACGTATAGCTTACCAGCGATAGAAGTTTGTATGGAAATTGCAATTCACGCGTCCCAATATAAGGCGATAAAAATGACTTATCGGGTATATTGAGACAGCTTCAGATTATTGACAGTAGAAGGTAGTAATTTATCTCTATCTGTAGATAGTATATTGGGAACGGTCGTAAGTCTGTTAACTTTTGACAGAACAAAGTCTGTCCGGGCACCTACTTCTTTTATCAATCATGATAGAACGTTAAATAATTCAACAAGTGAAAATTGTAAAAAAAACATTTATAATATGAGATTAATATTAATTAGTGATTGTGTGATGACTAATTTAATAAACACTACACCATTATATAATTCCAGAAGACGATGACGTGCCCCCAATCCAAGGATTCTCCGACGACGAGCCGCTAGTAATTGCCTGAGCAGCTGAAATGTGATTATATTGTGATCTTTAAATTTTTATTAAACTACCCACATATCATTCAAATTTGCCAAGTGATTAAGTCTTTATTTCTAGCCTTCATTTAAGTGATATTATTTTATATTTAGTGGGTAAAGTTTAAAACATACATATGATTTATTTGTATTCATTCTTTAGCTAGTCGTTATTTCAACGATAAGTATTATAGTATTTAGGTTTGGTGGTTATATTTTGTTTTCTTTCTTTTTATTACGATTCAGTACCGTTACCGAAATAGGACTGTTGTATTGTCGTTTCGTTTTTAGTCGTTCTATAAAAGTACATCGACAATTTTAGATTGTCTTTAGGGCATTATACATAACAACATTAATAGTGTAACGCATTTAAGTTATCCTAGTTTTCTTGAAAAATATCTTGTTTCTATTGCGATCCATATATTACAATAAAAGCAATTTAAAAAAAATGACTGAAACAAAATTATTTAATGGTTTGGCAGAATTTATATTTGAGTTTAGTTGTTATAATTATATTATTATTGTTATCAGGGAAACGGATCGCAGGTGTAAAATGAAAGACTTTTTTGTAATTATAAATAATTTTTTAAACGGTATATCATGACTCAAGTTCGACACCAAAGATTGCACTAAATGTTAGAATTAACGTATTTTATGTGTATTTAATGTGTTGAATACATATATAAATATATAGTTTGTATTGAGCAGTCTATAAGTAGTTAATCTTTTTGTGTTGAACGAAATTGAGAGCGTTTAGAAACTATTTCATAAATCACTACACATCATATCACTTTTGGCATTTGAAATGTTTGTAGAAAAATCGAATTTTAATGTTTTTATTTTTTTTTACAATCTGATAATACCTTACTCAGTTACAAATTAATATTTTGACACGGTTTCCATTGCGGAGACTGTGGCTTGAAATAAGTAATAAAAACTTGGCCCTATATATAAATATCTACTTTTATTTCCAATAATAAGATGGATGGATTTTGTCAAACATTTTGTTTAACATACGGCCATTAGCCATATTGAGGTTAGTAACCATATTAAATAAATATCTATGCACCTACTGGTGTATTTTATTCTGTATTTTTCTAAATTTACCAAGTGGTCGTACTTAAAATGGCTGGATTTATAACGTATATAGCATTCGCAGAAATTATTAGTTGGTGCATAGATTTATTTATTAAGTATTAATTACATCAACTATGTTATAAAAAAAGAAATCAATTTCTTAGTTTTTGTTACACTTATGGTTTGTAAAGTGGCTTTAGAACAGTTCAGTGCAGCCCTGTTTCACTGCGACCAATGTGATCTATTGTGATCAAAATTTAAAAGAGTGTTTATTACACACTTACAGGCAGCTGTTTTAGATATATATTTTAACACAAATACTGTAAACTTAACTGACAACAATTTAAAAGAATTTATATTACATCTGTTTTTAATCAATAACATCATCTATTATTGTTATCAATAAAGTTTCTATCAAAATAATCAATTTCTAAGTGTTTATTACATTGACAGGCAGCTGTATTAGACTACAATTAACTATTTAAAATAATTTATATTACATTTATCTGTAATTAATAACATCAACTATTATTACAAAGAAACCAACTTCTAAGTGTTTATTACACTACAGGCAGCTGTAAGTGTAATAAACACGTATAACTGTCTTATAAATTTTTAATCACTGAAAATGTCAATAATTAGATCAACTTTACGTAACATTAAAAAAGTAGAAGATATATTAATTGTTGTGATATGTGTGTGTAGTGGAATGCCTAACAATTGAAGTACAGAAACGCTCTCATTGTTGTCGTCATAAAATATTAATAATAGTTACGATCTCGACATTCCCATGTTTGTGAGTAGTTTTTATTTAGTTCCTATTCAAATTGTAAACGCCTCATTATAGATTCTTATGATATTTATTTTCATGTTTATTATGTAGCGAAATTTGTAATTTTGTATGAACATAAATTTGTAAGAGTTGCTCATTTATTTCAAGGTTCTAACGATAGATATGAAAATTATAAAATGTATGAATAATATGAGTGTTTTATTTATTAATGTGTCTTCCATTGTTCATTGTTACAACCCGCTTAAATTATATTTTGACCTGACGACGATGACGTCACATCGTCGCTTTATCAAATTATTCTATATTCAAAACTGAGTATCGAATGTCTATACACAGTATAGAAAATCAAAGGACATTTATATATTTATTTAATATAACTTAAACACTACTGTAACACACTTGTTTAGATACGGCCCTGATATAAAATCCACCGATAGTAACATTGAGTTTAACATCCAAAAGCTACAGTGCAAATACTTCAATGATTTTCAAGACTATCCTTATAAATATGATTTTAAGTGAAAAATGCATATTTAAACCAGAGGTTTATTTACCAAATAAAATAACTTATCAAAATTTTAACGAAATAGTTACAATCAAGCCACTTACAAAGTAATTTTGAATATAACTACTTATACAAGTATGTAAAATAATAGACAAGAATTGCTAGATTAGTTACCTTATAAACTAACATGTACTAAACATATAATTTATTTTATAAATTTTCGTTATTAACGCTACTGTACATAATATGAAGACTTAGGCTGAGATCTATAGAGCGTATTTACACTTTGCTCAGACTTTACTTACGTAAAACTTAGCTGAGTGTAAGCTTACCCGAATATTTGATTTAGCTTTTAAAGTCATTTGCCAGCTGAAGTTATACTGAGCTTAAGATAAGACAGCGCAATCCAAAAGTCGTTTCGAGTTTTATCACACTCAACTAAGATTTTCGTACCTAAGTAAAGAAAATTTATTGAATTAGGCGTTACTTTGCGGAAATCCATAATTATACAAATGATGTAAGTTTTCTTTAGTGTTTTTTGTGTTGTTTGTTTTTAAAACAAAATATTGGCGGGATTCACACTAAAGAAAACTTACATTTGTATACCTAAGTAAAGTCTGAGCAAAATCAAAGAACGTTTTAAAGATCTCAGGCTTGGTCTATATTTATAACTTACCTGACAATTCATTGATCTATAATATCATAAACGACCCTGGCAACCCACTCCAACACTGGCAATGTAAGTATGACGTCATCCCGCCACACAGCAACACCGACAAGCGACTGTCGTTCTCTTCCCGCGCATACGAGAGGACCTCCCACCCCCGTCTGAAAGCAAAATCGAAGTAAAATTCGGCTAACTTTGAAAGTGAACAGTTGAGCATAGGCAGCTAAATAGAGCGATCTCCAAGTCATTGACTCGCGATATACGCCGCCACAATACAAATTGAAGGCGGCCAGCGTAACAAAGGCTCAAAAGTATTCGCACGAGATTTGTCTATTGGGCAGAGCCAACTGACGAAGCTGAATACCGGTGACGGCAGGGTCGTTTCGCTAAACCCGATCTTTTGTTGAAAGTCGAAAACTTCTACAGACAGTTATACACAACCGCACGGCCACTTGTAACCAACAAGGCTGAAGACCGAAGAGCCAAATTAACCCGACACTATAGCGAAGATATCCCAGACGTAAGCCTGTACGAGATTAATATGGCCCTAAAACAGGTATAAACAACAAGGTGCCGGGTGATGATGGAATTACAGCATAGCTGAGAGCTAGTGTTACTCCTGTACCTAAGACCTTCCAGAAACTATTAAATTCCGCCATCCTCGAGGGCAAAACGCCGCAAAAGGGCGATAAAATGGTTTTGAAGAACTATATAGGCCCATATCACTTCCGAGCCATGTACAGGGGGCACAATAAAAGTTTTGCACTTCTAGCTAGTCGGAACTATTTGAATTTCGAATGTTATATTTTTTGAAACGTTGCAACCTTCTTAGTAATAAAAAAAAAACAATTGGCGTGAAATCATTTGTCAGTTGTTTTTTATCACACATCAGAGTTCTACGTACGCAACGAAAATGGAATTAAGTCGAAAAGATTTTAGAGCGATGATTATTTATGATTTTAAAAGTTCTCTCTCTCCGCAAGGCTGTGCCGCTCGTCTTCAAAATTTTTGAAAGAGGTGGGGTTTCTTTACATGACGAATTTCGTGAAGGGCGGCCTTCAACTGCCGTCAACAAAAATAATTTGGCTACTGTTAAGTGGCTAATTGAAGAAAACCCGCAGATTACTCTGAGACAATTCGAGGACTATTGGGGATTGATATGAGCCAAATTCAGAAAATTTTACACGAAGAATTAAAAGTTCGGAAACTTTGTTGTCGTTGGGATTCCTCATGAACCGACAGCGGAGCAGAAGCGGGCTTGCGTGGAATGGTGCAAACGAAGGTGACGAAACGTGGATTTATTGTTTTGAACCCGAAAAAACAGCAATCTTGTGAATGGGTGTTTGAAAATGAGAACAGGCCAACAAAAGTGAGGCTGGTGAGAAACATTGGTAAAAAATTGATCGCATCATCAAAAAGCCGCGTTCTTCTACATCATCACCTACAAAACTAAGTCATTTTTAGCTTCCGCAAAAGTACAACTCGTCACCCAACAATGCACAGTATATACACATTGAACTTTTCACAAAATCCTTCAATTTCACAAAGATATACACAGGCCACTGCACTTACGTTGCACAATACGTCAGCTTTATGGCTACAGATATACTTCACCCATAAAATAGTGTCTAACTAATATATTTTTATAATTATCAATTTACTTATCGCATGCGCTAGTCACCCAATGCGGCTTGAGTATTCAAAAATGAAAAAAGTTGTTCGTTGATACTTTACCACAGTATTGTGCGAGTCAACCGAAGCGCAGAATGCTTCCGTTGGCATGTCCACGTCTAACTTCGTAAGTTTTTCATTGCAAGTTTTCGGTGTCAGTATAGACGCCCTCTGCCAGCTTGGTCGGTGATGTATTGCTACGAAAGAAAATTTCATTCGTTCGTTAGGAAGTGCAATGGTATTAGCCGTGATATTAGCAAGTGAAGCACCATTATGATAGTGTGTGTGCGGTTACGGGTTACACAATTTTTTCTCCCTTAAATAATCATATATGGCCACAAATACTTATATAGTATCGTTTTTACACTTTTTCACAACGCACGACGGCATTTTTAAAACATTTTATTGAGACGCAAACTGATCTGTCACAGACGATGACAATTCTCATAATTGCCGCCTATCGGCCTGTAATAGTGTAAATGTGTGTGGGTCTATGTATTTACACGTTAATCGGCTTATTTTGGTGCTACACTGTTATGTAAGGTGACACGGAGTCCTTATTTTTTTACTAGTCCGTGGAAATGTAGACATGTTTTAACGCCACGATTTCTAGGAATTTAATTGAATAGAAGTCCACCCGCATGCTTCCATGTAGGTATATTTAGTTTACACAAATTAAATTTATGAACGATGCGGGACTCGAACCCGCGACAAACAAACAAGCTATGCTATTCTAATTCACCGGAACACCACGGTCGCGCAACCAGTCGCCGCTACAAACAAAATGTATACAGCTCTATAGAAAGTTACTCACGGTGTCCGTTTGGTTACGCATCCAAATTGGTAGGGTGGCCAGGTCGGTCGCGTCAAGAATCTGGTGTCTGTATGCTGTCTAGTTTGGTAGTAATCGTGGTGACCCCGTGAAATATAACTCTTAGAATTAGTTGGCAGTGTAAGATACTCTTCGTGTCACAATTGTAGACTAATGAATAAAGAATATTTTATTATTGGTGTGAGTTTATCTATAACCAATGGAATTATGTAATAAAAGCATGAGACTCAATAGAACTCAATGCACACCAACAAGTGATCGTTAAATCTCCTTCTTAGTAAAAAAGTTGTTACCTTCGTCGTAGCCACCCCATCCAACAAAGAAGCAGTCGTCTCCCACGTGAGGGTCCGACATGCACGCTGGCTGTACCATTCTGCCTAACTTTAGAGGCCGCTTCCAATGCTGTAACGAGCAAACAAAATATTAGGCTCGGTTCCTTAACTAACTTTAGCAATAACAAACATGTTAAAGTAACGGTTAAGTTAAAATGTGTTGCACCAATTGACAATTTTTAAATGACATCATAGCTATAAATAAAATTAATACCAAACTTGAAATTCCCGCTCACAGAATCGTCATACCACAAGCATGACGGACTGCTTCCCTCGATAGAGACTTGAATGGTTCGTTTTTACTCTTGAATTTTTATGTTATTACAGACGTAGATAAACGGCCTTACAAATATATACTTTGTGTAAAGTTATACCTGAGAATAAACCAAGAATATGCAGATTGTTTACCATATAATTTTACTTAAAAAGTTAGCGTATAACGGTATTACAGGAAACTTGCTAAGATGGTTTGCATATTATTTATCTAACCGCACTCAGAAAGTTATTATTGCAGGATATGAATCAGTAACAAATAAAATAACATCGGGAGTTTCCCAAGGCTCCATAATTGGTCCTCTTTTGTATATTATTTTTATTAACGATATCTCTCAATGTTTTATAATTTGTAGATTCCTTATGTTCCCGGACGATTTTAAAATCTATAGGACAATCCAAAGAATACTAGACATCAAACTAATGCAAGAGGACCTTGATAGATTTAATCAATACTGTTCTATTAATAAATTGTTTCTAGCACACGACAAATGTGTGTATATAACATAAGTAACTAAAATTAAGAACCTTGAATTATTATTGGATGAAAAACTTACATTACATATTCATATCGATTATATTACCACTAAAGCATATCAAATGTTAGGTTTTGTGCTTCGTACCGCCAAACCATTTAAAAAGCCTTTATCATACATGATTCTTTATAAAACTCTAAGAAGACCATATCTTGAATATGCGTCTGTGATTTGAAATCCTTATTACTTTATTTATTGTGAAAAAATAGAAATAATTCAGAAGTTTTTGCTTGCTATACATTTTCGATTAAATAAAGTAGATAAAGTTCTCATGAACTCTTAAATCATAATTTTAAAACATTATCTGACAGGAGACTAGTATTAGACATGACTGCGTTATATAAAATTATTAGTAATTTGCTCAACACTCCAGAACTGTTGCAAGATATCAATTTTAGACTACCTTCACTTGGTACTAGATCGCAAGAATCATTCATAGTTAACAGATGTCCACAAATGCAGGTTTCCGCGCTCCAATTAATAGACTTATGAATTCATACAATAAAACTTTGTCTCTGTTGATTTTGATATAGATTTTAATATAATTAAATTAGCACAATTTAAAAAAGTAATAAACAAGAGAATTACTGCAATAGGTACATGATTTAAAATGAAGCTGATAAATTCTGTAACATTAGTCTTTTTCTTAAAAGTTCTTTGTCAGTAATCATTAGTTAATTAAACTGTCCTTTAAGTCTTAGTGAGAAATTTCTAAGGAACAATTGTTTTAGAATTATATTTTATAAGCCACTTATTTGTACCTAGATTTTCGATCATTGTTCTTTTTTTTTTCTCAAAAAAAAAAACAGTGTCAATACAATGATAATTCCAATATTTTCTGAATATCAAGCGTCCTTGCAAGTAAACGCGGGAAACATTATACGTCCGAATACACCAATCGTTCATTGTTTATTCTCAGGTATAACTTTATACCAAGCTTATTTTTTATGCCGAACATGTTAATTGTACATATATTTTGCATCAACTTGTACATATTGAAGGAATAATATTTTGTAAAATAGATTGTAAATACATATTAAACGTTTTAAAAGCAATGGATTTCTTGCGACTTTTTCTATTTAGAGCTTAGTTTTTCCGGTGGTTAATACTGAGATGTATAATTTTGATATTTATAAAAGTCATTTTTATCGAACTAAATAAGTGATCTATTACATTGACAATATAATCTGCTTGATGTGTGCTTTGGTTGAGCGTACGCCAAAGTACCAACATAATAATTGCTCTACCTATCTCCCTACCTTACCTAATCAGGCTTACTAGTAAAACTTACTAAAACAGCAAGGTTATCGGAGAGCTGCCCGGCTTTGTAACGAGGATGAACTGTCACAGTTGTCAATCTGTGCTGTGAACGGTCATTCTCTTCTGACAAGTCAAATTTTCCCGCTATAATGCTTATTTCTCCCACCGATGTTCTGTAATTAAGAGATTTATAATAAATACTTCATCACCATCAGCTGGAAGACTCAGGCTTCCACTGCTGGACGTCACAGGCAGACGGACAAAGGCCTCCCCCCAAGGTTTCCACGACGATCGGTCCTGCGGTGCCCTCATCCAATGTATTCCGGCGATCTTGACCAGATCGTCGGTCCATCTTGTGGGGGGCCTACCAACACTGCGTCTTCCGGTACGTGGTCGCCATTTGAGGACTTTACTGCCCCAACGGCCATCTGTCCGTCGAACTATGTGCCCTGCCCACTGCCACTTCAGTTTCGCAATCATTTGGACTATGTAACTGTAACTTTGGTTCTCCTACGGATCTCCTCATTTTTGATTCAATATCACAGGGAAACTCCGAGCATAGCCCTCTCCATTGCCCAATAAATACTTATGACCTTAGTTATCTTACAAAGTAGCTATATCATATGAAAAACCGGACAAGTGGTAGTCGGACTTATCAAAAGTTCCGTACATACAAAATGTATGATTTAATTACTAATGTATAGTTTTCAGATTTATCCCTCGACTTGTAGTATAAAATGGTATTACTTGCCGACAACGGAAGTCAACGGAAATTACCCTGAGAATTTTGATCCCCTTGAGAGTGTCAAATATATGTTTTTATGCAGCTTACACACCCGTATTCTTTAGCGTTGATTTAGAAGTTTGGTTTTTTCACAGCTTCAAGAGACTAGTCTTGGGTATAACGTTAAAATTTCAATTACCTGTACGCGTTCCTGTGATAAAGGGTCTTGACAGACAGGCAAATGGACGGAACACACTGTGCTCCCATAAGCCTATAAGGGATCCGTGTTTTTCTTTTGAGTTACAGAACCCTAATAAAATCTTGTCACATCACTTAATGGAAAAGAGAGATATAATAAAGCCACTTCTCGAAGGTTAGGTTAGGCTAGGAAGTTACTTAAAAATAATAGAATTAATATAAACAATTTGTTATTGTTAAAGTGATATCCCTCACTTATGGGATTAATTATACAAATTTAATTTTTAACCAATATTTATGAACGATGAGGGGCCCGAACCCGCGTCCTCTCGGGTTCTGTCCGAGCGCTCTTATCAACTGAGCCCACCGTTCGAGTGACGCACGGTTCGTGAAACTTTGAATGTCTTGTTCAACTATAATTATAACCAAAATTTATGAACGATGCGGGACTCGATCCCGTGACCTTTCGCGTTCCGTGCGAGCGCTCTTCCACTGAACCAACCGTTCGAATGACGTATAGTTCATAATTCTTGATATGTCTTGTTCAATTCTCAGGTTGTGGCTGCATCTACAGGATCTACTTTACTCTTATATTTGCATATAAGGAAATTGACTTGAGAAGTCGCTCTTTCAAATCTACAATCTGTTATTATTTAGGTAAAGTGATAACCCTCACTTCTGGAATTAATAACACAAATTAAATTTCTCGCGTTGCGTGCGAGCGCTCTTCCACTGAGCCAATCGTTCGAGTGACGTATCGTTCATAAGTTTTGCTTATAATACTTCAAATAATAACAAAGTGTTTGTTCAACTTTCAATGTGGCTCGAGTGCCGTATCGTTCATAAATTTTAGTTACAAAAATTTGTATTATAGTAAAATTAATTCCTAGTTACATACCCATGAACACAGTCTGCAGCAGTAACTGCGGCCCGAGGATGTATTAATGTTGCGTAACATAGTATGCTCTGTCGACTGCGTGTTAGCACGATCAGAACTATCCAAGGCGCTGCGCCCCTGGTCAGTTCGTTATCATTTAAATCTATAAGCAAGATATAATCACTATCAACTAGTTTTCAGTTATTAAGTTCAATAAATCTATACTTAATATTATAAAGCTGCAGTGTTTGTTTGTTTGTTTGTTTGAACGCGCTAATCTCTGGTACTACTGGTCCGATTTGAATGATTCTTTCAGTGTTGGGTAGTCCATTTATCGAGGAAGGCTATAGGCTATGTTGTATGTATGTATTTTTTTTTCAAAATTAGGGATCCGTAATAAAATTGCTATTTTGTAACACAAGGTGTAGAATCGAAAACCTATTTTTACGTGCGCTGCAAAAACTATTGACAATAGAACAAAATGATGTACAGGCTATAATATAGGAAATATTTTATTACTTATAAAACTATCGCGTGAATTATACTTTATATGGCAAACCAACGTTTGCCGGGTCAGCTAGTAAGTTATATTTCTTTAGGCGCGTTATGAAAAAATGATGAGAGTGAAATTTTAAGATGCGCGCGCATCACTGTAATACAAAATAACAGGTTGAAGTTGGTTCCTAAAATTTTCTGACGTTTGCGTCATTCGTTATTTTTTTTTGGTTTCTTCGTCCATTATTAGGACAGGCAAAGGGTTCAAGCCCATACAGCCGTATTCATTAATTCTCAAAGCCATCTTTGCAAGATTTATACAAAATTTTTCTTTCTTAAAACGTAGAAATAAAACATTTTTATGATTTTTGCTTCGTTAGGCCGAAGAAGTATAACTTCTTGCGTGCATACATAAGAACACACACACTTTTTTTTTTTATAAAGTACGTTGCAGATTATGTATAACATATAGTTTTGTGATATCCCATACTTTTTTATTTTCTAAGCATCACTAATTATCTTTGTAGAACATTGTATTAATATATCACTAACCATTCGTAGATCATCATGTAATCATGATGCATCTTTCCTTGTATATGTGAAAAATTATTCAAAATTATTTAAGAAAGTATGTACTATTGCTAAGTCAATGCATATTAGAGAAATAATTAAAAATGCTTCAAATAAAATAAAAATGACTTGGAAAGTCTGAAACTGGGAATCTGGAAGAGCGAAAGACTGCAAGTTTGAATATAATCTAATACAAAACAATACAAAAATCCACTCTGAGCAGGAAGTAGCTTCTGCTTTTGAGAATTTTTTTTCTGACATTCCAGTTTCCATCTCAAGCACCCTTGTCTACTCCACCAGTGTTGCCGAGTCACTTCTTTTGGAAAATGTTAAGGAATGTAAACAAAATTTCAAATTCAGTGTTGTTAGCTCAACAGAAATAATTCAAACTTTCAGATCCTTAGAAATGAAAAAAACTGCTGATATATGGGGCATATCTGTAAAAATAATAAGTTCTGTTATTGACGTCATAGCACCATATCTAGCACTAGTTTTTAATAGCTGTATTGAACATGGCGTGTTTCCTGACCTTCTGAAGTATAGTAAAATTACACCAATATTTAAATCGGGACTCACTTCTGACCCGAATAACTATCGCCCTGTTTCGGTGTTGCCGACCTTAGTAAAATTTTTGAAAAAATTATTTTAAGCCAAATGCTTATAATAATTATATAAGTTACTTCATATAAAACAATTTGGCTTTACTAGGGGACGCTCGACTACGGATGCAGGTGTTGAACTCATCAGGAATATTTTTGAGGCCTGGGAGGAATCACAGAATGCACTTGGTATCTTCTGTGTTTTATCTAAGGCTTTTGATTGTGTTCAACATTCAACGCTGGTCAGGAAGCTATGCCACTATGGTATAAGAGGATCTGCACTCGATCTTCTGATCTCATATTTAAATAATATGATTCAGAGGGTCGAGGTGAATGGCAGGAGATCTCCTGGGACTCCTCTCGGTATGGGGTACCACAAGGGTCTATTCTTGGACCCTTCCTCTTCCTAATTTATATAAATGATCTACATAACCTTGTAGAAAAAAAACACAAGGTGGTATTGTTTGCAGATGACACTTCACTTATATTCAAAGTGAAACGAAGCCAAGTTTTGTATGACGAAGTAAACAATGCTCTATCTGACATCGTGTACTGGTTTAGCGCCAATAACTTATTGTTAAATAATCATAAAACCAAATATATTGAATTCACCGCGCCAAATGTCAAAAATGTAGATGAGAATATTTTATTAAATGGAGAGGTGGTAAAACCAGTGGAATCTGCTATATTTCTTGGCATTACTCTTGATTCCAAATTGCAGTGGGGCCCCCATATTGAAGGATTGGCGAATAGGCTTAGTTCTGCAGCATATGCGGTTAAGAAAATTTGACGGTTAACTGACATAGATACGGCGAGATTAGTATACTTTAGTTATTTTTATAGTATTATGTCCTATGGTATATTGTTATGGGGCAGTGCGGCTGATATTAATACTATATTTGTGCTGCAGAAGAGGGCTATTCGCGCGATTTATAACCTAGGTCCTAAAGAATCATTAAGAGAAAAATTTAAAGAAATAAACATTTTGACTGTTGCTTCTCAATACATTTTTGATAATGTTTTGTATGTTCATAAGCACATTGAGGAATTTTCTAGAAACTGTGACATTCATAATGTTAACACGAGGAACAAACATAAACTTGTTGTGCCTACTACTCGGTTGGGTCGAGTTAGGAAGTCTTTTGTTGGGCGATGTATATGCTTCTACAATATGATCCCAGAAAATGTACAAAACAAATGTGTTACGAAATTTAAAAGAATTGTTAAAAAACGTTTGTGTGGGAAAGGTTATTATAGCATAAACGATTTTCTTAATGACACCACGGACTGGGAATAAAGCGAACACCCTCAGGCTCTTTAATTATTAATGTTTATTGTACGATATTACATTGTAATCCATATTTTATATTAAAAAAAAGCCCGCTGAGTTTCTTGCGCCCATTCTTCTCAGGTCTGAGGCAGTCTCTTTTGAATGGGTGGTAGATTTTGACGTTCAATAAGTGATTTTAAATCCTATTTTGAATAAAAATATTTGAATTTGAATTTGAATTACGATGGACAATGGAAGCAGGTTTTTTTTCTGAATTACCTAGTTCCCAAAATATTGAAGGCTGAGAGGTGTAGCCTAATACTAGATATCTTACTTTGGTAGGTGATAATATACTAAATAGATTTTGAATTGTCTGACCTGACGTCACTAAATGGCAGCCTATCCAGCAACGTATGTATGTATAGAACGTCATTGAGCGTATCCCATCGTTAAAGCTCATGCATTTCATATTTTATGAATGGAATTGCACTGTCGGAATTTATTAATACCCAAACTTCTACGAAATTTCTATACATCAGTGAAAATATGAAATCGGACTCTTTTATACTATACAAAATTTTATCCTACGTGAAGTGCCTAAAGAAATATACCATACTTTTCAAACCAGATGCTGTGCGCTGCCCCAATTGTGAGCCGCGAGTGCAATAAAAAAAGGTTAATTTTTATATCGGCCCTATGCTATCGAAAATATCCTAATCAGAGTAGGTATACACATATTAAAAGAAAGTACTTATACCGTTTTTCCCCTTTAAATTAATACCTTCATAACTGTTCTCATAAATAAAACTTATTTACTTTTTAAACTTAGATGCCTGGGTTTCTAAAAACGGCTATTTTAAATATTTTCGTCAATTAAATTCAACTTAGGAAATTCATCAAATCATTTAAAATTGTTATGTTTATGACCTATATATAATATGACCTCACCTTTATCGAAGCCTTCACTTTTACCACACTCTCTAAACACTTGTTGATCCAAATCTAGAAAATCCTCATAATCTGCATTGTAAACTGTGCCTTTGTAGGGCCGAATCAATCTTTCTCCGCTATCATTATTCTCACTTCCGGTGGTCGTTTTCCTAACAAATCTATTTTTACCACCATTTAAATTAAGTAACTTAAATCCTCGCAAGACTTCAAAATCAGGCTTAGATCGGAAGCTAATGGCGTGACTCTCAGACGTACGTATCTCTTCTGGTGAGCTATCAATTAGGTGTGAGGGCTTTCGTCTTAACGAAGTACTTCCAGCTTTATTTCCTGCAAATGAATCGTAATTTAGTTTTGAAACTTTCAACTTTTGATATAGCATTTTATGATGGTTTTACCGAATCTGGGATCGATCGTAGAGTATCCAAACGAAATGTTTTCATCTTCTTCTTCATCGCCTGCATCAACAGGATCGTTGTAAGTAAAGCCTTTATTAGGTTTTACGAAAGACCAACCTCTATTATCATGATCTGAATATAATCCTACAAGACCACCTGGTTTTGGTATTTCATATGCATAATCAATGTAATCTTTATAGTTATAATCGTCTTGAGATGCACTAGATTGTGCAAAACTAGATGGATTTCTAAACTTGGAATTTTTCACGTTCCAATATGGATCCAAGTCGTCTTCAGAAGTTACCACTTTTTGGGCTAATATTGTACGAGGGGTAGTTGTAGACATTTTTATATAAGAATTGTTTGGTTCATACTTTCGTCTAAGTAATGCATTTCTTTGTTTGATTGCAGGACTTAAGTTTTCACTTTCATTACCAGAACGCTTAAAACGTTTGTGTTGTTCAATGGCGTCTGGAAAAAGAAACCGTGACGCCTTGTTTGATTTTATTGGCAATATGCAACAAATAGCTTGGTTTGCTTCTGATGATCTAAAATATTTTCAAAAAATATATATTAAGGCATATTATGAAAGATATGCTAGTTAAAAATACTTTTTCTTATACATACCTTCCTGG
The DNA here is from genome assembly GCA_949711755.1 of Leptidea juvernica. Classification (NCBI taxonomy): domain Eukaryota; kingdom Metazoa; phylum Arthropoda; class Insecta; order Lepidoptera; family Pieridae; genus Leptidea; species Leptidea juvernica. The sequence goes on along the minus strand of CATIXQ010000016.1, from coordinate 3,479,477 downwards.
AAATATATACGGAACCCCACGTCTTTCAAAACATCTAAATTTTGAAACAAATGTACATATACTTTCACTTTCATACAATTTGTTTGTATTTTTCAATATTATAGCTGGTGGTCTATTGGTTGTACTAATTACTGTTTTATTTATTATTAGAGAATCGATGGAATTTGTTCCATTTCTAATGTGTTTTGTTATTATTTCTTTTTCATCAGGAAATACAAAATCTAAGATATCCTCATTATTTGCCGTCTTTTCGGATTGAGTAATTGACATTTTATCATTTGAATTAATTTCTGTGTTCGCAAGTTCTTCAAAAGCTAGATTTTCGTTGACTGGTCTTGTTAAAACGCTGTCATCTTTGAAAAATATTGCGGTAGGCATATTTTCAATTTTTAATTGTTCTGCACCATTAACATCGCGACTCTCCGACTTACTATTATCCAGATAGTTTTCTTGGAAAATCACTTTAGCACTTTCGTCTGTATCAAACTCACTAACATCGTCAAAAGCAGGTTGCACAGGTTCGATATTAAGTAATTTTGTAACTTTTTCATTTAACCACCAGAATTCACCATTGATTTGTGCGGATACTGTATAAAAGATCAAACACATAAGGAATTTTGTAATCATTTTGCGCTTGTATGTGAACACTGTGGCGTGAACTATGGAAATGGCGCGGTCGGGTCTGTTGAAGAGATGAAAAGTGCGGGATATTGCGTGTGTGCAATTATCGGGTTGTTAGTCTAGTTGTGGACGCATTTCGTTTGTTATATCGCAGCAATTATGATTGATGCATGTTGCCCTCTCGCAATATGTTGAATAATTTGTGGTCAACTATCGAACGATTTAGTTGATGAATAACATCAATTATCTCTGTGTACAATCGCATACATACTACGATGAATTTTGCCACTGCTAAATATTGATGTTTAATTATTAGAGATAATGATTTCGATTAGACGGTGAAACTAAATAATGTTATTATTTAATATTCAACACTATTTCTTTTAAATATCTATCTTGTTAAGTACCCTGAAGTATTAGGTATTACAAATTGTTCGATTTTGTAGCAATTGACAACTTGAACTTGTTTTAAAACAATTGACAAATACAAAACTTATTTTTTTTTAATATATAAGCCATATACATTTTATAACGACTGTACACTAGATAAAGCTATTACATACTGATATACCTATAATGTAAACTCGTAAATTAGTAATAATTGTGTGTAAATACCGAGATAAATTCGCTGTGACCTGAATTTGTCATGTTAGAAGTATGGAGCTTAATCATATTGACCTACTTGTAGTAACTGTAATTATATTAGTATGAGGTAAATTCTGAAACTAAAATACCTTGTAAAAATGATATCACCGATACAGATAGTGCTCTGTGTTTGAAATAACATATTGAAGAAATAACAGATATAAACATATCGAAAAATAATATCAATGAAAATTTAGTAATAAATGGATGATCTTTTGATGTTGTTATTTTATACAATATATTATACTAAATAAAGCTTGACGCGTTGCGGAGAATCGAATCTGAAACTTATAATGCGTTTTCTCCGAATTTGGAAATGTTGCACCGTCAGATCAATCTTTCGATTCTTTTTTAAATACTAAAGTAACATTCCTTACAGAAACAGATAGAGAATAAAATACAAAGTTTCAAACTCGGGTACATAGGCCTAGTTATGCCATTCGATGAAAAAAAACAAACAAGCGTACGGGTCACCTCACCGGGTGGTTAGTGATTACCGCCGCCCATATTCTCTTGCAACACCAGAGGAATCACAGGAGCGTTGCCGGCCCTTATGGAAGGTGTACGCACTTTTTTTGAAGGTTGTCCCACAACCCATGTCGACACAACTAACATACACACTTAAGTTATTTAAGAAGCCATCTTGTCTCATTAACTCTAATTGAATACTCAAATGATTTTAAATAAAATGATGTCCCAAGAACTAATACGACAAGCCAAGATCAACGCAAATCTAAAAATCTAAAATGTAAAGCTGCCTCAAAGACGATTTGTTTCTTGTTCATATAAAATATTCTCTTTCGCCAACTTTTCGAATTTCGAACCGTAAAGCGGGGGATGAGCTCAACAAATCTTGTGTAGAGTGGGGATTTAAACTACATTCTACAAAGAATAATGTGACTAGAAGAATAAAATCAATTTAATCTATACTGTTATTACAAAGATGTAAACTTTGTGAGTCTGTAGGGGGTAATCTAAGGATCTATTGAACTGTTTTCAAAAAGTCTTTTATCAATAGAAAGCCATATTATTTCTGATTGTCATAGACTATATTATTTTAACTCCAAAAATTAAAAAAATTTTTCGTGGTTGTGGGATTTGCCAAATAAGGCCGTGAAAAAATGATCAAACGAAAATATTTCTTACGAACGCTGCCTTATCGATAAGAGATATATGTTTTGTATATGTGTGGCAGCATTGGAACACCAGCATTGGTTACAGATACAATATAAATCTGTGGAAAATATCTGTAAATATACTTTTGTTGAAAATTTTGTGATAAACAAATGTCTTATGAATAATGAATTGGTTTGTAGTAAGATCATGTGCAGGTTAATGGACAGGCTAGACCAGTAGGAGGCTCCTTTGCACAGGATGCCGGCTAGATTATGGGTACCACAACGGCGCCTATTTCTGCCGTGAAGCACTAATGTTTAAGCATTACTGTGTTTCGGTCTGAAGGGCGCCGTAGCTACTGAAATTCCTGGGCAAATGAGACTTAACATCTTATGTCTCAAGTTGACGGGCGTAATTGTAGTGCCGCTCAGAACTTTTGGGTTTTTCAAGAATCCTGAGCGGCACTGCATTGTAATCGGTAGGGCGTATCAATTACCATTAGCTGAACGTGCTGCTCACCTCGTTGCTTATTTTCATAAAAAAATGTGCAGGTTAATTAATGGACAGGCTATATGTGATGACTATATTCTGCTCGCGATTTCGTCCTTATAAATGTCGTAATCGCGCATCTTCGGAAAATCTTAAAAATCCTGAATGTACCCTTAAAAAAAGCTGATAACAAATAAACAAAACCCATGTAATATCTATATTGAAACTCTTTTTTGATTGCGTTAGTAACTAGTAATTAGTAATTTAAAGTAAATTATAATTTTTTGGTTTAGTTTGTGTGTCCTAATATAGTCATGATATTCACCGATCCTGTATACACCTATAAGTATATACAAACCCAGTATTAAAACTAGAGTTGGTAGAAAGAAGTGTTTTTGCTAAAAATCTTATACATATAATACTTATTTGTACATATATAGCAGATAGTGTTTTCATAGCTCGTTATTATATATTTCTTTATAATTTCCCATTTAATTTAAAACGTGTACAGTTCCCGTGATCTTATCTTGAGTAATTGTTACTTATCGTACTCTTATACATTTCCGATTTCGCAAATAACTTCTATGCTCACATTTCTGAAAATGTCGACTATTCTTACAAAAATAGAAAGAAACTTATAGGAAATAATAGAGATTGGTACATAAGCAACGATTCGTGCTTCTCGTACGCAGGTCATTATTGTGAATGCAATCTGCAGTGTGCAATTATCAAACACCAAAACATTGGTATAAATTGTAATACCAATAATAAATCAGACAGAAACCTTAGTATCAATCGAGAATCTATTGCACAAATTTACTAATTCTTTCGTCAACAGCCACTTAGATTGCAAAATTTTTCATTTAAGCCAATTTTACGTATTGGACAAATGATAGCACGGGTTCAAAAATACTCCAGGACGGTACCAGTCTATGGCTGTGATCTTGGAAAATCTTGATAGGGCTTGGAATAATCTTTCATTTCGTTTTTACAGTCATTTGAAAGCTGCAATTATGCTAAGCTTAAGCGTAGACAGCCCAATGCAAAAGTCAAGTACGTGTTTTATCATACTAAGTAAAGCTTGAGAAAAGTAGCTTAGTACGCTCTATAAATCCCAGCCTAGGCAGTCCTTGCAGGATCTGTCCCTGAACGTCTAGAATTAGGCACAGTAAGTAGTTAATGATGGATGCCCAGGCCTCACCGCGTTTTAGGAGTGGAAAAACTGAACTAACTCAGGGACTAACTCCTTTACGTTCACCGTGGTCTTCTTTAAAATGATTCGGGTATTCGATATCCAATTCAAATGCCGCCACTTCCACCTGAAGACGGCGAAGCCGGCCTTTCTCTTTTTCACTGAGATGTAGATATCCTCTCTGGCTGATACATCTCTCCTACCTGGGGTATAAACTGAAGCACTCCTTCATACCATGGACTGATGTGTACGTTCATGTCAGGGAAGATGTCTGTTCTCGACGGCTGATTATCATTGATTTGCAGGACCACACAGTAGAGATACTTAAAACTGTAAAAACGTGTTGAAAACATAACTCTTCTCAAATAATAAGAGACAGGTTTTTTTTAAAAGAACTCCTTCATTTTAAAATAAAATAATAGCAACAACAAGTAGTAAACTTATTACTTACACAAATAAAATTTGAAAAATAAGATCTTATGAACGATGCGGGGCTCGAACTCACGACCTCTGGCGTTCCGTGTCAGTGCTCTCCCAACTGACCCAACTTTTGTTTTTCAAATTTTATTTGTGTGTTAATCCTAGCAGTGAGGGTTATCACTTTAAAAACATAACAAATAACTTATTACTTGAATACTATTTTGAAATATATAACAATAATAATCAAAAGCCTGTATAAATTGAAATCTTCTGCGGAGTTACCAGTAGTAGTTAACTCGATAAAACTTTACAATCAAATTAAATAGCCTGGCTTGTGATAACTTCCAAGGGAAGTACAGTTTTATTGCCAGTTTTTGAACGGAATTCTTTTGAAAGGCTTCAGCTTAACTAGATTTCATGACTGGACTGTGCAAACTTGTTATATGTTCGTTTTGTTTTACACAAGTAAGATTTTTGATTTTATACTATCTATCCTTACAGATTTGTTAAATCTGAAAAATAGCAAATGGGCGTGCAGATCTGTTGGTATCGTCACTGACCTGCGACAATGGAATCACAGGAGCGTTGCCGGTCTGCCACAGAACCTAATTGTGAGGATGTTATTGCAATTTTTTTGCTTGTAATTTTTTGGCACTAGTCGGCAGTAATACACTATTCGACAGGAATATGGTCAAACAGCCCTTTGAAACACTGTGGTGATAAATGTTTTTAAAGCGACAATTAATCGTGCCATTCATAGAGTACTTATTGGATCCTCGAAAATTCAAAAAAGTTATACTTTGGACATTCGTAAGTGCTGGCAATAATTTACCAATAGGAGGCTTCTTTGCACAGGATGCCGACTAAATTATGGATACAACAACGGCGCCTTTTTCTGCCGTGAAGCAATAATGTGTAAGCATTATTGTGTTTCAGTCTGAAGGGCGCCGTAGCAAGTGAAATTACTTGCCAAATTATACTTAACATCGTTCCAAAAAGTATGCCTCAGACCTGAGAAGAAGGGGCGCAAAAATTCACTTGCCTTCAATGCCTTTAAGGTAGGGAGTATGCTTTTTTCTTGAAGGTCTCTAAGTCGTGTCTGTTCGGGAAAACCGCATCTGTTCGAGGCAAAAATTTTTGGCAAAACGCGTGGTTGTGGAATGCCAGACGTCAAGGTGATGCGGATGGTACTTTGCAAGTAATTTCCTGTGGTGGAATTCGGCCGCTGGAATCAACCCGAACAGCTATTCTGAGCACTCCCTGAGATAAATTCTGTAACAGATAACGAGAGAGAACTCACATCTCTACGCAATGCCAAAGGATCTAGCTGATCGGAGATGACTTGATTGTCGATGATTAGAGCCGCTCTTCGTTGCATGCGGTCAAATGGAAGAAGCTGGTGGAGAGCACCTGCCCAGAAGTTAGAACAGTTCTCCATGTGAGGCCGAATTTGCGCCTAATAAATTTGCAGGTGGTGGCTTTTAGTGAAGTACTATCTCGCCTTACTGAGTACACCAAGCTTTTTTGAGGCCAGTTTGGCCTTCTCTTCCAAGTGACCACGGAACTGAACGTCGCTCGATATATCGATGCCAAGTATGCCAATACAGGCTGTGGCAGTTAGAGGAGTGGTCTCGTATCGAGGGGATACAACAAAGGGTGTCTTTTTAGCGGGGAACACACAAACCTGTGTCTTCTTGGGGTTAAATTGGACTAAATTTTATCGGCCCCGTTCCGAGACTTTGCAAGGCATAGTCTCGATGACTCTTACTTATTTTTGGAAAAAAGTTACTATTTTATTAATGAATACTTAGAGAAAAAAAATATTTGAATGTCAGCACCTCTGTTGTTGATTGTTATGCATTATTGAGTACTATGTTTAGTAACTAAGTCGCATAACGCATTTAGTAACGCAATTTAAATAAATAAAAATTAAACTGCATATAAAAAAGCATGAAAGTATGCAAAAATAATAGCATTACTTTATACTGACCGAGGAAACTTTTTGAGTTATTTAACAGAGAAGTTTGTTGGAGGCGGCATTAAAAATGAACATGCTTTAGAAGCTTTACTGAATGCTAAGTAGAATGTGTTTGCGGAAACCCACATGCTGTTGTGAACACAACTCTGGGTTGACTCTCTCAGTGTCGAATAACTGAATCTTAGTTATTTATTGAGTAATCGATTCGTTTTTCTTTTCTATCTTGCTGTATTTACGTTAGAGATATTATTCTCTCTTGCACGCTTTGTTTTTCTTTACTGTAGTATATCGTAAGTCGAGTTTTCATGGATTAAAAAGATTGGATGACATTACCCCACACCATAACTCAGAACATTGTTGTATATCGACCGATTCTGATAGTGGCATTTCATTTTTTTTCTTTTGTTGTTTAGATTGTTCCAACTTTATTTTAATACTAATAAAAGATATTTGGTAATAAGACAAAGATTCGATAATATCGAAACAACATTAAAATGTTAACTTATACATTAAATCTGTTCAGGCTAAACATAGCAATGCATTGTTAACGACCAGGAGATGAACATAATCTCAATCATAATTTCCTATTATTGTGGTTTCTTTGAATGATTGAAATAATTTAACCCCTTACATTAATGAATGGTCTCCGCTGCGCTCCAACTAAATACTGCAGGCGTAGTTGTAAAGTGCGGAAACTAGTACTACGCCCAAGTGGCCGTACTCGAGCCAGTCCCGAACAATGTGTGACGTTGACGTACCACATGTTCTGTTAAACTTTGCTGATAGTTAAAACTAAAATGCCAGGTGGCGTAGTAAAACTTTGTAAACAGAAACATTGCTAAAGAAAACTTTTTTTGAATTTCAATTTTGGAACTCTTTGGTAACCTAATGTAGTATATTGCATTCATTTGTCATTTGTTTTTGTGAATTGGCGGGAAATCTGTAACTCTTGTTACATGTGGAAATGAACCTAACGCGAGAAAATTTTCGGTGAATGATTTATTATGACTTTCGTTGTGGACTTACTCAACAACAAAGCTATGATAGGCCTCTATTAGAATTTCTTAATCAAGCCCCATCTCGTGCCACTATTTACAATTGGTTTAAGCGTGGACGTAGCAATCTCAATGATGATCCGCGTGAGGGACGTCCTTTAACAGCGACTACTGAAGATAACATCAGTGCTGTGCGACGCATTATAGAGGAAGATAAGAGAGTGACCTATGAGCAGATACGGGCAAGCTTAGGTATTGGTATGAGTCAAGTTCAAAAAATATTACACGAACATTTAGGCGTCAGGAAGCTTTGTACCAGATGGATTCCCCATACTTTAACCAACGACCAGAAACACCTTCGCATGGACTGGTGTCGCCAAATGTTAGATAAGTTCAACGGCGGTGACTCAAATGCTGTATTTGACATCGTCACCTGTAAATAATAAAGCTGGATATATTGCTACGAACCCGAAACCAAAAGACAATCAGTTCAGTGGGTGTTTCCTTTCGAGGATCGGCCAACTAAGGTAAAGAAAGGAAGAAGTCAAGGAAAAAGATGATTGCCTCATTCTTTGGTGGGAAAGGTCATGTCGCGACAGTTGTGCTGGAAGATGGAAGAACAGTTATTGCACACTCAATCGCTGTTTGCCTATTGTCTTGGAAAAAATTCGACAGCAGCGCCCTCGAAGCAAGATCCTCCTTCACCACGACAATGCTTGAGCGCACTCCGCAAAACGGACTGTTGGATATTTGGCTAAGGCAGGTATCGAGATAATGAGTCATCCGCCATAAAGTCCTGACCTGGCGCCCTGCGACTTTTATTTATTCCCTGTGATAAAATTTGACGTATTCGCTTTACGAGCCCTGAAGATGCGGTGAAAGCATACGAAAATACCATAGAAGAGACGCCTAAGGAAGAATGGGCCCACTACTTTTCTCAGTGGTTCCATCGAATGCGACAATTTGTAGAGAGGAACGGAGATTACTTTGAAAAACAATAAAAGTATTTGCAACTTTCTACATTAAGCTGTTTTTAATTTTCTAAACATTTTCAGTGTTACCGAGTATTTTTAAAAATAAGGTTAACCCCAAGATGTTATAAGAAAACAAAATATAAACACACTAATTGTTAAAAATTTTCATTTGTTCTCTTCTAATTTATTAAAATTCTTATAAATCTTCTAATCTAATATATAAATTCCACCGAAACGGCTGAACCGATTTGTAAGAAAATTCACCTGACCCACAACTAAACATACTTATGTTATTTCTATTTATTTTTATTTTATTATGATTCAGCATTGAAAAATACATACAACTTCAAATTTTCACCCTTCTACGATCCACAACTATTTTTGTATCGCAATTATTATATTATTTAAATCCGCTATAGGGTTGCAAGATGGCAATTGAAAACATTAATTATTATTGTAGTACGATATATTTGGTAGGTCTGAGAATCGGTTGCATCTATTTTTTATACCCAAAAAAATTTTTTATTACTTTCTATTGCCATAGCAATACGTTTATAAGAATAACAATTTCCATTATAGGACGTTTGTAGCTTGTAAACAAAACATTAAAATATTGTGCTTCGAAATAAATGAGATTACCCTAACTCTATTTTGAACTAAAGAGATTTTCTAAAACACTAAAACGTTCCACTAAACTAAATAAATAGTAACCTAGAATTTCAAATGACAAGACTCAAATGTAAATAACTTTATTCTCCGGCGAGTTCGAGACTAACCACAATTTTTACGTATTTCGGTTTGGCTGCAGAGAATTCTAACATTGAAATATGCAAGAGATATCGCATTCGTATGGTTTTATTTAATTCTAGCACGACATATTATGAATGTTTATGCACTTGCGTGGTACGATATGTGAATACGTTATTATATGGTGTAGCTCAGGGTTGGAATATGATTGCTTTGAATTTACCACATTTTTATGAAAATTCTGAGCAGTTAGAGTTCTTTATTAGAGGGTGCGGTAATTTTATTAAAATGAAAAATTATTTCGCTCGAAACAATGGATTGATAAATATTAAATATAAATTATATGCATTCTTAGATAATTTATACGTCTAGAATCTAGACTCTCGATAGGACTAGCAAAGCATGACAACAGGCCAGGTTTATAACTTTAGTGTCTTTTGCGTATGCGTTGTTGAAAGTAGAGGTTAACTGTTCGCCGCTTAATTATTCAAGTGTTCACAGCTGTCACAATCTATCTAGGTGTATAAATTATTTAAGTATTTTTATCTATCTACTTTTTACTTGTTACAACTTTTAATAAGGATTGAAACTCCTGTAACAATGACACAATTAACACTGTTTATTTATCCCGACATTTACCGCGTCCTTACAGGTTTCTACCTGTATTCGAAATCAAATCGAATTCGAAATTGTAAAAAAAAAATCGATATAAGATATATGAATCCTCCTGAATGGTATAAACTTAATTTCGACGTTCGTGTTAAGTGTTAGAAATGACATCAAAATGAATTCTAAGGGAATAAATTTTGAGAAAATAAATTACTTTAATGCTTTTATTAAAATGCCAAAAGCAGGAAATAGATGAAATATCAATTTTGACTCGCATCAATTTAGATTAACGATTGAATATAAAATTAAGCTTTATATATTACTAGTTGACCCGACAGACGTTGTTCTGTACATAATAAAATAAAAAACTGTTTTATAGGAATTTGCTAATAATATTTTAAAACATCATAAAATCAATTCTCCCTATTGTTATAATTAAATTGTTTCACAGCAGAACTGTCAAACCGTGCATCAATAAATTCTCTCACAGAAAATATGTCCTTACAAGACAAATATTGGAAATAAAATAATTATGGGTTCCAAATCGAAATAAAAACTATCCTATCTCTCAAGTTGGACTAAACTGCACTCCAAGAAGTAATCCCCATTTAAATCCGTTCATTAGTTTAGGAGTCCATCGCGGACAAACAACGTGTCACGTAATTTATATATATTATTATTATTATATTATTTAATAAAAGGTTTTTTTTGCTTCTCATAGTTTTTACGCTGCAAAAGAGAGCTGTTCGCGCGACATTAGTTACTTCAGCTTGGTTAGGGACAATCTCTTAGAAAGAAAATTAAGTACAAAATATGATATATATTGATCCTCGGAAAATTGATGAAAACTTAACGCATATAAACAAAATCGGCACCTCCTACCACAAAGTGGTAATTTTCATAGCTACAACACGAGAAGGAGGGATAATTGGTTATTAATTTTAGTAGGTTCCTTTAAATAGACAATAGTTTTAAGGGCAATTGTATACACTTTTATAATTAATTGCCAGCTTCTTGCTATGTTCGGAAGTTGTTTCTGAATAAATTTAAAAGTTTTTAAAATGCTCTGCAATAAGTCTTATTATTAAAATGCATATTACCTAAACGATGAGGTAGCCTGAGACTAGATTAGGGGTTGGCAAGTAGTTTAAGGTGGGGTCCGGACACTGTGGTAAAATTTTAACGAGGTCCAAAAAAAACAACGGTTTCAATATAATTCAAAATTATAAAACACAAGGAATAAAATTAATGTGAGAGACTGAACCCGGTCTGGAGCCAGTTTTTTAAAGTTCGGTTCTCGAAAAAAACAGCAAATCGGAAGTGTGTCTTCACAGATTAACAAAATATAATCTAGAACGATATTTGTTTTAAAAACTTTTTTTTTGAGAAAGATGTTTCTTTTTATACGCTTTATATTAGCTTCACCTGTATGTTTGTATGTTTGTAACCGACTTCTTTCGGCGCGATTTAAACGGCTAGATTTCGTTCAAACTTTGTAGATTTATCGAGGACCGATGACATTATACTAATTTGATAAAATTATTCAATTTTTCAATTTGCAAAATATGATTTTTGTTAATTTATATAATTTTCACCTATAGTCGATAAGGCGGGAATTGATGTTAAAGTACTTAATAGTTTTAAAAATACGCTTTTATAGAAAATTTAACTTAAAAATTAAAAATAAATAATAGTTAAAAAAAAACTAAAAAGCACGCTTTATATAAAATTAAATTCTATTTTTTAGTTGAATTTTATATAAATCGTGCTTTTTAGTTTTTTTTAACTCTTATTTATATTTCAATAAATAAAGGTATAATAAACCTTATCTAGGTATTCATATTTACCTGGTCAACTATATATTACAATATTTGGCGGTCCCAGGTTCGGTATATCGCAGCCCGCCTGTTGCCGTCTCTTGGACTAGATTATACCTGTTTTTAACAATTACTTATGTAATGTAATGTAATGCATAGCACAGAGCACGGATGCATACTTACGAATTAATATAGAGAGCTCCCATACTAGTAAGTATCTATTCTTACTCGGTGCTACGAATGGAACTAACGTAAAGCACATTACAATAGCGACAGTGGTGGGAAGCAACTAACACAAATTATTTCATTTCGTCGTGTGCTGGGTCGTCTCCTTCCCTCAAATATGTGCGATGAGAACGATGGCTGGTCCACACGTCAACTCTTTAAGGGGTGCTGCTTGTGGTGCCAGGTCTACCTGTTAAAGTTATTGTATCATTCTATTTGTTGAATGCAATTGTGACAGTAATCAGGACCATCATGTTCACGAAGCATCCTTACACAAACAATGAGTTCAAGCTCTAAATGTTGATGCATCCAATATACGATAATTTATATTTATTCATTTAATTCTTTGTTACTTTTCATGAAACAATTTATATTAATTAAACGCGACTCATATATTAGATGCAGCACCTTACAAACTAATTTGTTACCTATATTACAGCCATTGTAAAATACTCTATTTGATTGAAAAGAGCGGCCATTGAGTTTCTTATATATTCTTCCCACTAGCTCAACTTTTTACCAACATATGGTAAATTCAGCAGTTTATAAGAAATATTTATAGTGACGATTCAGAAGCGCTTAGTTTAAACCTATTTGAGTAAAGTTTATTTGACTTTGAATTTATACGTAGTTTCTACACGCGTTTCGAATGTGCTGTAGTTGGATCATGTTATTAACACAAGATGGCGCATAGCACAAAACTTGTGACACCTAAAATCACAGGATACTTACGTTTAAAGTAATAGTAATAGTGCAAATATAATGCTGGTATTGGCCGACCGTTTATCTGAGTCCTCGCCTGCGCGGTACAGGGGCGCGGGAAGTAAGAGAATTTTTGTAATCGGTCATTTCACTAAGCGCCCCCGCCGCCCGCACAGGTCTCAGTCCCCTTTGTCGTCATACCCCCGCGCCCCTGTACCCCGCAGGCGAGGACTCAGATAAACGGTCGGCCTATAGAGTAACTTGAGGCATTTCTTGTCAGTGCGTCATTTTTTTGTGAAGATTGAGAATTTTCTGAAGAAGTTCTACAGTCAATTAATAATTAATAAATAAATAACTGTATTATCAATTAACTATATGTCAAATATTTCATGAAGTATTCAAATTTAAATATTTTTATTCAAAATAGGATTCAAAATCACTTATTGTATATCAAAAACTATCACACATTCAAAATAAAGTGCCTCAGACCTGAGAAGAACGGGCGCAAGATACACAGCGGGCTTTTTTTATATAGAAATATGGATTACAATGTGATATCGTACAACAAACATGTATTCGCTTCATTCCCAGTCTCTGGTATCATTAAGAAAATCGTTTATGCTATAGTAACCTTTCCCACACAAAAGTTTTTTAACAATTCTTTTAAATTTCGTAACACATTTGTTTTGTACATTTTCTGGGATTATATTGTAGAAGCATATAAGTACATCGCACAATTAAAGACTTATTAACTCGACTTAACTCGAGTAGTCGGAATAACAAGTTTATGTTTGTTCCTCGTGTTAACAGTATGATAGCAAATTCACAGTTTCTAGCAAATTCGTCAATGTGCTTATGAACATATAGAACATTATCAAGTCATAATGTTTATTTCTTTAATTTTTTTTCTTAAGTTTTCTTTAAGACCTAAAATTAAGAGTGAGGCCTTGCCAGATTATCCTGTATAAAACGCTATATACGCCAGCCGACAACCACATCTACGTTGAGAGCTCCATTCCGCAAGTCCATTCCAAGACCATTCCAGAGCGTAGCTATTATGAGAGTGCATCTGTAGCCACACTAACGATTACTACTCTCCTGGGAGTGTTCACGCTAAAATATAGCCTATACAGGGATACCCGGCGAAACTTCTGCTAATGAAACTTTAGGATAAATGATATTTATGTCATTAGATACAAGTTAGTAAGCCAGGTGGAGTTATAGTTGTTCAGAACTAATAGTGGAGTGATAAAATATATTGTCCATGGTTTGCATTACCTGTAAACGCAAAATTGTATTGAGTATAGACTAAATTTTAATTTAACTATCTTCATTATAAATATTCACAAGTTCCTACAAATGTTTTTTTATTTAAAAAGGACACGTTAATTTTTTGGGTTAAATGGAATAAAATCATTTTTAATTTCAAGATTCAACTTGACAAAGCTATATGTCATTATGAAAGCTCATATAGTTTTCCACTGCATCCAGCCTTTGTGTGAATACTCCAAATTACTCAAAAAAAAAATTACTAAATTGACAAACTATATAGATCAATGAGGCGTTTTAAGCACAGTACTTCCCACGGGAAGATACATATTATGAATTAATAATTATTTTGTTTCTTTCCAATAAAGTTCTAATATATAAAATTCTCGTGTCATGGTGTTAAACTTTGAATTCCTCCGAAACAGCTTGACCGATTCTCGTGAAATTTTGAGTGCATATTGAGTAGGTCTGAGAATCGACAACATCTATTTTTCATCCCCCTAAATGTTAAGGGTGGTACACACGATTTTTTTTTATTTTTGACATTTTTTTAAAATTATTTGTTTGATTATGAGTCAACATTAAAAAATACATACAACTTCAAATTTTCACCCATCTATGATCAACAGTTCCTTTTGTATCGCGATTTTAATATCGGCAATACTACGTTTGCTGGGTCAGCTAGTAAAATATTGTTTCTTTTTAATAATTTTAATGATTCGAATCTAAAAATAAGTAAATATAATATAAAGCCAGTTCAGTAGATTTCAATTATATCTGTATTTTTTGAATCTTTAAAATTCTTAATAATTCTTCTGCAACAGTTATAAAGTATAATCATAAAATAATAAAATTACATACATAAAAATTGATAATTATCATTGACACATAAGAATTGATTAATTGAATATTTACGTCCATTATTTAGTTCTACCTAAAACTGCTTCACGTGTTACTAAAATTATGTGTAAACGAAATTTCGTTAAGCCATCCCTACTCTGTGATTTTAGGTGTCACAAGTTTTGTGCTGCGCGCCATCTTGTGTTCATAACATGACCCAACTACATTCTCTCGGTCATTCGAAACGCGTGTAGGAAATAAGTATAAAATCAAATAAACCTTATTCAAATAGGTTTAAACTAAGCGCTTCTGAATCGTCACTATACATATTTCTTATAAATTACTGAATTTAATTTATGTTCGTAAAAAGTTGGGCTCGTGAGAAGAACATTATAAGAAAGTCAACGGCCACTCTTTTCAATCAAATAGAGCATGTTACAATGACAAATTAGTTTGTGAGGTGCTGCATGTAATATATGAGTCGTGTTTAATTAATATAAATTATTTCATGAAAAGTAATAAAGAATTTTAGAGACTGAGCGTTTGGCGATAAAATAAAACAACTGCTTGACTGTGAGGAATATGTGGAAGATATATGGAAGATATGATTTATTAAAAGGTTACACGATATATATACAAAATTCTTAAAACTAGTTACCCAATTACAATCGTTACTTAAAAAATATTTACAAGTTCAGAAAATACACAACAATACTAAAGCTTACATTTTAACCAATAGTAAAACGTTTCATTCAATAAGAATTGAGAATAATATTATATGTTCTATCTCGCTCTAAAACTAATGCTATCGCAGTTTGTGTAAACTCGCGTCGAACCTCGATCATACGATGTCAATGAGCATTCCGCACCTACGCTATTGCTCATTGATTAAAATTGCATGAATAGCGATCGACGCCCGAGTCCCGACGCGTCATTCGAGGACGCTCGGCCTTGCTGTGCGGTTGTGTTACGCGGAGCATATGACTGATCACGTGAGTATATCTGCGGTCGTCGAGAGAAAGTACGATGCTTGAAACTTCACTGAGATGACTACTGGTGATCTGTATGATTCTATGAGTTGATGAAATGGTTCTTATCAGAGCTAATATTACGTTATATAAAATAAAATGTTCTTGTCAGAACGAATCTTTCGGCATACGCTTATTACAGTTATTATGCACGATTACTATTTCTACGATCTATAATGCTACGTTACAAGTTGGATATTAGACATTTGTATTAATTGATATTATTGGTTGTAGGTACAGCTACAGAATTAAATGCATAAATATAAATTATCGTATATTGGATGCATCAGCCTTTCAATTTTATGCTACGAAAAAGTTCAAAATAAGTGCAACCGTGTCAGGATTATGTAAACGGGGCGGGCGGCCTATCGAGGCAGTTAGTGACTCTTTAGTGCTACGTTTTGTTTATCAAGCACTGCCAGTGGTTGCGAGTGTTTGCTTTGTTGTTTTTCTTCTTATTCTAGCTGCAGTTCGTTGCTGTGATTATGCCAAGGTTCACAAAATGCGATATTTTAAAGCATTACTCGTGAAAAGTTTTTCTATAAAGTCTTAATATAAAAACAAAGACAATTCTGCACTAATTAAAATATAAGGCTCTTTCGGCCACGACCGCGACTTTGTCAGTATTTTTATTCTGGATGTTTATGTACATGATGAAGTTTAGCGTCTAAGTTCTTGCCAAAAGGTCACACATTATTGGGAAAAAAATCATGAGTCTGGAAACTTTTTATCCTGAAAACCAGACTGAATAAACTTAACAAACCTTAATGATTATATTTTCCGTAGACGTTTGCAAAGTTGCCTAATGATCTGCCATTCGCCATATGTTTTTGGTCCATGGTGACGGCTCTATTGCTGTAAAACCGGACTCAGAGAGTCCAGAAACTTTTCTTCAACCTCAATACTGTCCAACTTGAATTAAATTAATAGAATAATTATTTTATTTCCATTTCTGAACTGGCCAGTGATTCAGGTATGATGCCATCGTAATGATCAGAAGCACGTCAAATAAAAGAGCGCAAAAAAAGAATGCTGGGAGAGTTTCTTGCGCCTCTTCTTCTCTCTCAGAGCGACTTTTCTTTCCGATGCGGTAGCAGTATCTAGTACATTAGAAATGCCATCAAAAAGAATTCTAAAGGAATCAATTTTGAGAAAATAAATGCCTTTTATGCCTTTTTATGCTCGTGGGTCTAAACTACGTCAGATAAAAGCATGTTTTTTTTATTTAAGTGGAGGGCACGGGTCTCGGGATGTACAGGTATCCGGTGTTTCGAGAACAACACAGCAAAGCTCATTCCACTTTACTGTGGAGGAAGGCCTATTCCAGATGGTGAGGATCGTATTTTTTTTTAATTAAAAGACGGGACGAGACGAGCAGGGCGTTCAACTGATGATAATTGATACTCCCTACCCATAACAATCAGTGCCGATCCGGATTCGTGAAAAGCCCAAAACTTCTGAGCAGCACTACAATTGCGCTCGTCACCTTGAGACATAAGATGTTAAGTCTCATTTTCCCAGTAATTTCACTAGCTACGACGCTCTTCGGACCGAAACACAGTAATGTTTACACGTTAATGCTTTACGGCAGAATAGGCGCCGTTGTGGTACCCATAATCTAGCCGGCATCCTGTGCAAAGGAGCCTCCCGCTGGTATATTTTGAATGTGCGTGGTATGATGATACAATTCAGTGGCAGGGGTAAGGTCAAACAGTTAAGCACTGGATCCCAGAAGATTATGGGATAGGGTTATATTCACAAATATGACTGCAGGCAAAAATTCAGCTAGCATTAAGTTTGATGAGGAGCATTTTAAGTCGCTTCTGATAATTAGCAGTTTGTTCAGTTGATTAGATAATGGTCTAAAAGATAGTTTGAGTTAATTCATATTTTTTGTGAAACGGATAAAATTACATTTTCGTAGACTAAAAATTTGTTGTCTTGTTGTTCAAGCTAACACTCTTCTATAACTTGGATGATAAAAAGCCTGATAAATGAGGTAAGCTTGATGATGAGTGGCTAAAGCATTTATTTGTGTAATTTATGTGCAAAACAAATAACTAAGTTGAAGACAAATAAGTAGTCACTTACCGCCATTAAGCCGGTGTTTGGTGTTATCGACGTTAAAAAGTTTTTTGGGGAAAAGTAAGTTTACGTTTACGAGATAAGACTAAGGCCGGCAACGCTCTTGTGATTCCTCTGGTGTTGCAAACGAATGTGGGCGGCGGTGATCACTTAACACTAGGTGACCCGTACGCTCGTCTGTCCTCCTATTCCATAAAAAAAAATAAGAAATCCCAAATTATTTGAAATCCACCGTTTCGTTGAAGTTGGAGTAATGTTGTACCTCGGTCACTGTCAATCAATTGTACCCTGGTTAGTGGCCAAGGTACATTTAGATGTTGCACTTTAACCAGGAGAACATTTTCTTAAATTATTTCACATTCACGTAATATAATATTCCATATTAAATATAATAGCTTTGTCTCATTAGAAAAAAGAAACTATGAATATAATTTTGATTTTGTTCAGAATTTGTTAGTTATTTTCTGTTAATATATATCTTATTTAAACGAATAAAACGGTTTAAGTTAATAATAGTTGATTTTTCCAAAATTTAACCCCAATTCCTCAATGTGTCCTAGGTACACCATGGTCCTGGCCTAGGTACATAGGGTATGATGTCCCTTGGCCATAAATAACTTTTTTCGTTTTACTTATTAAAACACATGTATGTATGAAATATACATTTTTTGGTATTTTAGTGGTAAATACTCAAATAATTGACCTTTCAAAATATGTAAAAATAGTTGGAGTATAAAAATACAACATAGATATCGAAAAAACTGTCCGTGGTACAACAGGTTTCCCCAGTGTGCATCGTACATTTTAATCTCAATCTCTCAAAGTTCTATGAAGAGACAATACATATAAATCGAAAAGATAAAGCGACATCAAACAGATTTCGTCATGTACTATAACGCTGTGCTTAAAATTATTCTCCATCGCATTTAAATATCCCTTACTTATAATGTTAATAGAGTTAAGAAATTAATAAATGTTAAAGGAGCATTTTGTTCCCTCAAAATGTATTTTAACTTCAATTTTTCGCTCAGTTTCTGAAATACTTACTTTCATAATGTAAGCTCCGAAGACGGAACGTAATTAAGATGGAGCGCCTGTACTTGTAATGTGGTGATTAAAACTTAGATTAGTTTACTATAAGCTTTAAGCTGTTTTCAAATAGTATTTACTCTTTGTAATGAACATCAAATATTGAAGTATACCAGTCTGATTGCTTTTCATAATTGGAATCCGTAACTCTTTTATACTATCGTTATAAGTTGGTTTTAGAAAATTATTTGACCATTATTGGACCTGAACACGTCATAAAGTCAAGTCAAAAATAGATTTTTTGGTAAGGACTTAAAAGTAAGGACGAAGCTTACATTTACGTT